>CM022473.1:3754576-3789804 GCA_011952105.1 Coreoperca whiteheadi | reverse complement strand
TATATATACAACAATTTTGCCATCATGGCTGTATATGTTATAGTTTTGATGCTATAAATCTATTCTGTACTTACGACATCTATTGCATGTCTGTCCGTCCTGGGAGAGGGATCCCTCCTCTGTTGCTCTTCCTGAGGTTTCTATCATTTTTTCCCGTTAAACGGGTTTTTTTGGGTAGTTTTTCCTTAATCGAATCGAGGGTCTAAGGACAGAGGGTGTCGTATTTTACAGATTGTGAAGCCCTTTGAGGCAAATGTCATTTGTGATACTGGGCTATATAAATAAAATTGAATTGAATTGAATTGAATTGTTTCAACAAAGATAACCCTTGGTTTTGTGATGTGGTCTCTTTCCTTATTAGACAGAGAAATCTTGCATGGGCTAAGGCAAAGAAAACAAATGATCCATTAGATTGGAGTTTTTATAGAGCACTACGAAATAAATGCACTAAAGCAAAAAAAAAAAGAATATTATCTTGCTACGGTAAATGAAAATTTAAATAATCCTACAAAGTTCTGGACGTTAGTTAAATCTAATACGTCGACTTCAAGTCTATCAAGTAAAGTTCCAGATTATATAGTTGTCAACCAAACTGTAGTTAAGGGTAGAGCTGATATTGTAGAGACTTTTAATAATTATCTTTCAGCTGTTTCAGATTCTGATTCTATCAATTCTGGTACCTCTAGAAATTCTGCTAAACATTGTCCTGAAGTGTTTAATTTTTCTCCCATCACAATTTCTCAGGTTTATAATGCTCTAGGGAAACTAGACATTAAAAATTGGTGGGAGTAGATAAAATTGAGCCCTATTTTTAAAAAATGGCTGCTGGGTCAATTGCGTCTATTTTTAATCTAAGTTATTTTCTAACACTATACCAAAAATTTGGAAATCAGCAACAGTCATTCCATTATTAAAAGGTGGAGACCCTTCTGATCTTAATAATTATCGTCCCATCTCCAGATTACCAGTTCTCTTTGAATCATTGATAAACAATCAATTAAATTTTTTTTTAACTGATAATAAGATCCTTAATGATTACCAATCGGGTTTTAGAGGAGGTCATAGCACTAGTACTCCAGCTGTGCTAGTCACAAACGATATTATAAACTCCTTAGATAGCTAAAAGTCCTGTGCAGCGTTATTTGTGGACCTCTCAAAAGCTTTTGATTCTGTTGACCATAATTTACTGTTACAGAAACTTAGGTCTATAGGTTTTGGTAAGGCTTCTCTAAAATGGTTTGAAATCTATTTTTTAGAGTGCACACAATGTGTTTGTTTAGAAAATTATAGTTAATCGTTTCATCAAGTAAAGAAAGGAGTTCCACAGTGATCTATTCTATCTCCTCTTTTGTTTTCCATCTTTATTAATGATTTAGGCTTTGGAGTGGATTGTTCTAACATACATCTGTACACTGATAACACAATTATTTATTCTGCAGCGTCATCTGTAGATCAAGCGTTACTAAATTTACAGAATGCATTTAATGTTATACAACATTCATTGGCACAGATGAAATTAGTGTTAAACGCAAAAAAGATAATATATGATTTTTTGTCGTTCTCATCCTAACGGATGTGGTGATATCCACCTTAGATGGTACAACAATTGAAAGAGTTAGTTCCTATAAATATTTAGGTATATGGTTAGATGAAAAAACTGCTTTTAATGTACATATTGATAAATTGCTGCAGAAACTTATACCAAAATTGGGGTTCTTTTATCGTGTAAAAAACTGCTTTCCTTATGAGGCTAGAAAGAAAATCGTGGAGAGTACCTTTATATCTGTGATAGATTATGGTGACTTTGTTTATATGCATGCAGCTTCATCTTTACTACAGAAACTGGATTTGGTTTATCATGCAGCGTTACACTTTATTAGTGGTGCAGATTTTCGTACTCATCATTGCTTAATCATTGGCGTGGACATCTTTATACCATAGGAGGAAATTGCATATATGCATATGTTCATCGCTAAGGCACTCCTGGGTAAATTGCCCTCTTATATTTCAAACTTCTAATGTTTCATACAAGTAGTTACTGTACTAGATCCCTATCGTACATTCGATTAAAAGTTCCAAAGCTATACTCTGAATTTGGAAAACATTCTTTTTCATTTTATACTCCCTGGGCTTGGAATGATCTGCAAAATATAGTTAGATTAGAGATAGTACCGCCTCTGAGTACTTTTAAATGTCTTTTACAAAGTGCTTTTAACGAGTCTTGTAAGTGCTTTTCTTGACTGCATGTTCATTAATTGTTTTGTATGATTATGATTTCTGTGGTTATGTATGAAACTTTATGTGCTGCCGTCTTGACCAGGTCTCCCTGGAAGAAGAGCTTCACATCTCAATGGGATTTCCTGGTTAAATAAAGGATAAATAAATAAATAAATGTCCGCTCCCACATTGAGGTACCCAGGTACGAAAACTTTCCCTGGGACCACAAGAGGATCTGGTACGCCAGGCTGCACAGCGGGCGTGACCCCAGACCGCCTTGTCGATTTATATAGGAGACCACCGCTGTGTTGTCGGAGCGGGCAAGCATGTGGTGGGTCTGGAAGAAATTGCCATAAGGCCAACAAGACCGCTCGCATCTCCAGGCAATTTTTATGCCATCAATGCGACGTCAACCGGGCTGAGCGGCCTTCCAGGACTGCGCCCCATCCCGTGCTGGAGGCGTCCATAAGGAGTGTGCAACGGTGATACACGACACCCAGCATCGGGTCCAGGGTCAGGAACACTTGTTCTCTTCGCCTGACCAAGGAACGCAGGCATCTGTGCGGAACCTTTATCAAGCTAAAAGGATTGCGCCTCAGGGAAAATCCTGTGCTCCTGAGCCACCACTGCAGGTGCCTCGTGCAGCAAACTAAGCGGAATCACGGTGGATGCTGCTGCCATGAGGCCTAACAGTCTCTGAAACTGTAGAGCAGTGAGATGTCGGCCTAGCTACACCCTGAACACCATGGTCAGGATTGACTCGATTCGTGCAGGAGATAACTACTCCTAGGAATGTGATCCTCTGTGTTGGAGTAAGCGTGCTCTTGCTCCCATTGAGCCTCAACCCCAGGCACCGCATGAGCGCATGTCATATTGCCCTCAGACCAATCATCTGTGTAATTGAGGATGCAGACTCTTTGCAGTCTGAGAGGAGCCAGGGCAGAGTCCATACACTTTGTGATGGTACCGGGAGAGAGTGCAAGGCTGAACGGAAGCACCCAATATTGGTGAGCGTTGCCCCCAAAAGCGAACCGTAGGAACTTCCGATGTCCGGGAATGAAAGAGACATGGAAATACGTGTCCCTTAGATCGATCGTGACTGATCCTCGGACTGAGTTTGGCTCACAATCATAGGAATCGTCAGCATCTTGAACCGAAGTCTCCTCTGAGAACGGTTCAGGTGACAAAGATCTAAAATGGGGCGTAAACCTCCGTCTCTCTTCTGGACTATAAAGTACCGGCTGTAGAACCCAGTATGCATCTCCCAGGTGGAGATGTGTTCTATGGCTCCTTTGATCAAGAGAGAATGTATTTCTCGCTCCATCACCTGTGCTTGTTCCCGGTCCACCCTGGTTTCCAAGATCCCTCGGAATCTTGGGGGTCTGGACTGGAACTAAAGTCTGTAACCCTTTCGTATGGTGCGCAACAGCCAGTGTGACACCCCAGGTAGAACTTCCCAAGCGGGCAGGAAGTCTCTCAGGGGGACCAGCCGCTCGAGGACCCAGAGGAGCGGCCTCGGTTACCCAAAGCGCTGCAGTGGCAGGATATATCCGAGGAACGGCATGTACATGCCTGACCGCCCAGTGTTCAGGGGGCGGTTACCCACCCGCTTTGTGGGTGACCGAGGCCTGACGCACCCATCAAGGCCTCTTTTTCGAAGCCTGTCGGGCGAGAAGCACGGCCCTTGGTCCGTGTTCTCCCTTTCAGGTCTCCGCCGAGCAGGCTGTCGTGAACCCCTTGACTGCTGGGTAGGGGCACGCTGCGCCACACTCGCTTTCTGAGCCAGCATGTAGGAGCTGCGCGATGTTGCCCGAGACCTCTGGCGACGGGGGATGCCGCTTAAACGCCGCTGCCTGATGCAACGCCTCTCTGAAGCACTCAACTACCGAGTCTACAGCTTCCCCGAAGAGAATGGCAGGCAAAAGTGGGGCATCCATAAGAAAAGTTTTGTCCTTATCTCAGATGCCTGACATAGCCACCCACATTACCGCCTTCCGTGCCCAGGACATCCAGCTCCTCAAACTGGATCCTCTTTCCACATCCAGGGCGGAAGAAGGCGCGGACTTCGCACGGGCTTCCGGATCCCGAATGTAGGAAAAAGAGCTAGGGGACGAGAGCTGAGAAAGGGCCGTAGGTCATCTCCCCCGCATCCCCTAGGTCCATCTGCGACCACGAGTGCAGACGCCGGGTTGCCTCGGCAGCCATGGGCCCCTATAGATAGTCAGCCGAGAGGGGAGCTTCCTCACAGGAAGACGCTTGCAATGCTCACAGCCAGCCCCCTCGAAGGCTGCCAGAGCATGCTCTCTTCCCAGACAGCTAACGCTCATCTCGTGTGTGTCGCCATCGGGAATATAGCGTGAGCAGGGATTCACGCACTGCCTAAACCGCTTAACACTCGTAATTTTTACAGAGACCCAGAGTGATTGCTGAAGATCAGAAGACTGATGACAAAAGTGAAGCCAGCTCCCTTTGTAACACAGTTAGAAGTTGTATGCAGCACGTAATTGTGCCACAGCTTGAGTAACTGACCTGCATACCAGCCCCTGGAGTTGCCAGTTTCCACCTTGTCCAGCCAGGACTCATTCCAAGAGTGGGCGAAGTCCACCAGCAGCACCAGCTGGATCAGAATGAAAAAGAAAGCACCGCTGGAGCCCACGACAAACCACGCTGGGATAACAGAGATACACAGGCCATTCAATTACTTATCTATCATATATTATCACAACTCTGTATATTGGATGTCATGATCTGAGTTACTAAAAGTTTAAAATATAAAGTCCTTACTGTAGGTAAAAGGCCCATCTGGAATGTAAAAGGCACCGACTGTAACGGCCACCAAGGCAGCAAACTTGAAAAACCAAAATCTGAAAACAAATTGTTAATGAATGATTATACAGTATAATGCACATAAACATACATGTAACGGAGTTGTATCAAGAGCATATCTACTCTCATAGTCAAACAATGGCCAAAGCATAACTGTTGACTGGGATTTGATTGTTAAATGGCAAAACACTATAGAATCACACACTGCAAGGTTTAATGTGTGACAAACATTGGAGTTGTTCAGTGATCAGCAGAGGAAGGAGGTTGTTACTGAGTACTGGCCTGTTTATTAAACACTATGTAAAGCTCCCAGTAAAGGAGGCAGCAGCAATGTAAAGCCATAATGGTATCAACCCTAGCTTTATTTTCTTTAGAATAGCTGTAAACTCATGTGGGTAAAAAAGGTTACCTTTACAGAACCTTTTGCAAATGTTCCCTGTGGACCCAGAAGGTTAATTTTGAAATAAAAACAATTAAAAATAAACACACACACACACACACAGTTCTGTGCAAATGTTTTAAGCACTTCTTTGACAGTTACTTGCGCTTCTACTGGAGTATGGATATTGTGTACTCCACAGACACCTCTGATCACCAGAGAGTGAGTCAAGAGCGAGTTGGGTGGTGTTCGACCAATTGGGGGGGGGGCAGGTCTGGGCCAAAAAAACGCCCAGACTGCAAAGCAGGAGGCTGGCAGCTGGAGTGCAGAGGAGAGACAGTTGACTGATGATTTGGGAGGTCTGACTGGGTGTCGGCATGGGCAGCCGACTGGGGATCAGGCAGGATGTTGAGTGAAGATGTCAATGGGAGCATGGCAGAATGGAAGTCCGTGGTGCTGGGCAGCTGAGTGGGCCAATGGCATCGGAAGCCATGGGGACCATGCCTTCTTCTGGGGGCTCCACTGTTTCCTGTGAAAATAAGAAGGCGAGTGCCTTCAAAAGATGACTGCCAGACATCAGGGTAGCTCCTCAACTTGTTCCATAGACTGCCCTAGGGTCACGACAGGCAGACAGGTCCGTATAGGCAGGCCACAGGCTCATTTGAGTCCATCCTCAACTCCTCCATCATCATCATCCGGTATGCAGCCATGGATAAGGGCAGACTGCAGCGTATCGTTCTCTCAGCCGAGAAAGTCAGTGGCTGCGATCTACCTTCCCTCCAGGACATGTACGCTTCTAGGACTCTGAGGCAAGCAGGAAAGATTGTGGTTGACCCCTCCCACCCCAGACACAAACTGTTTCAGACACTCCCCTTCGGCAGGAGGCCCCCCTACAGGAACCCCCACTGACTCACTCTCCTTATAATACAGTACTACTGTAAACTTTTGTACATTCCCACAGAAATATTTTGGACATTGCACAAACTTTAATATAAATAAATGTCATATTGTACATATTCTTTAATATTTTATAAAAATTAAAGTGACTTAAACAAAACTTATATTTATTCTTGACCTGTAGTACTTGCTTTATTTTTATTAATATATATATATACACACACACACACACATATATATATACACACGCGCACATACATATATGATGGCCAACATGCAGAGAACTTCAAGAATATCTGTACAGTCCTTCTATAGAAGAAGATTATCGTAGGAAAGTAAAATTTGATCATCAACTTCATCATCAATGAAGTTGATGATCATGCACCAGTTACATTAACTACAAATCATGCTATAGTACAACTTTGAAAAATGTTCTGTAGTAACTTGTATATACACATTGAACATTTAGATACAAACAAACATTGGTACATGCAAGTCTTCTTTCACTTTTTGAATGTGAACACCGTAACTGCCTAATATTTCATTCTTCTCTCTCTTGAGAATGTGTCCTCACAGTTAAACATACCAGGGGTCATGGTTGTACGGTTGTTTTCTTTCAACAGACCGAAGTGGCACATGTTGAAAAATAAGATAAAATATTTGTTTTGCAGCACTGAAATTAAATTTTATTTCAAACTTTTCACACAATTGACTGTTCTATTCACTTCTACTTTTATAATACATATTACTTCAAACTGAACACGCAAATGCATGCTGCCTCCCTGAGTGAATACATCAATAACTTCTTACGTAATAAAAGAGTAAAATATTTTTTCAAAGAGGAGTAAATACACAGACAAAAATCCTGGCTCACTAAAGTGTTAAATACTTTAGTTTTTCTTTTTTTTGCTGCTGGTCTGACCAAGTGAGAAACTTTAGGATATCAGTTTGGGCTCAGGTAACATGAAGAACATTAACTCTTACATTTTTCTTTTTAACTTTATGAACTAAATGATGAATCAAATAATCAAAAATATAGATGTGCTCAGTAATGAAAGTAAATGTTGCAGCCGTAATAAAGAATATCAAGACTTCAAAAGGTGAGTGCAGGACAAAGGCCATCTGCTAACAACATGTTGTATAACACCTCCGACCTAGTGTTGGATAGGACGGAGAAAGCCAAAACACCACACACACAATAAAACTGCACTACACAGGTGCATCTCAATAAATAAGATTGTTGTGGAAAAGTTAATTTATTTCAGTAATTCAACTCAAATTGTGAAACTTTTGTTTTAAGTAAATTCAAAGTCTTTGGTTCTTTTAATTGTGATGGCTCACATTTAACAAAAACCCACAAATTCACTATCTCAATACATTAGAATACTTCATAAGACATTTTTGGTGAATTCTTGGCCTTCTGGAAATTATGTTCATGTACTGTACATCTACTCAATACTTGGTAGGGGCTCCTTTTGCTTTAATTACTGTCTCAATTCGGCGTGGCATGGAGGTGATCAGTTTGTGGCACTGCTGTGGTGGTATGGAAGCCCAGGTTTCTTTGACAGTGGCCTTCATTTTCCTCTTGACAATACCCCATAGATTCTCTACGGGGTTCAGGTCTGGTGAGATTGCTGGTCAGTCAAGCACACCAACACCATGGTCATTTAACCAACTTTTGATGCTTGTGGCAGTGTGGGAAGGTGTCAAATCCTGCTGGAAAATGAAATCAGCATCTTCAAAAAGCTGGTCAGCAGACAGAAGCATGAAGTGCTCCAAACCTTCTTGGTAAACGGGTGCAGTGACTTTGGTTTTCAAAAAAACACAATGGACCAACGCCAGCAGAAGACATTACACCCCAAATCATCACCAACTGTGGAAACTTAACACTGGACTTAACTTGGGCTATGAGCTTCTCCAACCTTCTTCTAGACTCTAGGACCTTGGTTTCCAAATGAACTACAAAACTTTCTCTCATCTTAAACGAGGACTTTGGACCACTGGGTAACAGTCCAATTGCTCTTCTCCTTAGCCCAGGTGAGACGCCTCTGACATTGTCTGTGGTTCAGGAGTGGCTTAACAAGAGGAATACGACAACTGTAGCCAAATCCCTTGACACGTCTGTGTGTGGTGGCTCTTGATGCCTTGAACCCAGCCTCAGTCCATTTCTGGTGAAGTTCACTCAAATTCTTGAATTGATTTTGCTTGACAATCCTCATAGGTCTGCGGTTCTCTCGAGTTTTTTTGTGCATCTTTTTCTTCCACACAACTTTCTGCTAACATGCTTGGATACAGCACTCTGAACAGCCAGCTTCATTGGCAAGGAGTGTTTGTGGCTTACCCTCCTTATGAAGGGTGTCCATGATTGTCTTCTGGACAACTGTCAGATCAGCAGTCTTCCCCATGACTGTGTAGCCTAGTGAGCCAAACTGAGAGACCATTTTAAAGGCTCAGGAAACATTTGCAGGTGTTTTAAGTTGATTAGCTGACCGGCATGTCACCATTTGTTGAAATAGTGAATTGGTGGGTTTTTGTTAAATGTGAGCCAAAATCATCAGAAAGAACTAAAGACTTAAACTACTTCAGTCTGTGTGCACTGAATTTATTTAATACACAAGTTTCACAATTTGAGTTGAATTATGGAAATAAATGAATTTTTCCATGACATTTTAATTTATTGAGATGCACCTGAATATACATTTAATGTAGGCCTGTACTTTGTTTCTTCCGCCACACTTATAACATCTCCAGAAGTGGGGTTAAGGTTGATCGTTTTCAAAAAAGAAGCAGACAAAACTCCCCAGACAGATTAAGGTTAGAAATACACATTTAACAGTGTGGTCAAAACCCACCATCCACTGCAGCGCTTACCCATTGTGGATGGCAGCACGGGGGTCTCTGCTGTTCTTGATGTTAATCATAAGAATGGAAAACCCCAGGAACCACATACTCATACTGAAGCAGACACGGTACACTGCCTTGTAGCCCACAAACATTTCACAGTTGACATCAGCCTGTAGGTCAGGGATAAAAGAGCCAGCCCCATCTTCACAGAAGCCTGGGATCTATAGCAAATCACAAAAAGTCTCGTTTTAGCTTTAGAAAGCATTTATAACCCGGGTCAAATGAGCAGGAGCTGAACTTCATATGATGTTGAGTAGCACTAGGCAATTAACCAAATATGTTTTTAAAAGTGACACTGTGAACCTCTAACTGACTTAATTTAAGTCAAGTCTTTAATGTACATGAAATCATAACATGGAAACACATCTAACACATTTATGTACTGTATGTAAGTACAATTTTGAGTTACTTATAATATTTTCATTTTCTGTTACTTTATACTACTAAAATTCAGAGACCAATATTGTACTTTGATTCTACTACATTTCTACAAATGAAGATTTTACAAATAAAACATATGACCAACTTGTGGAATATGATGCGCAATTAAAATGAGCTCCTTTCGACCAACGCTGAAATGCTACTTGCACATTAATGCATCACTAATTACAATCCAATAATATAATATAATTACTCTGGAATGGGCCATACTGCATGATGAATAGCACTACAAGTGAAGTTTGGTGCCACAAATTTGTGATTTTACTTGAGTATATTTTTTAATGCATGACTTTTACTTGTAATAGAGGATTGCTACTTTTACTAGTAAGTACAAGTAAATGATCTGAGTACTTCTTCCACCACTGACCAAAACTAACAACCAGCATCAGAAGTGGTGTAACGGATCACAAAACTCAAGGTTCGGATCACGAGTCACGGATCGATCATTTTTACGATCAGAAAAAAAACGGGGAGGAGACCATTTTTCCATTTGTAAATCCATTTATTACATCAAAACTTACAGCAAGGAACTTTTGGTGTCTACATACCGTTACAGTTTTGTCGACCGCCCTTCTTCGGTCATCATTATATTTTACGGGGAAGCCAAAATGCTCCCATATGTGCGATTTAAATGATGCGGGAGGCTTTTCAAGTTCTTCTGCTCCGCTGCTAGCCATCGTTGACTTATTAACATGCCCTGTTCACGTGAACACATGACTGTTGTGTGTAGTTTCACTGAAACTCAGCATAGAGTTTAAAATAACGCAATTACTTAAAAAGCAATGTCAGCAGAAAATCTTTCACTCTGCGATTGCTAAAGAATTTAGATTAATCCGCTAGTTAAAAAAAAGAAAAAAGCGCAATTAATCCGCGGGTCACGTGCATGCTGTATATCATTATCAGATTTTTATCAAATATTGAGCTACAACTAGCGCCTCTCATGCCACCTCTCTTACATAATAAGAATAAGCACGTAGCTACAGCAGAATTAAACCTGTGTATATAGCGTTAGCTAACATTAGCTACTTTAAAATTTGTGTAATATCACACAATTAGCATGGTTAATTCCCGTTCTGTGTTTGACAAAGAAATAGTGTTACTGTGAATCGAAATCTCTGTTCTATGTATACATTTACTGCATTTCCATGGTCCACTCATACCCTTTTTAGCTGCTGATCCACACCCGGCGACAGCATGATGCAGGCGACGATGGTCCCCAGCAGCAAGATGAAGGCGTAGATGATCCTGGTCACAGTGGAGTTTCTGCTGTTCGGACAGCAGCTGCACATCAGACAGGTTGCACCGCTGCACAGGCACGGCACCTGGAGACAAAATCACACATTTCAGCATCTACTTGCAAAAGGAGGAATATCTAAAACCAGATAAAAATGAGTGTAGAAACATAACAGATGGAGACGTTTTCATACAGATGCACTTATGATACAATTAAGTAACTGAAATCTTTTGCTATGGCCTTCGCTATGAACGGATCTCAACCCAACATGTTACTGTAGACAGCGCTTTCCACCACCAAGATCAAAACACCAAACACCCCTGTTTGCACATACAAATTTACTCAACTGCTTTCCATTTACTCTTCAAATGTCTTTCAGTGTTCACACATCAACTGACATTTCAACACCTTTCAGTTGTTGCACTTCGACTGACGATTTAAATTCTTTCACGTCTTCACTTATGAACAACAACAATTTACTCCAACTGCTTACAGTACTCCCATTACAGCCAACACTTCAACGGACATCGTCTCTCACTTTATGGTACTAATTTCTTTCATGATTTCGACTTTAACAAACACTTACAGCTAATATGACACACTGAATATGACAGTGCTTGAACTTCAACTGAAGCTTCAACTCCTTTCAGCACCTTCATTTGAACTGATGCTTAAACTTCAAGCAGCGCTTACACTGAAATTGATAAGTTCAACCTCAATTATTACGCTTCAAATGAAACTTCATCTTCCTTTAGCACTTCCATTTTAACCGCTAACTCAACTTCTTTCAATATCTGTAATTCGACTTCCACCTTCAACTTCAACTGTTTCAGTGTTTCTGAAAACTGCAACTGCAAAAGTTCACCATGAACCATACAGTGGTGGAATATTTTGTTATATTCAATCTATCATTGAGTCTTATGATGCTGAAATAAAGAAAATTGACCCCAAAGATGTCTTTAAAGTATTTTATTCTCTGCGCAGGTAATGCCCAATTTGTCATACAGAGTGCAAGGCAGTCTGAAGAAGGAAAACAAAGTCTAGTGAGTCTAGTGAGGAGAGGGTTAAGTGTACAAGGTTTTAGTTTCATTCAGGATGTTTGTGCATATAAGCTAAATGTCAGTTTAAGGCCAAACAAGTGTCAAGAAGGGAAGTTGATGAACTCTCTGCACAAAGCTTGTGTTGGGATTCAGGTAGGGTACGTTTGGTTATTAGCAGAAATATCAAATATATTTATGAATATTAACAAAATTATTCATATTATTAAAATTATAAATATAGATTCATTATTAAGGGGGACCACCCTGGAATCAGGGTACAATAACCAAATGTGAAAAATAGTCTCGAAGGTGGCTTTCCACCTAAAAATGTTGATAATTCAAGTATTACCTCTCATTAATAATGGACAGTGAAGGGTGACTCCGAGCACTGACTATCACAACCAGCTATTATCACAACAAATACACACAAAAACCACAACAGTATTTATTTAACCTTAGCACTGCTTAACAATCAATAACTTTAGCAAACAACCACTAGTTTAAACTAAACAACGTAAGCATACACAATCAGCAAGCTGATAGGATGTGTGTGTGCGCCCCTTGTTCTTATATCCTGGTGGGGACTTTAACCTGAATGCACACACCCATGGAGACTTGTGTCACTGTGGGGACAAAGATTGAGGTCCCCACGGGTAGAGACTGGTTTTTGAGGGTTAAGACTTGGTTTTAGGGTAACTGTTAGGGTTACGGTTAGACATTTAGTTGTGATGGTAAGGGTTAGGGTAAGGTGCTAGGTAAGGTATTATGTCAATGAGAGTCCTCACGGGGATAGTGAAACAAACACGTGTGTGTAGGTGGGAGAAAGAAGGGGGGTGCAAGGAGATCTAGTCGTTGTGCACAAGGTCAAAATGGCGGTAGCCCACACAATTTAACAAAAGGGACAGGGCCCAAAAGGGGGTCCTCAGGATAATGTACAGCTTAGCTGGCTATGGGGCTGTTTAAAATGCGCGTAGGCGTGTAAATGTACGTGTGAAGGTGTGCGGGTTAGTGGAGAGGAAATAGAGCGCACAGAGTAAAGCACAAGAAATCTCAAATGCCGCGGATAAGCGCAATAGGCGTCACTTAATCACACAGTAACCCGGCAACAGACTTCTGTACAGCTGCCATGTTACTGGACTTTGATCTGATAAAGTGCAGCTATTAGCTTCACAGTGGCTAAGGCGTGGCACCGGTCCAAACTGGAACTTCTAACCCAAAAGGAAAACACAGCAAAGATGGCACGGCGGCGGTCATTTCCCAAATAAGCAAAACACATTTCACAACAATAAAGTTTAGATGAAATAACACACAGTTATTGAAAGTTCACGTGAAAAGCACCTTCTTGAGGTAACGTGAGTTACTGTTGAGAAAGACGTGGTGCACCTCCTGTACTAAACAAGTTTACTGTGGAAATGGCAAGAGGCGAGGGTGGCGCTGGGCTTTCAGACTTTGTGTCGCCATAGCCGTGTGCCGAGATTTCATGTGCCTCATACAGTAAGAGTCCATTATTTGGGTTCAACTGAGATCTTGCGTTGGCTTTAAGCGAGATTTCATCCCCATTTTACACTGAGTCTGTACTGGCGCCTTTACTGTCTGGTCTTTGTTTTTCAGTCAGGCCTGGGGTCAAGGCTTGTTCCTTGCAAGCAGGCCACAGTCTCTGTTTGTCCACATGGTGAGGCTAGGCTAAGCTAGGCGAGGCCCAAAACTAGTTTCACAAGGGAAGTTCGTGAACTGTCTGAGCAAGGAGGTCACTCAGAAGAACATATGATTAAGTAAGCTATAAAAGTAAGATATACATTTTCGATTACAATGCATTTTATTAAACTCAGCTTTGGTGGTGTTCTATGTTCTTTTACAATAAACCAATTGTATCATCATGTGAATGAATGTGAGGAGTGAGAGAGATAGGCTATCAGAGCATAAAAAACAATCCCATGTCGTTCTTTATATTAGCAGGAGGCTAAGGCTAATGTCTTTTCTCTGCTTCTAAATATAGTAAATCTGATTAGACATGAGTGAGACGATCATCTGAACATCATCTGCCAAGGCAACGTCATCTGATGATCATAGACTTTTGTTCTGTGTCCTAACTGCATACCATGACCATGGAATACAAGAGAGTTTTTCAGTGATTCTCACAGGATACAGAAAAGAGAATCTCTTCTTGGAAAATGAACAGTTAAAACTGACCTTCTCAACTGTAGAAGTCATGGTTACAGAATGAAAAGACCATCAGACTGGGGAAATGTAGGTGGAAATGTACTCACTGTATTTAAATGGTAAATGGACTGCATTTATATAGCGGACCAAAGCGCTTTACAGGTTGCCTCTCATTCACCCAGTCACACACCGATGACGGCGGAGCTGCCATGCAAGGCGCTGGCATGACCCATTGGGAGAAACTCGGGGGTTCAGTGTCTTGCTCAAGGAAACTTCGACAGGGGCTGGCAGAAGTCGAGATCGAACAGCCGACTTTCTGATCGGAGCACGACCCGATTTGCCGCTAAGCCACAGCCGCCCATCTTGTATTTATGGACAAGATGTTCTGCCAGTTTTCTTTATCACTGGTATTACATACTGTAACGCTGAAAGTCTGCTTGTACAATCTTTACTGGAGTGTAAATTGACAGACATATGCTGTGAAAAGACTAAACTGTTATAGGATTTTAAAAGAACTCCACCAAACGTAAATAACTCATAACCCATATTATATTTTCACACACAGCCCAATTAATATTTCTTCTAGTCAAGTGGATTGTCATAACTGCCAATAAAGGATCCATAACAGTTAAAAACAACAATAAAATAGGACCATTATTAACATGTATTTTCTGGTATAGACCTATACCCTCTATACAGTATGTAGCTCCCTCCAGTTATAGAAACGAGGCACGAGGTCATGGTTAAGAAACGGGGTTTATTCCTTGTCAGACCAACCCGTGAGAACTGGGTTGCAAGAGAAAAAAAAATAAAGAATACAATAAATTAAATGCATATATGCTTGCTCCAGAAGCCATACAATAAGTAGCATATCAAGCTACACATTTATAGCACATGTAATTATACACTTAAAATATCAAAGAACATAACCGTAACATTACGCTTGCATCCTTATTTCACGGCGTTGCTAGTGAAATTACACGCTACTTCATTCATGGCTAAATCCTGGACCCATCATTCCTTGTCTTCCTTCTAGATCACGATATGTCTGTATAATATCTAAATATAGCGGGAGTGTACATATTATGGTATACTTCAAAGATGCTTCGTATGCTGATTAATTTCATCGCACGGAACACCAGATCGGTCTTCGTTAGCCTCTAAGTTTACCGTAATTGCTACAGGTAGGAACCAAAAATGGCAAGTTAGGCGACAAGAAACTGAACTGGCAATGTGAGGCAGTTACACAGTATGTGTGCATATTGATATTCATAAAGTGTGTTTGGATGTGAGAGAGCATCTGACAACAGGGCAGTTGAGAAAAGAAACTAAGCTAATGATTGGCGAACTGTAGGTAAAGGACTAATGCTCAAACAAATAGCCTATCAACAGAAAAGGCGACTGGCATTTTTTAAGCAAAAAATACCAAAATTCACTGATTCCAGATTCTCAGATGTGAATATTTGCTGGTTGTCTTCTATGATAGTAAATTAAAAATTAAAAAGCTTTTAGTTCTGGTTTGTTGGTGGGACAAAAGAAGCAAATTGAAGACATATCCTTTAGCTTGGGAAAATAGTGATGGGCATGTTTTCTGATATTTTATAGGCTGAATTAATTGAGAAATATAATCTGTAGAATATTAGAGAATGACAATCGTTCATCGCAGCTCTGGAAAGGAATTGTGGCAATTGAAGATAATTATTTTAATAAAGCACCTAATTGTGGCACCAAATCCCCCAAATTCCTCCCATCTCATTATTTATGTTTTGAAACCTTAAAATCTTTAAGCTACGTGGGACGCAGTGTTGTAGAACTGAATCTAGAGGCAAACATCAAGATGCTGATTACAGTCCTGGTTATTTGTTGTTTCAATGTCGCAATTTTATCTTTGTCTAATTAAACTGGGATGCATTAACAGTTGCTATTAACAGTTGAAAAACAAAAACATTGAGGCATTTTCTCAGTTTTCAAAACATGACCACAATATTGTCAATCTGTATAGGACTCCAATGTTTACAGGAAGGAGCCTACTTCCTGTAAGTCAGCGATAAACTAAGGTGCCATGGCAACGCCCTTGCAAAGGGATCTGTACAATCAGCCACATGCATTTACAGGAAACCTGCGGCGAAATCACAATGCATTTTGGCAAGTATCCCCCAATATTGAGAAAGTATACAACTGCGATTCATGATATTATCATAAAAATCATCAAAATACTGTATGCTTAAAACGGCACTAAAACTGCAATCACGTTACCTTAAATTTTCAGAAAAAAACGTTTATTGCATCACAGATAGGACACATCTTTTTAGTGAGAATCCCTTTTAGTGAAAAACAAAAACAATCTTAAATAAGGTAATTATAAATCATAAGGAAATAAAGGATAAAAAAAAGTATCAACATTGTTAGTCTGTTCTCACATGATAATTCCTGTATTATTTTTTTTTAAATAAGGCTCTATTTTTCTCTACCATCATGTCAAATGATACAGACAAAATGTTTATATAATTTTACCTGGCTTAAGGAATTATCCTTTAAACACAAATAAAGTCCAACTGGCATTGGAAATTGGCTTTTCCAATCAATTCTGAGGACATTCACGATTATGCCGACTCCCAGTAATCCTGATAATGGAAATTTACCACGATCAACTTATCTTCAGTGTTTTATATCCCAAAAATCGTATATCGTCCCATCCCTAACAGGGTCTAAACTCTGCTAATAGGAGTAAAAAGCTGCTATTAGGGCGGCTGTGGCTTGGTGGCAGAACAGTTTCCTGCCAATCGGAAGGTCAGCGGTTCAATCCCCCAGTATCCTTGAGCAAGATACTGAACCCCAAAAATGCTCCCGAAGCTGCGCCTTCGGTTTGTGAATGTTCACATATGTAAGTCGCTTTGGATAAAAGCGTCTGCTAAATGTAAATGTAAAAAGCTGACGTGAACGTCCAGCCCCCAAAATTCGCGCTTTGGCCGTTTGACATCATAACAAGAACTATGAAAAGGAACAGGAGCATTAGGCATTTCTTTGGCAAACCACAACACTGTAGTGAGTATTTCCAGCAGCAGGACAGTGTATGCGAGGTTGACTCAAAATAAACTCCAGTGGCCATGTTCATGGCAAGGCAAGTTTATTTGTATAGCCCCTTTCAACTACAACAAGGCAATTCTAAGTGCTTTACATAAGACATACATTGGATTTAATAAAGATATAAAGGAAACACATGACAGTTTTAAAATACACATATAAATAGGATATAACTAAAGCCCTCGGTGGACCCTGCTTGCACCACAGTGATCCCGTTCTCTGTCTTTACGGTGGTGGTAAGTACAACATTATGCCAATCTACAGTGGCCAAAACTGACACAGGTAGAAAAATGTGCGTTTGAATTGCAACCTTAACCTACAGAAAAACGTGCATTGTAAAACTGAGGGGTATATCTGAGTCAGATAGTGAATCCCTGTTAATGGCCTATTTTCAGTATCAATTCAATGAAAAATTGGCACACTGCATTGACCCACTCAAACAGCCTGCATATTCATTTCCAAAAAAATGCTTTCTACACAACTTTAGATGTGCCTCTCCCTCCCAAGCTGACAACTGAGTGGAGTCAAGAGATAAGGAGGCCCAGACGATTGTCAACAAGTTAATACCCCTGCCAGCCAGACAAGGTCGACTTAGTAATGTGGTAACGTGTGCCAGATAAGATGCAGCAAGCACATGACCAACCAGCCCACACTCTGTCCTGAAGCAAAATAAGCTCTGGAAAATGGGTTTATTAGTGTAAAACCGACAGAAGCATGGTCTTCATTTTACCTGAGCATCGTAAAAGCTTTGACAGAAAGGACAAACAGGAGAAAGATAGTGCTGAAATGATTGGTCAATGCATTTATTTGCCGATCATAATAATCTATTAATATTTTAATTAATTCCTCCAAATATTTGCTGGTCACAGCTTCAGATATGTGGGGATTTGTTTCTTTTCACTTTTTCAAAATCGCCATTCAATTGAAGGAATATGTGATTATTGGATGTTGACTTGTGATGTATGTTAGTCTTTCCTTTTGACATTTTCTATAAATTGAGAGGTTGTTCATGTAATAGACAAAATAATTGAGTGAAGCATTTGTGCTGTCTGGCACCTTAAGTTTTCCATCCCTCTACAACATGCTCTTGTAGTATTTATCCAAATCACAACCATTTCTCTGAAATGGATCGTCTCCCTACTTCTGTTCTGCTCTTCTCTTGCTTTACATAAATACATGCTGTTATAATCCGCATCCAAATGTAAGGCAACAAAGCAGAGTTAATCCAATTAAATCACAAGCAGATGACCAAGTGTGTTATGACGAACCATTTGCTTTGCTTTGCTTTGTCTACTGATCCAATTGTTAGAAATATTTCTAATATATACTAACTGACTCAGGCCGGACTGTCACCAAGAATAACAATTCGTTTGTCTTTGTGGCACATACATTTCGTAAAGATATGACACGCTGATACAAATCTGTCTCCGTAAAGTGTCAATACAGATTTCTTCATCTGCATCTTAAATACAATTTCAACCATTACGAGGGGTTCTGCTCGCAAAATATTCCGCCAGTGTAACGTTAAGTTAGCAAGTTGGTGTTCGGAAGAAGGCAGTGCGCAACCAATAAGTTAAAATATACGTTAATTGAAACGAAGCGCTGAGAAGTGAATCAGAGGAGTGCGGAACTAAACAATAAACCTAAGTAATTCATTCAAGAGTTGAAGTTATATTCTATCTTTTTCCAAAAGTGAGAAAAGGAGAAAGGCGCGATTAAAACGCCAGATATTTGAATGGAGTTCGGGTTCCCGTTCATATACAGTATACATGCTGTCGGGCGGATGAAAACAGAATGAAACAATTCAATAACTAAAAAATATCCGAAATATGTAGTGCTTTGTGAATAAGCCATCGATACATCTCAGTCGCGAGCTCAAGTATTAAATTACGACCTGTTCTAGCCTAACGTTACACACTACGGGTCTCTAAACCCAAAAGCGGGGTGAGGAACTAGTAGGCTAATTAGAACGCCAGTTATTTGAGTTGAGTTTGGCGTTACGTGATCTACCTGCTGCTTATTACTCGTCATGGCGTCATCGTGTCTTACATTTCCCATCAATTTAAAACAATGTGGTTGTAAATAACGCAGTTCACACTCGCAACATCAGAACTTACCCAGCTTGCGAGGGAAAAGGCTCCCAGAACAGCTCCCATGTCTGTCCAGTTTCGGCACAGCAGCGGACAGTCCGTAAATCCGTGTTCTTCTTCCAGTTAATTCTGCGCTGTCCCTCCAGTGTGGCCTTCAAACACAAACCAGGTAATTAAACCGTGAGGCAGGTAGCTGAGCAGGACAGAACATGAACAGCTAAAACAGCTCGATGCGTAACGTTAATGTCAATCCTAAATACTCGTGCTTCAAAGTAGTAGACTTCTGAGGTATAGTTGTGATTATATTTTCCGCCCAGCGCGTCGTGCTAGGTTACGTCATTACGACGTTGACCTGTACACAAGTAGACGCAGCCCGGACATGGCGTCGCCGCTCAGCCTTGCGTCCACTTTGCTACAGTGGCGTCATACACTGGCAGGTGTGCCGGACGTGCACCCCTGCCGTGAAATGCAATGGGGTGCATTCCGCGAGCGACGGGTTACCTTAATATCGTAACCAAACGAATTCATTGTGAATGGAAGAGAACGTCTTCTCAACCCCAAATCCTTAAATCATGATTGATAGCAGACAATAACGAACGCAAACCAATACCATACACCCAGTGCCGCTGCTAGCCATTTTGGTGCCCTATGCATAATTTCTTTATGATGCCGCCCCCTCATGAGAAAAAAATGTTTTTGCTGCCAGTTTTACTTTTTATTAACCAAACATATAACTCAATACCAATAACACAATATCAGAATCACAGTTGAATACTTAAGAACAATAAAAATAGAATGTAAACAGCTTTGCTGACTTTGTGAACATATTATGTAGAATAGCTGAAAAAGGACAGACTCCTGCTGTCTTTTCGGCGCCATTTCCAAAAGAGTTGACAGCCTTTCAAACTTCGTCAGGCGCCGCAGCGGCGCAATCCAACGGAACAACGGGGTCCATCTTTACCATCATTACCACCAGCCTTACTTTATAGAGCAATTAAATACTCTTGTTCTGCTTGTTTATTGTTATATAGTACCTAAAAAGTGCCTAATAATATTTCTATAATTAAATAATATCGGCATTATAATTATTATTATTATATTATGATTGATTTTTCACTAGGCTATTTTGGTGCCCCCTCAGCACTTGGTGCCCTATGCGCGTTATGGGAGTGGAGGCACTCCCCAACTATAATTACAAAATGAAATGGAATTTTTGTTTAGCAAGTTGAAACTATTTCACGTGTATTTTCACGCGGCTATATTTTTAGGCAATATGCTTCTTTCAACCATCTAAAAGTGCTGAATTAATGTCTTCTAATGTCTTAAAATAAATAAATAAAAGTACTTAATGAAACATTCACAATTGGAACCCCAACCCCCTCCAAAACAAACAAACAAAAAAACGAATTTAAAGTGTTTGTGTTTCCTGTTAAAAAATTAAAATAGCTTATTAAATATAACATAATAAACAAAAAATACATGTAATTTAACAAAATGTCAGGACATTCAATCTTTGCAGTGCAATAATTAAAAGCATGGATACACATTTTTAAAAATGTATTTACTTTCTTATGTAATCAATATATGTTGAATTCCAAATAGTTAAAAATGTATAGCACTTTAAGGATCATCATGTGGTCTAAAACATGCACAGTCGCTGCTGACAGATGGTTCATATTTATACTGGTAGTTATTTTTATTGACACCTAGAAATTAATTCCATAGACCATAAGGATGTTACTCCTGATGTTCTTTGTTCTGCTATTTTGAGGTCACAGATCCTTTTGAACTTGTTAGGATGGACCTGATTTGAAAGTTATCAACAACAAAAAATGGACATAAATACGTTTGGTGTCATGACTGACACCACGGCCACAGGCCTATCCACACTCAAAAAAAAAATTTACTGCTGAGCTGACAGACTACATAATCAGTTCAAGGCTACAAAAAGGATCCTTGCTGATCAAGGAACAGAGTTTGTTAATGCAGTAATTTTGGAATCCTTGACAATGATTTAACTGATTCATTTTAATTGTGTTTATAATCTCAGTTTCCATATTTTTTAAAATACCCTAACATACATTTTTACTAGAGGTTTTCTGTGAGTCAAAAATGCTATACAATAACCTGTAAAAATTGCTTCCTATTATAAATCTCCACCTTACAAATACAAATGCATGGAACTTCTGTATACTTTATATTTACAGATAAACAAGAAGGTGTGCCAAGCTTGGCATAAGACGAAGCTTCTGCACTCCATGGCATCCTCAAACGAATGGATTTTTAGAGAGGATGAATTGGACTATACAAAGGTGAGGAAAACTGTAGCTTGGTTGATCGTAATTTGTCCAGTGTATTTAAAGTTATAGTACATGAACAATATGGTCTTCAATTTTCACTCCCAAAATGTAAATTAGATAAATACAGTTTCTTATTACTTCTTCATGTTTGGCAGAGAGGCTCACTACCCATCAGAGGTGCCAAAGCACTACATGGTTGGAGAAAAATTCCCGGTTTTAGTGGGATGTCAGTTCTGTAAATGCAATTCAATGCAAACTATATTTTATCCTACACAAACATCTTAAAATATTTACTACAAAACAAAGTTTATGTAGTTGGACCGAAAGAATATATATATATTTTTTTGTTCACAGGTAGACAACAGTGTTGAGGCTGTAGTGGCAGAGGAAGCTGTATTGGAGGACATTAAGCATCTGGACACAATCAAGGAGACGGAAATCAGGTGCTCCCAAAGCAAACTTCAAAGTTGGTGACCAGGTCTGCAGACAAAACGTACGGAGCCAGCAGAAAAAGGGTAGCAAGCAGGAAGCCAACTTCCTTGGCCCTTAAAACCTATGAAATATATAAATGTGTCATAATGAAATACTCCCATGAAATATATAAATGTTTCATAATGAAATAGTCCCATGAAAAACATAAATATGTCATTATGAAATAGTCCCATGAACTAAATAAATGTATACTTTATGAAATAGTCCCATGAAATAAATAAATGTGTCATTATGAAATAGTCCCATGAAATACATAACTGTGGCATTATGAAATAAAAGTCCAATGAAATGAAAAGCTATTTGTTTATTTATTGAACCATTTGGACTCATTTATTTATTTCATGGGCATATTTATGTATTTATTTATTTAATATTGAATGAAATGGCATTCCATTCATTCTGAGCCATTTGTAGTTAGTTTTTGAGGTGTTGCACCAGGAGATGGCAGCGTAATCAAAATACTTTGAACTAGTGCTCTGGCCAGTGTGTGAGGAGTTGAGCCGACCAGAAAGGTGGCTTTTCTGGCTAGAAACCTTAATCTTAGATTGAGCTTGGTGAGTGCATCTAGGGCCTATTTTCACCTAATAAAGACCTGTCTAAGGTGTAGCAGATTAAAAGTTTAAACGCATTAAACTTGATCATACGGAATGATCTTAAGTTTGGTGAGAGGAGAAACTCATGTTTGGTGTGATATGGTTATTCATATATTTTGAAAATGTATCTGAAAATTAAGCAAATAACATCCTAAATCTGTAAATACACTGCAGACACACAGCACCTGACAGAAAGAGGAGGTCATATTATATAAAGAAATATTAGCTTTTTCTTGGTAAATAAATGTTAAAAAGGGAAGCTAAAGGGCAAGGTGAATGCTGAGCTTTCAAGTTTAATCAGGAGTCATAGCACATCATGTTTAATTAGGAAAGTAGATTAACACAGAAAGAGTAACCATTTACGGCATACAGCCTTAGAAACTGAGTACAATTAGCTGATAATTAGCCACCTTCAGTAATCAATACAAACACACATTAGACTGGAAACCATTGATCATACCAATAACTACCCGCAGTGAACGTCAGACGATGTTATCATACTTTAGCAGTTACGTAGTGTTTCTGTAGTGATGACAAAACATTAAAGAATATCGGCTACACACAATATTAGCAGCTTGAACTAAACTGAAACTCCCTGCACGCTCTGTGAAAAATACTATGCCAAACTCCCTTTAAGAAATATGACATATTAACAATTACTTATGTGTCCACAAAAACACTTAACTCTAGAAACACAAGATAAAAAGCATCATATGTCAACAGTCTTTTTGTCAATGATTTAGTAAGGAACTGCCACAGCTATGTAAGTGCTGGGATCTACAGTCCAAAGAAGTGGTGGAAGAAATATTCAAAAGCTCAGTGACAGTATAAATACCACGCTGTAAAAGTAACAAGTACAAGTCCTGTGTTTACTCCTCTTTACTCAAATAAAAGTGCAGGAGTATTAGCAGCTAAATGTATTCAAGTATCACTTATGCAGAATGCCAAGTTGTTTTTGTGCCTAACCGATCCTGAACCATAGAGTTGTCACATCACAAACCAGATCTGCGGTGATTTGTAACAGTTTTGTAACAGACACAGAGTGTCATCCTGCTGATGGCAGCATTGCATCAGAAAACACATTTGTCATTCTGGCTTGGACAAATGATATATTTTGTCAAATAATTTGGAGGACAAGTATACTGGCCTGTACATGCAAAGGGTAGGAATGATCACTTTAAATATAGAAAGCTTTGGAAAGCTTTGTTTCTAATATATAAATCATATTTCTCTTTTGTGGTTGAATCTGATGCCATAATTTCTAAAAATAATTGTACTAGCTGTATTTACTATTCTCCATAACACATGACCATGGCAGAAAATAAAGTACTTCCACCATATTTGTATATGCCATTTCCAAGATGTGCTTACTAACCCCTAAATAATGTAACTAAATAGGTACAATCTCTGCTCAGCTTACTTAAAAAGTTAAGGTGGCCATCAATCACTGTTCTCTGTTTTAGTTTACAGCTGCTGGTGATTTCTACTGGGGGTCTGGTTGAAGATTACAATTTATTTCGAGGTTGTGTGTGTTGCTAGATTAAATTTGTTCTGTTGTGTTACCTACATGTATGTCTAATGAACTTGCCTCACACCGCTGCCAAGCTGTATAGGGACTCTTGAGGTGTCTGCCCTCACACAGAGGGCCAATAGGTCCCATGTCATCAACATAAACACATAAAGTTTAGCTCTTAAAGTTAATTTCATTGGCATACAACAAAAACAGCAATGGTAATAAAATGGCCAGAGTTTGGGGTAACCATCTTTAACACCCCACCTTTTATAGATACTTTCGTGGCCTATTTGACAGGAAACCTCTAATCCACAACATACCTATAATAGTATTTATTAGACATATTAGTATTAGTCCCATTTCCATTGGCCCAATTTATTTGCAAATTACAAGTGCATTGACGTGAGCTTTCCTGTCCTCCCTCAGACATGAAATCAATAATAGTTTACTGAGCTAATCTGCTTCATCTGATTAACATCTAATTAACAGTGCCGGCTCCCTGGCAACATAAGCAACGCCCAGCAACTGTCAACAAATTCTGATTCTTATTTTGTTATACCCCTGACATCACTCTTTTTTCATCATAGCCCCACCCCAACCAGTGAAAATCACAGAAAAAATATAAAACCAAAAATCACTCATGTGAAACCACCAATATTAGTCTAAGTTTTGTTATAATTATGATGAATTATTGGAATAATTCTGACAAAACAACCTCACGTAAACATCCACAAAGAAGAAGAAATTTAGCCATTTTCAATTATTTAGGTGCTTCAGTGTGCACATCTTTACATCTTTACAAAAGCAACCTGGAAATGTTAGTGTGGACACATGTTGTCACACGCAAACAGTGTTCAGATTTACCTGTTTTAGTGTGGACACAGTCTAGGAAAATGGTTTAGAGGTATTCAGTACATGTATGAAAGAATCTTTAACAACAAATCTTAATACTGAACTGACTCCACTCAATCACCATTTTCACTGTCCAAATCAGTAGCCTTTAGCAGTGAAGCTCCCCACGCTTGTGAAAGAAATCACCGTTGTTATTTCAGCCGTGATACACAGTTACTTCCTCATTACAGGCTTCTAAAAAGACAACAAAAGCCACAGAAGTTATCATGATGTCATGTCGTAAATAGTTGACATATCATCACCTTTTAAGTTGATATGTGAAGCTTGTTAGCAAATAGTTGCTTTTTATACATCCAGCAGTTATGGAGCAAAATTATCATTTACTTGGAGTGGTGTTTGTGTCCACCTGGTCCAATATTCTCTCTCTTTTAGGTCAGTTTTTGGTCTCTACCAACTCCTGTCGGAGATATCTGGCTCTTTAGCTGCTAAATGCTCCACCATCTTCACCTTGCTAGTCTCTATCTGTGTCTAGAGACTGTGGGGCAGCATGGCTCAAGAGGTAGAGCAGTCGTTTAGTAATCAGAAGTTTCCTTGAGCAAGACACTGAATCCCCAGTGGCAACTTGCATGGTAGCCACTATCGGTGTATGGGTGAATGTTGGCATGTGCTCTTAAGCGCTTTGAGTGGTCGGTAGACTAAAAAAGCACTATATAAATGAAGTCTATTTACCATTTGGTGCTGAGCAGGTTGTCTACAGTGGGCTTTTAGAGGTTTTTTCCTGAAAATTGCAGCTGAGAGCAGTGAGACTGAAGCAGAACGGTAAATTTACAGGCCGGACAGCTGAAACTCATTATAAAGCGCCATAAAGCCAAGGCGAGCTGCAGATTCAGGTGATGATTCTCTTTAGGTTTATCACTATGATGGCTTATTCTGATGTGATAAAAAAAATTAACATTCTGAGATTAGTAACTTAAATGAAAATGTGCTTATACATAATTAAAAGTGTACTCTTGTAACTCTTGTTAAATTATACCAATGTCTTCTGCAACATATCCACAAAAACTACATTGTGTAATTCCTAAATATCCGTTTATCCTCTACAACCTTTATTCCCTGTAGTCCCCATTGAATTATTTGTATGTGGTTCAGAATTATACCTTTTAGGTCCCACTGTGCCATGTCTATGTATCTTTATTTTTTCAACTTCAGTGTCCACCAAGAGCCAAGTTATTCTGACCAATAATTTTATCAATTTAAGAGATCCTATGTTGGGACATTAAATAAAGCCTCCACTCTTCATCAAAAAACTGTCTGCATCTGTGTCCTCCTTCCCTTCCTGGCTCTAAAACATAACGTGTAACCACAACATTAATGCCGCCCGTATATGTGAACCATATTAAGATTAATCCCAACATTTTGGTGCCCACGAGTAAGACATTAATTTGAATGCCAACACCTACAAGTTATTTTATTTGCAATAAAGCAGGTCAGATTTATTTATCTTTGTCAGACTACACATGCTGTGAATTCTCTTCATTTTGCTCTTTCTTGGAAATATCAAAGATCTTCAGGATGATGGTGTCGATCCACAGTCTATAGGCCAAGTTTACAGCATCTACTCTTTTTACAGAGAGATCATAGCACCTATCAGGTTACTGACCTGTATGTCATACGACTGGCATGTAAATGTAATTATTTAGTTAACTGGTTGTGTTCAGCAATGGTTGGATGAAGGCTCTTTACATGGATCTCAAACTGTTGGCTCTGCCTGTTAGACTCTCTGGCCTGCAACTTCAATGCACAGTGTTGGATGTTACGCACGACTTAAACCTGTCAAATATCACCGGCATCTTGATGGCCAGAGATGCACTGAGCTGTGGTACGGGGAAGTTCCTCGTGTTGTGGATGAACAGGTGCTGCGAGTCATTCTGCTCTCAAAGACGTTCATGTACTAGCTGGAGTATGTGCAGCATGGGAGCTGCCATGTCACCGTCCACCAAACCCTTGTCGTACCTACTGATGAAGGCCTCTAGCTCCCGACAGCTCCTGATGATCTCTTGGCAGAGCATTCTCAGAAGAGGAGAAGCTTCACCTGGGTGTTAGCCAGGGTCATGGCACGCTGCAGCCTCCGTTGATCAAAGAGATGTCGCTGTCAGGCAAATCTAAAATATGCTGCAGCTGGTCAGTTTAAAGATCCTGCATGAAAAAATTGAGACACTTCAAACTATTTCACCACTGTGCAGTGTTTAGGTGTCTGATAAGCCTTCAAACACAGAGAATTATTGATCAAACTTGTAGTAACATCTCCACACCAACCCAGCCCCTTGTGCTTTTTTAACACTGCCATTTTCTGTCTCAGTGTCCCAACAGGTGTAGCCTACAATGCCATCCATCCATCCATTTTCTACCGCTTATCCGGGGCCGGGTCGCGGGGGCAGCAGTCTAAGCAGAGACGCCCAGACTTCCCTCTCCCCCGACACTTCCTCCAGCTCTTCTGGGGGAATACCGAGGCGTTCCCAGGCCAGCCGAGAGACGTAGTCCCTCCAGCGTGACCTAGGTCTTCCCCGGGGCCTCCTCCCGGTTGGACATGCCCGGAACACCTCCCCAGGGAGGCGTCCAGGAGGCATCCGGGACAGATGCCCGAGCCACCTCAGCTGACTCCTCTCGATGTGGAGGAGCAGCGGCTCTACTCTGAGCTCCTCCCGAGTGACCGAGCTCCTCACCCTATCTCTAAGGGAGCGCCCAGCCACCCTGCGGAGGAAACTCATTTCGGCCGCCTGTATCCGGGATCTTGACCCAAAGCTCATGACCATAGGTGAGAGTAGGAACGTAGATCGACTGGTAAATAGAGAGCTTTGCCTTGCAGCTCAGCTCCTTCTTCACCACGACAGACCGGTACATCGACCGCATCACTGCGGAGGATGCACCGATCCACCTGTCAATCTCCCGCTCCGTCCTTCCCTCACTCGTGAACAAGACCCCAAGATACTTAAACTTGGGCCAGGAGCTCTCCACCAACCTGAAGGGGACAAGCCACCCTTTTCCGACTGAGAACCATGGCCTCGGATTTGGAGGTGCTGATTCTCATCCCCGCCGCTTCACACTCGGCTGCAAACCGTCCCAATGCACGCTGAAGGTCCTGATTTGAAGAAGCCAACAGGACAACATCATCCGCAAAAAGCAGAGATGAAATCCTGTGGTCCCCAAACTGGACTCCCTCCGGCCCCCGACTGCGCCTAGAAATCCTGTCCATATAAGCAATGAACAGGACCGGTGACAAAGGGCAGCCCTGCCGGAGTCCAACATGCACCGGGAACAAATCTGACTTACTTCCGGCAATGCGAACCAAACTCCTGCTCCGGTCATACAGGGACCGGACAGCCCTTAGCAGAGGGCCCCGGACCCCGTACTCCCAGAGAACCCCCCACAGGTCGCCGCGAGGGACACAGTCGAATGCCTTCTCTAAATCCACAATAGCACATGTGGACTGGTTGGGCAAACTCCCATGAACCCTCCAGCAACCTGGAGAGGGTGTAGAGATGGTCCAGTGTTCCACGACCAGGACGAAAACCGCATTGTTCCTCCTGAATCCGAGGTTCGACTATCGGCCGAATTCTCCTCTCCAGAGGAGAGGGACCACCACCCCAGTCTGCCAGTCCAGAGGCACTGTCCCCAGCCGCCACGCGACGTTGCAGAGGCGCGTCAACCAAGACAGCCCCACAACATCCAAAGACTTGAGGTACTCAGGGCGGATCTCATCCACCCCCGGTGCCCTGCCACCGAGGAGCTTCTCAACTACCTCAGTGACCTCAGCCCGGGAGATCGACGGGCCCGCAACCGAGACCCCAGCCTCTGCTTCCGCAATGGAAGACATGCCGGTGGGGTTGAGGAGATCCTCGAAGTACTCCTTCCACCGTCCAAGGATGTCCCCAGTCGAAGTCAGCAGATTCCCACCCCCACTGTAAACAGTGTGAGCAGGGCACTGCTTCCCCCTCCTGAGGCGCCGGATGGTTTGCCAGAATCTCCTCGAGGCCGACCGATAGTCCTTCTCCATGGCCTCACCGAACTCCTCCCAGACCCGAGTTTTTGCCTCCGCAACCACCCGGGCCGAGGCCCGCTTGGCCCTCCGGTACCCATCAGCTGCCTCCGGAGTCCCCTGACCCAACCAGGCTCGATAGGACTCTTTCTTCAGCTTGACGGCATCCCTTACTTCCGGGGTCCACCACCGGGTTCTGGGATTGCCGCCACGACAGGCACCGGAGACCCTGCGGCCACAGCTCCGAGCGGCCGCGTTGAAAATGGAGGTGGAGAACATGGTCCACTCGGACTCCATGTCTCCAGCCTCCCTCGGGATGAGGTTGAAGCTCTGCCGGAGGTGGGAGTTGAAGATCTCTCTGACTGGAGACTCTGCCAAACGTTCCCAGCAGACCCTCACAGTACGTTTGGGTCTGCCAAGTCTGTCCAGCTTCCTCCCCCGGCATCGGATCCAACTCACCACCAGGTGGTGATCAGTTGACAGCTCCGCCCCTCTCTTCACCCGAGTGTCCAAGACATATGGCCGAAGGTCAGATGAAACAACCACAAAGTCGATCATCGACCTCCGACCTAGGGTGTCCTGGTGCCACGTGCACTGATGGACACCCTTATGCTTGAACATGGTGTTCGTTATGGACAAACCGTGACTAGCACAGAAGTCCAATAACAGAACACCACTCGGGTTCAGGTCGGGGGGGCCGTTCCTCCCAATCACGCCCCTCCAGGTATCACTGTCGCTGCCCACGTGAGCATTGAAGTCCCCCAGTAGAACCACGGAGTCCCCGGTCGGAGCACTTTCCAGCACCCCTCCCA
Source organism: Coreoperca whiteheadi (assembly GCA_011952105.1). NCBI lineage: Eukaryota > Metazoa > Chordata > Actinopteri > Centrarchiformes > Sinipercidae > Coreoperca > Coreoperca whiteheadi. The sequence continues at coordinate 3,759,934 of CM022473.1, read as the reverse complement.
GAGACGCCAAGAAGGTCGGGTACTATACACTGCCATTCGGCCCGTAAGCACAAATAACAGTGAGAGACCTATCCCCAACCCGAAGGCGAAGGGAAACGACCCTCTCGTTCACCGGGGTAAACTCCAACACATGGCGGCTGAGCTGGGGGGCTATAAGCAAGCCCACACCAGCCCGCCGCCTCTCACCGCTAGCAACTCCAGAGTAGTAGAGAGTCCAGCCTCTCTCAAGGAGTTGGGTTCCAGAGCCCAAGCTGTGCATGTAGGCGAGCCCGACTATCTCTAGTCGGTATCTCTCAACCTCCCGAACCAGCTCAGGCTCCTTCCCCCCCAGCGAGGTGACATTCCATGTCCCTAGAGCCAGATTCCGTGTCCGGGGATTGGGTTGCCGAGGCCCCCTACGGTTCCTCCTGCAGGTGGTGGGCCCACGGGAGGTCGGCCCCACGTCGCTAGTTCGGGCTGAGCCCGGCCGGGCCCCATGGGGCAAGACCCGGCCACCAGGCGCTCGCGTTCGAGCTCCAGGGTGGGGCCCCGGTTGCGCCGTACCGGGCGACGTCACGGACCTAGTTTTTATATTCACCATTAGGGGGGATTCGAACCGCTCTTTGTCTGGCCTGTCACCCAGGACCTGTTTGCCTTGGGAGACCCTACCAGGGGCAATAGCCCCCGACAACATAGCTCCTAGGTTCATTCAGGCACGCAAACCCCTCCACCACAGTAAGGTGGTGGTTCTAGGATACTTAAGAAACAGAGCGTCATCAGCCACACGTCTCTCATTTTTGTTTTTGCATTAAGATTTTTTAGATCTAAGATTAAGATCTTTGTTTTACAAAACAAAGAAGCTTAAGGTATAATAGTTTAGCTTATTTAAAATATGATTGTTCAGCAGATCATATCATGCTGAAATTACTTTTTTTTTTATAATTAACACTTGAAATGATGAAGGCACTTGCAAATGACAAGGTGATAACATGCCACAATGCCACTTCTGAAAACATGGTCAACATTTCTATTATGACCTCTGCAGCTGAAGAATTATGTATTTGAATGCAGACGACGTGGACAGATGAGTGAAAATGGCACTGTAAAAACACCACAGATGTCTTCATAAAAACAGCAGCTTCCATGGCCTGACCATTTCCCTTTGCTCACTAAAGGCCAAGATGTATTTTACTATATGTTATACAAGCGCAATAATGTATGATAACAAATGAATGATAATACAGAAGTATATAGCTTGTACTCTACATTATGGTATACTAACCATTATGGAGTTGTTATTACAGTTTTTTTTGATGGCTTAAGCACATTTTTTTTAACTATTGGCTATTTTTGCAAAACTCTACACAAAAAATAAGAAAACCCTTCACCAAATTGGCATAACATTGTAGTTCTCTTAGCAAAAGCTAATAAACCTTGCTTAACTCTTCAAACCTCTGTAAAAATGGTATTTTCGTTAGTCATCACATATATAAGCACACAATGCGCCAACTACACACTGATGGTATGAATAAAAAACACATCTGACTTTTGCTTTCTCTGTGTGCAAGGTAGGCTATGTCAGTTTGAGGCCATACTTTTGTCATAGTTCTGTAAACATTAGGGGTGGCATGGTTGTACACAAGTACAACAAGAACTGTACAGAACCGAAAACCGTGACCCTAAAACCATGATACGAACTGAACCGTGGGTTTTGAGAACCGTGCCACCCCTAGTAAACATACAGGGATTCAAACTTCAAGTACTGGTGTTTATTTACACACATCAAAACAACCACACAAATGTTTTGAGTCTAAACACAAAATATTAATAAAAAAATAAAATCGTGTTGTCTCTCTGGGTCTGGCCACAAAAATTTGTCTACATCACATGCAATGTCCTCTAGTCCAAGGCACCGGGGAAAATATCTTCTGGAATGCCGTATCCAGGCCTGACATGATGCCTGGTCAATATCTCCACATGCCTGCTCCATTGGTCATTCCTTGGTTCATTACATGGTCCACTATTGTAGCTCTGATGTCATCAGTAATTCTATTTCTTCCTCTTCTTACCCTTCCTCTTCCCTCTCCTCATCCTCCTCTTGCTCCTCCTTGTCCTCTTCCTCCAACTTCACCTCCTTGTCCTTGCTGTCCTCTCCCTCTTGAGTCTTCACCTCCGTGTCCTCTTCCTCCTCTAATTCCCACTCTTCTCACATCCTGCTCCCTCCATTGTACTCCACACGGACAACTTACCTGTGGCTTTTTTATAGTGCTTAGGCTGATTGCAAAGTGAACTGTTTATCTAAAACAGTTTTCACATGTGACAGTGTGCCAGACAGTTGGCAAAATGGTGTTAATCATAGCCATACATGTGTATAGTTTTGCTAGGAGTGTGTTGATCATTTGGAAATTGAGTGTAAAGCAGTGAGTTGTGTTTACAGTTCCGCAAAAAGAGTGCTGTGGTGGATTGTACCTACAGCTTTGCAAAGTGTGTGTTACAAAATTGCAAACTGAGTGCAAAGCAGTGTTTGTGCTTTTAGTTTTGCAAACTCAGTGAGTGGTTTTGCTATAAGTATTAATAGTTTTAGAACTTGTGCTATAACAATCACAGTGAGGGTTTAGGCATTCAGAAAAAACTGTAAGTCTGGTGTCAAGCAGCTATGAAATCTGGTTGACGAGGTCAGGTTGGGTGTCCATCTGTACTGACCTCATCTCCACACTCATCAGAGGTTTTACAGGCCAGCATGAGCTCATCCATGATAACTGTAACATATAGTCTGGATGTGGATTATATGCAACATACAGGCAATTAAAACAATGTTGCGACTATTTTTGAATTTGCATTTAATCTGGAAATGTATTTTTAGGGCATTTTCTAAACTAACTATGGAAGATTAACAACAGATTGAGACTGTCAGAGTTTAAGCAGCTTATGGCACACTCAGTTTTTGCTGATGGAGGTTTTGGCATTGGGACAAGAGAGTGTCACTGGAGGGCTCGGATGAACAGAGTGGACACAGATTGGCAGGTGAACATGCTTTAATTTAAACATAAATGTCTTAAAACAAATACATAGCCGCTGTATGGGCCGGTACTGTTACGTCCGTCTAGGATAGCACGCACAGTTTATGACATGCCACAAAATCATATTTAGGCCTCCATTTGCCAATTCTGCCATAAACCTAATGAACTGCCTACTGTGGAACTGTGGAAAAATCTAAATTTGGTTAATATTTAGAGACCCTAAGGTTGTTTGCTCATATGTCTGCCTCCTTTACAAATAAGGAAAAACAAAATGCTGTGGGATGTTTATGTTCCAAATTAGAGTTTATGTTTCACAAGTATGAGCAGCAAGCAACCAGCAACCATTCCAGAAATGTCTGAGACAGTGTTTACAGTAATATGACAAAGTGAAACTGAAATTGAGAAAAATGAACACACCAACTTTACTACCCTGTCATATTTCTGTATCACATTATTAAGTACATTGACAATAAAGGAAATAATGTATGATTCATCTTCTCTTATTGAATATCAAAATTTCCAGATGTTCCTGGCTTGTCATATCTTGAATGTTGACCAGCGGAGGGAAATAAAAATTCCAACCAATAAAATCATCACAGATTATCAGCCTGTCTGCAGTCCAGCTGCTTACCATAACCACTCCAAAGTCCAAACTCATGCCTAAACCCAACCAGGCAATCACACCTACCCAGATCTATCAGCTACAGCACTACAAACTGAACCTGCCTTTTATTATATCCTTCCACAACATCCTCCTACACAAGGAAATAAACATTAAAACAAATCAAAATGCAATTACTATCAATCTATACATTTATACTATAGAATTTATATATAGAAAGCTTCAAAATTCTGTGAAAAAGATTCAACGTAACCTGAAATTTCCTTCTGCTACCATTTACTAACTAGGCAGGCAGCTATTTAAAGCCCAGGAGGATGGTGGGAATCACGTGAGAGTTTGGACTGTTTTGGACGTGTTTTTCATGTGCTTTTGCCATAAAGTCACCAACATAGTAGTAAGATCAAAAGAGTAAGGTGAATACATTCCCATGTTTAATAACTTTGTAGATCTGGCTTATCTCTGCGATAAAAAGCCACGGCCAATCTGACTCTGCTAGTTAGCTTACTTGAACCTAGCAAGCTAGGTAGCTCATGAAGGTTGTAACGATCCTCAGGCACTCATCAGGGCAGTATACCTTAATGACAACAGTAGAATTACCCTATACCGTCATGTTATTAGTCTACAATCTCAAAGCTCATAGTGACATGAATTCCAAAATTGAACAACGCACGGTTAGCCTGATACAGCCAACTAGCTAATGCTATAATACCTATGAAACTATCTACCAAACAACAGCCAGATGCTTAGTATTTAATTTATACAACAGTAATCAAGCCTACCTATTTTCCTTTGTTCTACTTAGGATTCCTGGTGTATTGTTTAATGGCAACTCCTGTTTATAGTTAAATTGTTAAGCTACATGTTTGCGGTTTATCTTCCACGGAACGTACGGAATGACAGCAGCAACCCCTAGCTTCTGTCAGTTGTTCTGACTTTTTTGTGTTGTTGAAGTGAAGCTCTCATCTGATAACAACACTATCAAGAAGAGCCAAAAGGTGGAGTGAGATAGAAATGGTCATAGATCATTCCTAAACTTGGTTCTGAGCCTGTTAGAGGCTGTTTTAGAAACCCTAATGGGGGACCACTAGTCACAAAACAACATGTACACTACAATAATCTTGCCACAAAACGCACGACTGGTATGAGCTTTTCTCCACAAAAGAAAACAGAACCAATCAGCTAATGGACGTAACAGATGAGTCCTAATGGAGGAAATTACAGGCCTATCAGCCAGCATCCAATTAGAATTCTGCAAATGACCTGTGCCCCGTGGGGAAAACACAGCTTTGTTCTGTGGGTTTGGACCTATTTTTGGGTTCTAGTACATCCAGTCAGATCGGGTATATGCCTTGAATTTGTGAGCTGTGAGCTATTTATGCGTGTGTGCGCTGCATGTGTGCTGATTGTTGCGGATGTTGACTGACTTCCAGAGTGATAAGACATGTTTCACTTTTGTTATTACATTCATAATTGTCGTAGTTTCGATGTGTAATTTATTTGGGAGTGTTGTACTGGAGAGAATGCTGAGTCAACCTGTAGGCCTAGTTTTTGACTTTCAAATTGAGCAACATAGCAGTTGACATCAAATTCAACTAATTTCAAAGTTTCCATACCAAGCACATGCACAGTCTGAATGAACACGTTTTCCAATAGATGTATTACAGATGATGCTGTAAAATGTTTGTTTAGAGCATACCACAGCTGCAAAGGATTGGCAGAAACTTTGATGATTCAATT
>CM022473.1:3687115-3754551 GCA_011952105.1 Coreoperca whiteheadi | reverse complement strand
GTCTGCCTCCCGAACCCAAACTGGGATCTGATTCCACAGAATCTGTGATCATCAGATTTACTGGTACACAGACTGGTGAATATCTGCTTTCACTTGATGTCCTCAATGTATTGTCTTAACGAATGTGTTCACTCTCAGTTAAAATTTAACTAGCAGTAATTCAGTCTGAATTAAATCTTTACCACTGTCTGGATTTGTCTGGACACAGCCAACAAATAATAATGGGCATGTCAAAAACCAAGTAAAAGACAGCGTAGGACACATGAGTCCTACTAAAGTCATTTAAATGAGGATTTGGCTGCTGTGACGCTTTAATTAGTTGAGACGTCACTGCTCAGTTATGTATAAAACATTAAAGAAAATGTTCCATTTGAACCCATTGCATTATACATCCAAAGTTGCAGTTAGATTGATGTCCGATGGTGCTCATATTGTATCATTGTAGTATAAAACAGTCAATATTTTGTATACTAACTGAAAAAACAATATATTATTCTTCTTTTCCTTTCGGCTGTTCCCTTTCAGGGGTCGCCACAGCGAATCATGCGCCTCCATCTAACCCTGTCCTCTGCATCCTCTTCACTCACACCAATTAACTTCATGTCCTCTCTCACTACATCCATAAATCTCTTTGGTCTTCCTCTAGACCTCCTGCCTGGCAGCTCCAACTTCAGCATCCTTCTACCAATATATTCACAGTCTCTCCTCTGAACGTGTCCAAACCACCTCAATCTGGCCTCTCTGACTTTATCTCCGAAACATCTAACATGAGCTCTGATGTACTCGTTCCTGATCCTGTCCATCCTTGTCACTCCCAAAGAGAACCTCAACATCTTAAGCTCTGCCACCTCCAGCTCTGCCTCTTGTCTTTTCTTCAGTGCCACTGTCTCTAAGCTGTACAACATCGCTGGTCTCACCGCCGTCTTGAACACCTTTCCTTTCATTCTTGCTGATACTCTTTTATCTCACAACACACCTGACACTTTTCTCCACCCGTTCCAACCTGCTTGCACTCGCCTCTTCACCTCTTTTCCACAGTCTCCATTGCTCTGAACCGTTGACCCGAAGTACTTAAAGTCCTGCACCTTCTTCACCTCTGCTCCCTGTAACCTCACCGTTCCACCTGGGTCCCTCTCATTGACACACATGTATTCTGTCTTACTGCGGCTAAGCTTCATTCCTCTGTTTTCCAGAGCAGACCTCCATCTCTCTAGATTTTCCTCCACCTGCTCCCTGCTCTCACTACAAATAACAATGTCATCCGCAAACATCATAGTCCATGGAGATTCCTGTCTAACCTCATCTGTCAGCCTGTCCATCACCAGAGCAAACAAGAAGGGGCTCAGAGCCGATCCTTGATGCAGACCCACCTCCACCTTGAACTCCTCTGTCACACCTACAGCACACCTCACCACGGTCTTACAGCTCTCATACATGTCCTGCAACATTCTAACATACTTCTCTGCCACTCCAGACTTCCTCATGCAATACCACAGCTCCTCTCTCGGCACCCTGTCATACGCTTTCTCTAAATCTACAAAGACACAATGCAACTCCTTATGACCTTCTCTGTACTTCTCCATCAGCATTCTCAAAGCAAACACTGCATCTGTTGTGCTCTTTCTAGGCATGAAACCATATTGCTGCTCACAAATGCTCACCTCTGCCCTTAGCCTAGCTTCCACTACTTTTGTCATGATTCGCATTTTTAATTTGGCATGTGTTTTACGTCGGATGCCCTTCCTGACACAACCCTCTGCATTTATCCAGACTTGGGACTGGCACATGAAGACACTGGCTTGTGCCCCCCTGCGGTTGCATTAAAAAAAAACAAACAACAATATATTATGTCTAGTACAAATCATATACAACTAATATGAAGTACGGAAATGGGACCCAGGATTTTCCTTCAGGGCTCTACAACACATCAGATCTGAAGTTACAAATGGCCAGCCTTATCCATCCATCCATCTTCTTCCACCTATCCGGGGCCGGATAAGCAGCAGTCTAAGCAGAGACGCCCAGACTTCCCTCTCCCTAGACTCTTCCTCCTGTTGAGCCTTATAGTCTGAATGGTAATAGCAACTGTTTAGAGATCTTTTTCATTTGCGGAAAAAACAGGAGTTGTCTTCAGGAGGAATGTTATAATCCTCTATAACCGCAGTGATACGATGTTATTACTGACTCCTGGCATTGAGCTGAGCTCTGCAAGATCAGCGCTCCCCTTTTCTCTAATTAAGGCCCAGTATGTTGAATATAATGTACACTGTATACAATAATGTTCACTCTTTTCTATGTTCCTGTTGCTGACCGACGACTTACCACTAAAAGGTCTCTATACTTATGCACCTCTACCACCATGCCTGCATTTGGGTTCATCTTTGTGCTCTGTCAGTGCACTCAAATATCACTCTAAGGTAGACTTTGTTCCTTTGGAACTCTGTTAGTGTGATATGTCTGTCCACAATAAAATGATAATAGATGTTATCAGTGCGCTCTCTCAAAATGCTCAAAAGCTCACCTAATTACATTTTTCAGCCCCCTTCAGACAAAGATGCACTGATGCCTGATTGTTGTCTGAGTTCAGTATCGTAGGTACCAATTGAATTTTTTTTCATTTGTTCATTGTGTGACTTAAACTGAACCTTTATTTTGAACCTTTATTTTGGCTTGGTGTACCTAATAAACCAGCATGGCAGCTGAGAGGTTGCAGTGATGGTGAGCATGTGCGTCGGCCATCATGGAGTCTGACAGAGGGAAACTCCAGGTCACCACAGGCTCTACGAGAGAGAAGTGCTGTCTGGGCCTCTGCTGCACCTGCCCAAGATACCAAGGATGAGGCAGTCGGCCTGTATCTCACACAGCGTTCAGTTTAACACAGGACATTAATGTGAAACCAGCACAGATGTTTTGGTTCGCAGTTTTCAGGTTGAGATTATTATGAGTCAAGACAAAGTCAGATCAGTCCTACAATTCATATTATCCTCCAACATACTCAGTCACATTTGTTTATTTGTAAGCTATCTCAAAAACCTGGTAGGAGAGATTCACTGTAATCTGTTAAACAATTAGGACACAGGCTGAGGACCGAGTGACTAGTGACTAGTTATTGTTTTCAAAAGTTTTCTCAACATTGCAAGCGAGCATTCTGAACATTTTCACTATTTATTGATGCTTATTGTACTCAGTTGAGAAAATGTTCTGTGTATTTTGATGTAGTAGATGCTAATTAAAACATTTTCTATTTATAAAATATTTAGGAAAGCACAGCTTTAGTTGGAAGTATGCTCTCTGAGTGGTTTTTAGTTTGAAATGGGTCAATTGGTGAATTTTTCTTTTGACCATATACAGTACATTTCGCACATCCACATACATATTTTAAAAAGTTCTAATCTTGTGTTTTGGTCTTAGTTTAACTCTTAGTTTGTGTTCGTATTTAATGTATCTTATTGTCTTAACTGCAATCAATACATATAAGACTATATTAAAAGTTATTTATTTATATATAAATAAATATAAAAATAATGATCTTAACTGCATAAAATGTTATAAAGTCACCCATATGAGGCCAAGTAAAGCTTTGTGGACACCCCCTTCCTCTGGACACAACACGCTTCCTAATGTACCTACCCAGAATGCCTAAGGTTGTCTTTGACTTAAGTTGACTTTACCAACTTTATGGTTTTTGTGTTTATAACTGCTGAACACTCCGCATTGGTATGTACTTCATTAACGTGGTCCACTGGGATTTTAATGTAATTGTAGAAAAAATCTGACAATTCAACAGATTCACAGGTTATTTATCTCTATCTCTCTCTCTCACCCAGCATTAGAGCACCATAAAATGTAGTGTGGAGTTACAATATGCAGTGCAAGATGCACCTCATGCAAGCTGAGTCCAACATTAGTCTATTATGGGTAAGTATCAATACTCCTGCCAGTATTAGACAACCAGAGGGCTGTACTACGAAGCAGGATTAGTGGTTTAGCCAGCTGTCTTGGGCCTAAAGCCTGAGTTTTCAGTGTCACGAAGGCGGCTCTCTTTTAACCTGCTAGATCACCATGGTAACTTATGCTGAACACATAACCTGCTGTGGAGGAGGTTATGTTCAGAGTTTTGGCTTAAATCGGCTGTAAAAAGCGCTGCCCTTCCACTGATTCTGTTCCTGAAGATATTCTCTCTGAGCTATACAGATTCTCAGCTGAGGGAAAACGTTATCGGCCTAGAGTCTATATGAAACCTGTAGAGCAGTATGTTAATAAGCCACTGAATGAAGCCGTGCAGTTACAGTCGGCCTATTGTTAACTGTACTGTCATAGGAACCTACATGCATTCAGTTGGTGATGCAGGAAATCTGTAATATTAACACACTAACAAATGTTCCACAGAAATTCATCCAACACTAACAGCATGATGAAGACTCAGCAGCTACAGACATTTTGGATTATGTTTTTATGTTTGGTCCTGATCAGCTGCCAGGTCCGTGTTACACTAATGCTGTTGTATAGGGTGTGTTTGAGATTTGCTGGAATGTTTGATTATTGTCATTATAGTCTGAGTTTTGTATGTTCATGGTGTTGAGTCATTGTCTGTTTAGTCTGTCTTTTAGTTTTGTTCTTAGACTTCCTGTTTTGGTATCTGTCTGTTCCCCTCTGTCTGTCCAATTTACTTCCTGCCCCTGATTCCCTGATTGTTTTCACCTGTGTTTGTCCTGCACCTGTGCCTCGTTGTCGTCACCTCCCCTAAGTGTATTTAGTTCGTGTGATTCCCTGTCCTAGTGCTGGATCATTGTTGTACCTCCCTGCTGTATCTTCCCTTCGTGTTATTCCCTTCGGTACTGGATTTCCAGCGTGTTTCTCTCCCGCGTGTTTCCCTTTCTTTTGGATCAGGATTTGGGGGCTTTTTGGACTTTTGCCTCATTCTTGGTTTTTTGGACTGTCGCTTCCTGATTCCATGTATGTTGTCTGTTGGGACATTTAATAAACCCTCACCTGCTCTACGTAAGCCGTCTGCATTTGGGGTACTCCTTCCCTTCCACTCATCTCACATACGACAAATGCAATTGATAGAATATCGGTTAGAAAATGTTCTATTGGTATTTGGTTAAATTAGTCTATTGGTATTATATAATATATAATATCCAATCAATAAAATTCATTTAATTTTGATTTGACCAAAACCTAAAGGAATTTCCACGTCTCCGTCATTATGGGACAGTGTCAGACCTGAATGCACTTCTTGAGTATCATGTTTAACTCTGCTGTGTTAAGGTTAAAGTTTCAGAGCTCTGAATGTGCAGCGGCCACGTTGGAAATAAACGGGAGGCAGTGAGTGGTTAAATAAATGCATACACTTATTCTGACAGTTTCCATGGACCTGTTCTTCAGTGTCATGCTCTGTATTCCAACTATGTTAAATTGCATTGTCCCTATCAAACCAAATAAAATAAAATAAAATAAAATCAATATAATCAAATTCAATTAAATAAAAGTAGGTGGTATGCAATTGGTATAATCCAGGCAGCAATTACGTTTCCCTCAAAACATAATTACTGTTGATAATTAGTTGCATATAAATTATGGAATTTAAAATATGGAATTTCTAGGAGACAGGGCTGCTCCATATTGTGCGTAAGACGAGTCAAATGACACTCAAACGCCTCTTTTATGGGCCTAAAGAGGCCTAAAGAAGAAAGCCTGGGTTAACAAACTAAGTTGATAACCACCGTCGTGATACCTGTTATCGCTGACTGGGAATTTAGGGTTTGTTGAGCCAGCTCACAACAAAGAAAACCTGGATATGTCGAGCTTGCTTCGTAGTAGGCTACACCCCTCGGTACTAGTTTTGTTATAGCCTGATAGGTGATAGTAAACTTTACAATGTTGTGATGTGAACACAGTGTGAAATATCCTTAGCTAACGCTCATAGATACGTGCCAGTCGCTCATCCAGACGCCCACTTCTCCACTGGGGTCTTGCAAGTTGCTCTCGGCACCCGGCGCTGCCATCTTGAATTAGGCAAAAGCAGTAGATTTAAGTTCAATCACCAATCACTGGGCAGAGTCTGCCCAGCAAGTTACACTGTGGATAAATGCAAGTATATATAAATAAATAAATTAATATCAATTAATTAATTAATACACAAATAGATTTGCATATTTAATGTCTCTTTTAATTTGTGATTTATTTATTTATTGTAACGATTAAGCATGGGGTGCACGGTGGCAGAATGGTTAGAGCACCTGCCTCCCAGCAAGGAGATTGTGGGTCCGGATCCCGCCCAGACCAACGTCACACGATCTCTCTGGGCTGAGTCTGCATGTCCTCCCCGTGTTACCGTGGGTTCTCTCTGGGTTCTCCTGCTTCCTCCCACCGTCCAAAGACATGCATGTTTAGGTTGATTGATGACTCCAAATTGTCCCTAGTGGATGAATGTGAGTGTGAATGGTTGTCTGTCTATGTGTATGCGACGAGTTGGCCACTGCCCAGGGTGTACCCCGAAGTCACTGGGATAGGCTCCAGTCACCCGCGACCCCTAACAGGAACAAGCGGAAGAAAATGACTGACTGACAATTAAGCATTTGAAAATATAATTATATATTCATTCATTTATTTAAGCATTTGATTATATAATTATATATTTATTAAGCATTAAATTATATAATTATGTATTCATTCATTTAAGCATTTTGTTATATAATTATGTATTTATTCATTTATTTAAGTATTTAATTATGTTATTATTTATGTATTTATATATTTTGTTTTGGCCCTTAAAACCCTCCATATCGTACTACTGCATGGTCTCTGGCTCTAGCTGGTCCTGTTGTTTCCTCTAAGTGCTTATGCTCATTCATCAAGCTATTTTGTGTTTTTCTTACCGCACCGTGTTTACAGAATCAGAGAATGAGTGGGAGAGAAAATCAGTCAGACGGTAATATTTATCTATAGAGGCAACACACATTTGTGTTGGGATCCTGCTCAGGCGCCACAAAGGACACGGATGGAATGAACATTCCTTATGTCGACCTTTGGCTTAGAGACTGTTCAACTAGACTGGAATATTCAGTGTTTCTGATTCAGAACGACAATTTTTTTAATTAATGTCTGAGACGTCTGCAGTGTGAAAACACAGGAAAATGATTTTGGAACCGTGACAGAAGAATGACGCCACATCAGGCATCATTACATCACACATTGCGGACCAAACAATAGTTTGCTTGAGAAAAAGGGTTGTGCATATCTTATTTGTGCAGCATCAAGAAGTAGTTCATGAATTATTATCTTTCTGTCTTCAGTCGAACAAGAAACCACTTGTGGCTTATGTGTACACTTGACTGGGTCTGGGGAACGTTGGACTCAGAAAGTATATCTTTATTGTGTTATATGTTCCTGTTTTTCACACAATCCTTGTCTGATTTGAAAGCCAAATTCAAGCCAGAGCCAGAGTCATTATCCCTAAAAAGCCTGGAACTCACATATCCGCTGCTAGGGCAGAGCAAGTCAAGGATCTAATAAATCATTATAAAAAATCCTCCCAGGGCATAGACTTCAACCAGCTCTATTCCCTATTGGCCTTGAGTTCCTGATTTATTGTCCTGCTTCATCAGAATTTCAGAAGGACAGGATGCTTTACAACAGATGACATCAGATCTTTTCCAGTAACGATACAGTATTTCCAAACAGTCCTCACGAATTATTCACCTGAACTCACTCACAACTTTAAAATGATGTCAGTCGATCATTTTCTACCGCTTGTTCCCGTTTAGGGGTTGCGGGTGACTGGAGCCTATCCCAGTGGCTTTGGGCCTTAGGCGGGGTACACCCTGGACAGTGGCCAACTCGTAGCAGGCACATAGACAGACAACCATTCACTCTCACATTCATCCACTAGGGGCAATTTAGTGTTATCAATCAACCTACACATGCATGTCTTTGGACGGTGGGAGGAAGCTGGAGAGAACCCACGATCTCCTTATTGGGAGGCAGGAGCTCTAACCGCTCTTCCACCGTGCACCCCTAAAATGATGTTGAAAACTTAAATCTTTCCAACAACTTTTGGCATTGTTGAATCAAAACTGCCTCGATATCTGGAGTTTTCATGATCACTATAATTTTGTATTTGGTTGTGACTGATTTTGTTTCCTGAAAAGTTGTAAGGTTCAGTGGCTGTTAGAAAATAAAATTCCACAGGCAATTTACAGTGTAATTTTGCTGCATGAATCAGGTACCACTTAAATGTAGGTACAGTGGAATAAAACAAGACTTTGGGGAACAAGGGAGTAACCCTAACCCTTGATGCCCTGTGTGTGTGTGTGTGTGTATATATATATATTGTCAGATCCCGGTAAACCCCCATACTGGAGGTACTGGACAAGCTCTCCGTTTAAAGGGTCCAATCTTTAGACTCTCAGAGTATTACCTTAAAATATTGACTAAGGACTGTTGGTGGCGAGGAGACATGCCTAGCTTCTAACTTCCTACTCCCGAGTGTCTACCCTGCTTCCTCTGATTTAGAAACCAACCAAAGAGCCCGTTTGTGTCAGTTACCACTCTCAGCCGCGCTCGTTGATCTCCTCTAATTAATCTGGGCTCTTGTTATGGTGGTAGGATAGGTTTTAGTGGCTCGGATGTGAGCCCCAAGGGACTGTTAATTTCATTGAGAGTAACCTGTAAGAACTGCTTAAGATGTTACACACACACACACACACACACACAACAACAACCTAACATTTTACCACCATCAATGAACTCTTAAATCAAATGTCCACAACTTGCACTTAAACTACAATTTTGGGTTTTTATATACAATAAGCTTTAGCAAGGGCAGTAGTAGAACAGCTCAATCTTCCTATTGTTCAGACCAAGAACAATTCACAGCTCCTTCCAAAGCTATATGACACCCTTATATTACACACAATTTTGACATGTCATAGCACATGTAACATAACATAACATTCAGTAGCTCTTATCTGTGCTACATTCCTTTAACTGTGCTTTAATGACTGACATTTAGTATTCTCAGCTCCAGCAAATACATTCAACTTGTTATTAAAACATTCTTACTAACATTTCTTATGATTAATGTTGGTTATATTCACAGTTATTGCAGCTTACAATTTTAACATAACTCATGTGTTATACAATTCACATCTTTACTCCCACTTTCTGTATACACAAACTATAGCAGGGATACAATGATCTCAAAACATAGATATATATATATTTATACATACATACTACACACACACACAATCAGTTGCCAGTTTATGCAACAGTCAGTGAGGGTCCTGTTGTTTAGCCTACCCTGATTGATTGGGTGGACAAAAGAATAGAAACACATCCTAATATGACACAATACAGTTCAACAGCACCACAAACTACATCCTCCAAAATGACCATAGAGTTGATAATATATAATAGTTGATAATAATATACTATATAATAATATATAATTCTGACTGAAGGCATTTTGCATAATGAGTACTTTTATTTGTCATGCATTTACTGACTTGACTTTTACTTGTAATGAAGAATTTTTTGACAGCAAGGTATTTGTACTTTTACTGAGCTTTTGAATATTTCTTCCACCACTTTTTCAGACTGTAGATCCCAGAACTTACACAGCTGTTGCAGTTCCTTATTAAATCAATGTCTATTTTCTCTAAATAAACTTGCAATAAGGGCTGTGGAATGGCCACTCTGACAGTGAAATGAAATAAGTGACTCTGTTCAAAACCCTTTAAGGATTGGTTACATAAAGCATGGAAAATACAAACCATTACCAACCAACTCATTCCGCTAGTGCAAAGGTAGAGAAATATATTACAAAGGTTCCTGGCAATGCTTAACCAAAATACATGGATTGGATACATGGACACTTTTCCAGCACTGTACAGTAGAAGCACGCAAACACAATAATACACAGAAAGTGCAACAGCAACTTGGCACAATACTGAATGCTTGATGCATCAAACCAGTGCAGTAAATGCGAGGATAACATGAGCTTCAGCTGCAAATAGCAATCAAATAGCATTTGATTTTCTCTCTGCGCGGCCACCTTGGTGACCTGATGAGTTATGACATTGCTAGACAATAGGCTTAATATCTTGCAAAGTCATCAGTCCTTACTGCACTTTGTTCCAGGAAACGTGGAAGTTCTGGCGGTGCATGATATGCAGAAAGTGTGTCTCGAACCGATTTTGCGTCTTATCCTTTCAAATCGGAGTTAACGCGGAATCCGTTTTCCGCTTCCATCGGTTTGCGGTAAAGCAGTGTCCCTGTCAGGCCGGCCAGAGACAGCCGGGCCCGTTTTCTTAAGTGATGAAGCTTCATGAGGAAATCATCATTTCCAACTATATAAATCAGCGGGTTTATTGCGCTGTTTAAACAAGCCAGGCATCTGCCGACCTGATGCATTATGTAGATGTCGCGGAAGCTGGCGTGGCAAATGCCTTTTTCTTTCAGAATCCTCGTTTTCAGATTAATATTTCGAAACACGTGGTAGGGGATAAAACAGATGGAGAACAGTATCACCAGAATCACGACGAGTTTCAAACACCGCTGCTTCAGCAGAGGGTTGACGTTGGCTTTTTTGGCAAGAACAACAACAATGTGTCCATAACAGACCACAATGATAACCAATGGTACGACAAACCCTGTTGCAGTCCAGCCGATGCTGTAAGGCAGGTAGTCCCTGATCAGGTCCTTCGAGGTGGTGTCGAAACACGAGTTTGGTAACTGTAGATCATTCTTGTCGAAGAACATATCAGGGAGGGTCTGAATAATGACGAGGAGCCAGACCAGGGCGCTGATGGCCAGCGAGTGGCGGCTGGTGATTTTCCCCATCACTCTCATGGGGTGCACGATGCCCAGATACCTGTAGATGCTGATACAGGTGAGGAAGCCGATGCTGCCGTAAAGGTTGAGGTTGAAGCAGAAGCGGGTCACCTTGCAGAAAGGCTGGCCGAACTGCCAGTGGCTGTTACGCTTGTAATAGTCCACGAGGAACGGCAGGGTGAAGAGATACAGCAGGTCCGCCACCCCGAGGTTGAGCATGAAGATGTTGATGTTTCCGATGTTGTTCCAGCTGGTGCACACGCTTCTCAGCCCCCAGATGTTGGACAACGTCCCGACGACGAACACAGTGATGAACACGGGCGGCAGAAAGGTGTGCGTAAAATTCAGGTTAATGCTCTGGCAGTCTGTGGTATTTCCAGACATCTCTCGGGTTTAAAATCTCTTTTTCATTCGATTTGGACTTTTCCACAAAAGTAAAAGCAGCCAGTGGTCGGCTCGCTCAGACCAAACATCTCTTCTGGCAATTACTTGGAGCCTACTTCATGCAAAAACATACTGAAGTGATTATGAAACCAAGAAAATGCCCGCCCACTTCCAAGTCTGGAGGTTGGTGCGATACACATGAAGAGAAATGCTTGGAAATAGAAAAAATAACAAATCAATATCACAGACATTTACAAAGAACAAATCAAAGGATTTATTTCTGAGAAATCATTTACATCATTCCTACCTGTCATGACAGAATAGGGAGGCGCAGTTAACTGTTGGAGACGTTACTTTTATAAATTGAAGGATACAACCAAGCTATTACCATGTTACACGGACTTATAAGGCTACTAAAAAATATAAAAACGACTTTCTTGGGATTCGGTCTGGCAAGTTGAAACCCTCACACACACCCTCCCTCTTGTCAAACACTCATTATGTAATAACGTTTTTACAAAAAGGTGGATTGTGTACCAACATGTAAATGAAATGCAGATAACCAAATGCCATTCTACTAAGATATTCATCCTATGCATGAAAGAAAAAACATTAATAATGTTAGTTTTATTTGTGTTTATATCTAAAATCAAATAAGGTGTTTTTGAATGATGAAAATGTATCCTAACATTTGCAAATAAATACTGAGTAGTACTTACCCAGATTTGGAAAAAGTGCACCAAAATATGTGAATTTGTATCACCTAAGTGATAAGTGGTTGGTAATAGAGTTATTACCATCTCTCGTCTCAAATCAGTGTGCAGTTATCTGCAAGGTGTGTTCCAACTTTATGCAAACTCAAATTTGCACTGAGACCTGGAATGTGGCACTGTAAGTCTATCCACCACCGGTTTAGGCCACTACCTTGGGCTGGTGGGTGTGCATGAAAGCTCTTCTATCATACTGACGGAAGATTGTTATCATGAAATCAACTTAGAATCTATATATTTCTCCTGTGTAATTATGTGGGATTTACAAAGCAAATGTGATTTACAAAGCAAATCTGTATTCTGTATCAGAAAATGAAACATGCAGTTTCATTTCAGTTGAACCTTAAAGCAATAGAATTTTTTTTTGAGAGCAATGAGACTGAAGCAAAACAGAGAAAGCATAACAACGAGCTGAAACACACTAAATTCCAGTAGAGCTGAGAGTTGAGGGGTTTTCTGTTGGTTTTTCTGAGACCATGACTGGGACTTTACCATGTTGGTGTCCCTGCAGCACAGGGGTGGACATATTTTGAAATCTCCGCACAAATCTTGAGTTTGACAAAGAGTGGACAAGATTCAAATGAGAAGATATGGTGCTATGAGAATCTGTATTGTATTGAATTTGAGCATAGCAATTAAATAATATGAGGTAAAATGTGAATGAGGTTACCTTTTTGTTTTTTAATCTGGATACAGATTACTGCATAAATCTTAGTACATACTTTCAAATGTATTTGTACATCTGGATACTGTCGAATGCCAAGTTTCACATCCTGATTATAATATTTTCACAATTTTGAAACTTCCTGCACCGCCCTGTGTGCGTGTGTGTACGTTTGGTAATTTCTATCCTCTAGTTTCATCATAGACTGGACCTGCCCATCTTCCTTGTGACTGGACTCACATAAACCTTACAGCCATGGCATGAAACTTCGGGCAGCTGTGGATGGGGACTGGCGACAGGTAGAGATGCTGCAGGAGCAGGACTCGATCATCATCACCTGCTGCTGGGTGAGCCTGCCTTGAGGGCAGCGAAAAACCATCCGCACCGTTCTGGTGTGGGAGGGGCTGCAGCAGCGTCCCTCCAGACAGGTCAAGGCACAGAACCGGGGACGGTAGGCTCTGGTGCTCCAGCAGCCCCGGTGTTCAAGCTTAATGGACATTGGTGAACCGTAGCTGCTCTCGCACACCCCCAATCCCTGAAATACACAGTGACGGGGAAAACTGTAGTAATTATGTGGCTTCTCTTGTTGCATGTCTAGTGATGTGTAGTCATTTGTAGGTTGGCATGTGTTTTAACATCTAAATGTCACCAAGCCTCACCCCTCTTCATTCTTAAGCCAATCACGTGTCACCAGCCTCTCTGAGCAGGTTCATCCAAGAGGGTCCATCTGCAGACCTCACACTGCAAATGTAATGGGACTGAATTCATGATGACCCTGTCAGTATTGTTACGCCACAGATGTTGCCCAGGAGAATGTCACACTATGAAGAATATTAAGAGAGAGAGTTTTGTCTCTTTCTTTTAGGCTGCTATAGCTAACAGGATCTAGTTTGATTTCACCTGATTGACCAATAATTGCTGCATTCCATTGAAGTATCCTATTAAGTGAGGCCAGTGAGCCAGCTTGGAATGTATGGAATGCCATTTCATTCAATATTAAATAAATACATAAATATGCCCATGAAATAAATAAATGAGTCAAAATGGGCAATATTTATGTATTTATTTAATATTGAATTGAATTCCATAGGAATGCAGCCGTACATGTGACTGTAGATAAATTCTTAATTTGACCATCAAAACGTTATACTCTGTACAGATAAATAGTCCTAAAATATATTGACTTTTAGATGGACTAAATTATGTCCAAACAACAAAAATCTACTCAGATTATTGTATTCTGATATCAATGTAGTATCTTGCATCAATAGATGCCCAGCCCAAATGAGCTTACAAGGCAGACTATCAATTTATATGTAGCCCACATAGGTGTGAGACCAAATATACAAATTGTAGGATAACATGAATAGTATTCTGTATGCCTTCATATTTTACATGCATCAAATAAACTGATATCATAGTGTATTATTCGCTCCAATTTTCACAGCTTTAGAAATAAAACTAGCACACACTTTGCCACTCAGTCCACCTTCTCATTTTCATCAAACCGAAATAATTCTGGATTTGTGTTCTGGATTCTGACAAAAGTGCACGCAGGATATCATCTAAAAGGTAATCACTTCCACCTGGGTTTTTCCTTTATGAAAAGTCAAAACGTCTGCTTTGGAAACGATCTATCATGAGAAAAAACTCAGTCATTACAAGTTAGATAATAAAATGAAAGTGACTCTGGGGGAAATGCCACTATAAAATAGAAAAGAAATTGGAAAAAGGAGACTTTAAACACACAGAACATACATAAAAATGTACTAAAAAAAAACTATGAGGAAATAAAGTTTTATAATGGTGACATGAATTCTAATTAAAAAGTTATTGAATTTTTTTCCTAGTTATTGGTTCTTTTATATACTGTATTGTACAGTATTTTCATATGATTATCTCTTTGTACTGTCTTTACTTTATTGTCTTTATTTATATAATATTTTTGACTTTCATAAAGTTCAAGATAAATGGCAAAATGCAGCTCAGAAATGAAGCACATCACTCAAAGTATTTGTAAATAATACACACGTTCTTGTGTGGAACTTTACTTTGAAATGTATTAAAAAGTGTTTGATCAGTGGAACCGTGACTGGAAATGATTAATGTGTGTTGATTGTGCACTGACCGGCTGCAGCATTCGGATTCCTGGCAGCAGAGTTTGGCATGGCCTGACCTGGCACAGTCTGGTCTCAGTCTGCAGGCGACAGGCCCAGTTCCTGTTTGTGGTGCGGGTGGAGACACCTGGGCCACAGCTGTGGGAGCATGGGCTCCACTCTGAGGTCCACTCGATACAGTTGGAGATCGAGCCAAATGTCTGGCCGGACAGCCCACCCCTGTAGTCCTGATGCGCTTGCTCTGCTGGAAAGAAACATCGAAGAGGAAAATATTTGCTGTGTGCATCAAGCTGAAAGTTGTTTGAAGTGGACAGCTTTGATGAGAAAATTCCGCACATATGCAGTCTGAAATGTTGTAAACTGGTGAGGTCAGTTTGCTAAGAATAGTGCTCACAGATGTTTCACGCATATGTTTGATGTTCCTGACAACTCTTTGGTATTGAAATTGTTTTTTTCCATCGCAACCCAAAAGCGCCCCTGAACCATTCTGGTTGGTGAGTGTCAGTCCTGAATGTAATAGCAGCTTTTAATGCCTCAGGGGATATAGCTGAAAATCATCCAGTTGCTTATCCAGGGTTATTGCTCAAATCCTGGCAGAGATGCTACGAAAATGCCTCTGCAATCTTCAAAGTAGCTATATTTGATGCTTTTACTATTTTATATGAGTCTTAAAAACCTGACTTGTTGTTGCAGTTATTCAGGGCAGGTGTTGTGCCAAAAAAGGACTGCCAGCCGAAAAAGGACTGAACCTGATATGAACGTATTTACTGTACATTAAATATGCTGCCCTGATGATGATATAGCCTTTTACTAATAATTTCTTGAGTGTAAATTATTCCACTAAGAATAACCTCCAGAACATATTCAGCACAACAATGGCCACTCTATGCAGTTGTTTAGGGACACAATTGCTAGGGGGGGGTCACCCCATTCACACACATTCAAACACTGATGGCAGGAGCTAACTGCCCATCAGTAAAAAGTAATCTAAATTTCCCACACACTCACACACTGAAGGTACAGCCCTCAGGAGCAATTTAGGGTTCAGGATCTTGCTTAAGGACACTTCGACACATGGGCTGGGGGAAGTTGGGATAGAACCACAAAGCCACAGCTCCCCAAAGGCTAGCTTTGCATGTTACCTGCCTACCAATGTTTTCTTGCAACATTATTTCAATTAATTTCAATTCAATTTAGTTATATAGCGCCAATTCATTGCAAAAACTATCTCATTGGACTTTCCGTTTAGAGCAGGTCTAGACCGTACTCTTTATAATATTATTTACAGAGACACAACAATTCCCACCATGACCAAGCACTTGGCAATAGTAGCAAGGAAAAACTTCCTTTTAAGACGCAGGAACCTTGAGCAGAACCAGGCTCAGTGAGGGCGGCCATCTGCCGCTGCTGAGAGTTGTGTTTTTGAATAAATTAAACTGAACATAGCCACAATAATTTTAACCTGCCAAGCTGGATAGAAAGTATTATTCATTTTAGCAGAAATGTTTTTCATTAAAACAAGCTTAATTTCTTGTCATTTGCTTTCTAGTTATGTTAAATAGTATATTTGTAGATGACATCTTGTGTGGTTAATAATTAGGCCTGGAAGGCCTCTGCAGCTGAGCTGCAGAGGTCATAACAGAGGTACTACAGCCTTCTACATCCTCCTCCGACAAGACTGTATCTGCAGATACTTTGCAATTATTAAGTGTTTCTTTACTTCTCTATATTTCAAATATGTTTATAAAAAATGTCTTCAAATAAAGTTAGAGATATGTTGATAATTCGTTTGTCCATCTCTATTGTGTGTTTGTATGTGTGTGTGATTTGGTGGTTGCGCTGGGAGTCTTTTGGGGCCATAAACAAAATCTTGTTTGGGACTACCAAAATCCTTGGGCCAGCCCTGCAGTTATTATTCTGATCTTCAACCTACAGACTAATCTGTTGAAATGTGTTCCCAGCCATCTTTTTGTATTCTTTTAGATCCTCAACCCCATTACCTGCTGATGGACTTAAAGAAATGCTGTTGTCCAGGCCATCACACACCCACTCATTGCAGCAGCGCCCTGGTAATCGCACCAGCTGAGGGTTGGGGCACTTATCAGTGGGCCTTTGCAGATCATCACTGCACAGGGTCACGCAGGTCACGCCTCCCCCCAGGCAGTGGCAGAGCTGGGCACAGGAAGGTTGGAATACCTGTCCCTCCTCCAGCTTCTTGCCATTCATCTCACAGCCCAGCTCGTTCCGCCCTGATAACAACAAAGGGAGGAAGAGGGAATATTATGTGGGTGAAAGTGCTCACTTACTTACATCAGTGCTGTGGTGCGTATGAGGTGAGGTATGTGAAACATGTGCAGACAAAATGACCTGCAGGAAACATGATATCTGTTGATATCCAGTCATTACTGTAAGAGCATTCGCAAGGAAGAAAATTATGCAGCAGTACAGTAATTAAAAAAAATGCATATTGTGTGTAATAAGTGGTTCCAGTTTCATATAACTCTATTACCATCTCTTTTGTAAAATCAGTGTGTTATCTGTAAATTGTGTCCAACTTTTGGCAAACTCAAATTTGCACTGAGATCTGGAATGTGGCACTGTAAGTTTACCCACCACCTGTTTAGGCCACAACCTTGGGCTGGTGCGTTTGCATGAAAGCTCTTCTACCATACAGACTGAAGGTTGCTACAATGAAATCAAAACTTAGAATCTATATATTTCTCCTGTGTAATTATGTGTGATTTACAAAGCAAATGTGATTTACAAAGCAAATCTGTATTCTGTATCAGAAAATGAAACATGCAATTTCATTTCAGTTGAATACTTTTTTGAGAGCAATGAGAATGAAATAAATCAGGGAAAGCATAACAACAAGCTGAAAGACACTTAATGCTTGTAGAGCTGAGAGTTGAGGAGTTTTCTGTTGGTTTGTGAGCTCTACAACCAACCTTTGGTTGCTATAGTCCCTGAGGCCATGTTTTTCTGAGACCATGACTGGGACTTAAGCATGTTGGTGACTCCCCAGCATAGCAGTTGATATATTTTGAATCTATATATTTCTCCTGTGTAATTATGTGTGATTTACAAAGCAAATATGTATTCTGTATCAGAAAATGAAACATGCAATTTAATTTCAGTTGAAAGCGATATCATTTTTTGGTTGTTGCCATTTTGAGGGTAGCCGAACAAGATGTAAACATAACAATTACATATTGTGACCTTATGAAGTTGTGGTTAACATGCAAGCATTTGCCTATACATCCAACAGACACCGAGCAGGTTTAGCATTCATGAATCAAGACTAAAATGTAAGGTTTACTTGCTGTTTTTTTCCTGAGCATTCAGTGAATGGAGTTTGCTCATTTGTCTTAGAAATAGTTTTCATATTTTGACTGACTAAACTGACTAAATATACAGTATAATATACATCTTGTCAAACTACTGCTTTCAAGGTCAAGAATTAAAGGTGCCCTGTGGAGTTTTCTTGCAAAACTAAAGTTATTTTTAAATTCTGTGTGACTCAACAAAACACAGTGTGTGTATCCTTGAGTATTTTAAATCCTGCATTGGCTACATCCATGGTTACTAGCTTGCAGTCTTCTTCTTATCGGTCCATGCTGGCGCATTATAGCATATCTTGGCGTGTTACCGCCACCTGTTGATCAGTGGAATAGTGTGACACCATTGGTAGGACTGTGTCAGCCGCATGCACGAATCCATAAACAAACCAGCGACCCACTCATAGAAACAAAAGCGCCATAGGCAACTAGAGGTCTAAAACTCCACAGGAAACTTTTAACTTTAACACTCAACAAAATTAAAATATTTTATTATCAAGTATATATATGATATATATACTCTATATATATTAAAAATAAATATATATATATATCTGATGGGCATCTGATCAAAACACATTTCATCCAAAATACCTTCCAAAGAGCCGTTAGTATTGTTAATGGCCTTCTTGGGTTTTGAAAGATGGCAAGGGATTTCTATTTCAGAAAAATTGATCCTTGGCTCTGTACTTGAACATATTTAATAGAAAGGAAATAATTCCCAAATAAACACAACACTTTTTAAAGGTTTTGTTTATGTCCCCCCTATTTAGTGGTCTGAACAGATTGCATATAATAAACTAATTGGGAATTTGGGAAATGACGGTTTACTTCATCCTGATACCTTTGCTTCTTATTGCACTACGTTTCCCAGATTCCATCTCTGAAGCATCTCTACAGCATGTGAAAAGCGTCTTCAGTGCTATGCTAGGACTATAGGCTAGTCCTGTGACCGATGCCTTGTAAGTGACTGTGTTCAAACAAAGATAAAGCCTACCCATCAACAGAATCAAAGGCTTACAAATGTAACCAGACAGTGTAAAATGCCTCAAGTGAATTAACTTATCCCCAGCAAGATCCATATTTAGACGTAGCTAGCTAATTAGTTTAGCTAGCTTGCTAGCTAGCTTGCTCGCTAATAGAGACGTGTCTTACATCTTTCAGCTTAGGTCCCACCCATGAGATTCAGCTCAACAGCAAGCAAAACTTTTAGATTCACATTAATACATTTTTAATCACAAATTTATTTTACTTGCAGTGTGGAAAGTTTTGCTTTCAAACCTATTCTGTTTGATTGCATATTAAATACACAAAAGTAACCCCATAATCTGTGCCCTTCGCTATAGTAGTAATTAGCTTAGTAGTGGCATAGGAGTAGCAGTTTTGTCAGTATTAATAGTATTAAAAGTAGTACTACAGGTATTTGCAGCTCTAATCCAAACTAATCTGTTACAGTTTGAGTGTATTCTGTTCGCACCGACACACTGTCCCGGCCCTCCAGGGAGGCTGGCACTGTAGTCACACTGCAGCCCTCGGTGGGTGT
This sequence comes from Coreoperca whiteheadi, assembly GCA_011952105.1. Classification (NCBI taxonomy): domain Eukaryota; kingdom Metazoa; phylum Chordata; class Actinopteri; order Centrarchiformes; family Sinipercidae; genus Coreoperca; species Coreoperca whiteheadi. The sequence continues at coordinate 3,734,896 of CM022473.1, read as the reverse complement.
CACAGGGCAGCTGGTCGGTGCAGGCCTCGCCCTCCTGCCTAGCACATACTTGGCAGCACCCGCAGCTGTCTAACATCTGAGGAACACCGACAGGGCAGCGCGGCACAGTGGGTGGGCACTGACATGGCCCAATACACAGCTGGCACCACACCTAAAGTGAGAGTAACAAAATAACAGCAGCTGTTTATACTGTCACTCAGTAGCTTGTTGTGCTTGTCGTTCACTCGTGATGAAGTTTCTCCTGATTGAAACGGTTTCATTGACAACTGTTCACAGCAAGGTATGTAGATTATCCAGAATAACTAGGACATTGTTTCTGAAAAAATCGTAATGCTGTTGACTTTTTCAAATGTCATTTTCAACCCTTTGTGCAGCACACACAAATTCAGCGGAAGCTGAAGTGTCACAGGTCTGTATCATAAAAACTCAGCAGAACATCTGCTGGGCTAGATACTAATCTGGTTATAAGAGAAATGTTTTTTTGTGAACTAACCCTTCAATTGCTGTCCCCACTAGTCCTTTGCATGTTCCAGGGCTCCTTTTTACACTGGATGGGAGACGTCAGTGTTTCTACTGTATACTTGGGGCGGCTGTGGCTTGGTGGCAGAGCGGTCGTCCACCAATCGGAAGGTTGGCGGTTCGATCCCGGCTTCCCCCGGTCATGTGTCGAAGTATCCTTGAGCAAGATACTGAACCCTGAACTGCTCCCGAAGCTGCGCCTTCGGTGTGTGAGTGAGTGTGACTGGTTAGTTTAATTTGTACTGATGGGCAGTTAGCTCCTGCCATCAGTGTATGAATGTGTGTGAATGGGGTGAATGTGATGTAGTGTAAAAGCGCTTTGAGTAGTCAGAAAGACTAGAAAAGCGCTATACAAGTACAGTCCATTTACCATCCATTTACCATACTGAAGTCGAAATGCACTTTTCAGATATTGTGGCGTGTCTCTGCATGCTATCTTTCCTGGGAACTCAAGTTATGTCATCTGTATGTCTGTGCAGGTCTACAGACAGGTTTATACATGTGATAGCACTATGCTATGCAATGCTATAAAAGTGTTCACTCATACTGACTTACTGATTAGTGCTTTGACTAATGTCGTGTTGATGGAAATGGAACAAAAAGCTGTTGTGCAATACTTTTAAGTGTGGCTGCTGTCAACTCTTATTTTAGTAGCTAACGGAGTTTTGTTGATCAGCATTTAAGGCTGAATACTACTTCTAATTTAAAATTACATTGGCAATATCATTATCAGACATTTCCAGTAAGCCAAATTTCCACTGACGACTGGAAAGGTGTGAAAGGATGTGGAAACAATGATAGGCATCACATATTTTCACTTATCAGCCATTACAGTGAAAACCTAAATCTCAAAAAACAATTCCGACATCACGATAGTTTTCACAAATATGCTTTGGTCCTTGATAAGCACTACATTTAAAGAAGAATTAAAGATTCTTCTGCCCTACTCGATCCTCATCAGCAGAGGGATAACAATTGACTTATATTAGATAGTTATTTTTTATTTCCATGTCAGCTCAAATTGTTTGCCAAATAGCAGAAAAAAGAAAATAAATGAAAAAGTCTAAGGTTTCTCCTAATAAAGGATGTTTTCCTAATCTCTAAGGCCTTTTACCAATTGACTAACCTAAATGCTTCGTATTTCAACAGCCAACTCAATCTTTGTTCATCATCCATGCTTAAAAAAAATCAAGTTTTTGTTTTTATCTTAATAAACAATATATTTCGTGGTTTCCAATAAAAAACTAAACACAACAATAGAAAACAAAATGAAGCTCATTTTCCATATCATTGACCTAAACAGACCTTCTGGCAAACCTCACATGGTTCCCAGCTTGTATCCCCCACTAAAGCCAACTTTGGTGCACACCCAAAAACAGCACTGTTTTCAGACATAGAAAGATTAGAAAGCCCAGAAAGCCCTGAACCCTGGCTGAATGATCGCGTACAGGTCACACACAGGCTTCAAAAAGTATTAGTTTTATCAATATTCTTCCAACCTGTTGATTCAGCAAGCAGTTACAAATAAATAAAATTAAATAAAAAATACATTATTTGTATGTCCATCAGTATAGAGGCTGAGGTAATTATATGAATCTGCAGTTTTTAGTCTGGCAGTTTTGAGGAAAGCTTGACTACACATCCTGTCGTAACTCTTATAAGTCTTATTGCTGATTGCTGATTATGAGAAGCAGAAGGGACATCCCCAAACCCAACCATCATCAAGATAAGTACAAAAAGCATGCATTTACATGTCGCGTACACTACAGTTCACCACGCCACTATGCAGAGATTTGATAGATTAGTGATGTAACTGACAAAATGACTAATGATGTGACGTGTCATTTTATAGAGATAAATATGTATCCCATTTAGGCAAGTCTCACCTGAGTGATGATACACAACAGTAGAGAAGAAATCAGCTGGGTGTCTCTTATGTCCATCTTTATCATCTCTGTCTTCTGTGCTCCTTCTTTTGTCCAGACTCCTTCCCCTATTCTTCTCCTCCTCTGGAAAAGAGTGTAGATGTATTTCTTAAAGCTACCTACCTCCATTCATTTATATAGTCTAGCTTCTGATGTCACAGACGGTGGACTGCAAAGTAAATAGTTACTGGAGAGGAATGAAAGGTCTCAGGCCTATCGCCACATTCCTGCATAAAACCTTTTCCACTGCCACCCTCTGCCCTGGATGGTCTTTACCTCCAATATGCTGCTGAAAGGTGTCTAGTTAGCCAGCCTTTTTGGAGTGGCTGGCAAGGTAGGACTAAGTAGAGTGTTAATGTAGGCCAATTTTCAAACCAATTTGCAAACCAATTTGAATCAACAGCATAGAGTTATTATGCTGCTGATTTCCTTTTAAAGACAAGACCTTTCTTTTCTTTTTTTTTCTTTTTTTCTGACTTAAACACAGTTTAACATACTCCCTTTCTGTCAATATTTCCATCAAGACAATTGTCTTGACCTAATACTTGAATTAAAGCTGGAACAGTCAATTTCTGAACACTAGAGGGCAGGAAAAAAAAGCATCAAAGGAAGATGAAAGATGCACAGCAACCACATTATACGGGTTAATAAAGTTGTCATGGCTAACATTGTAAACAAATTCCCATTTACACATCCAGCAGATATGGAGCAAAATCAGGATTCATTTCTAGTCATGTTTGCAGCCAATTTACAAATATAAGTCCAGTATTAATTGTAAAGTAAAATTGCCACAGCTATTTGAAACGGTCTACTTATACCTATTCCTGACTAAATGTAGACACACACTACATATCCCAGCACCCCAGACTCTAAACTGTATCATAGCATGGTGGTAAAATATTAATAACGTGAGAGATAACACATTGTAAGTTCAAACAACAACCCACTGTGCACCCAGCTTTCTCTTTTGGACCAATTTTAGCAATTTTCAATGTAAGTATTTGAAATATTTTTTTCCTTTATTCTAAAGATGATTAGTGATAGAATACTTTAATAATAAAAAAGAAACAAGTTATAATACACATGATTTGGACGGATTTGTTTCAGTGTTGCAAAAACGCAGCCCTGGGCTTCATTGGGCTCACTTATTCACATATAAGGCCCCATCACTGAGTCATGAGTAAATTAATCAATTTTGCCACCAATGGCAACATACAGTGTATACACTGTATATACAGTATGTATACTTGGGTTACAGGGTTAAGGTTAAGGGATAACCCTAGAGTTAGGGTTAACAGACAATATACACTCACTGGCCTTATTATTAGGTACACCTGTTCAACTGCTTGTTAACGCAAATACCTAATCAGCCAGTGTGGTAGCAATTCAATGCATTTAAAGCATGTAGACATGGTAAAGATGATCTTCTGAATTTCAAACCAAGCATTAGAATTGGGAAGAAACGTGATTTAAGTGACTTTGAATGTGGCCTGATTGTTAGATGGGCTGGTTTGAGTAGCTATTTCAGAAACTGCTGATCTACTGGGATTTTCATCTTAAGGGTTTACAGAGAAAGTCCCAAAAAAGAGAAAATATCTAGTGGGCAGCAGTTCTCGGAACAAAAATGCCTTGTTGATGAACGAGATTGGGGGAGAATGGCCAGACTGGTTCGAGCTGATAGAAAGGCAGACAGTAACTCACATAACCACTTGATATAACCGAGGCATGCAGAAGAGCTTCTCTGAACGCACAACATGTTGAACCACACCAGGTGCCACTCCTGTCAGCTAACAACCGGAAACTGAGGCCACAATTGGCACCTGCTCACCAAAATTGGTCAGTAGAAGATTGGAAAAACGTTGCCTGGTCGGATGAGTCTCGATTTATGCGGCCTTTCAGGTGGTTGGGTCAGAATAGCATAAACAACATCAAAGCATGGATCCATAATTTAATGTTGGTGTGGTGGTGTTGGTGTAGTGGTGTGGGGAATATTTTTAAAGGTCAAAAAATAAAAGTCATTTTATTACCATTTTATTGTGCAGAAATGCATTAAAAGAATTACAATTTTAACTAGTCAAATTAATTTGTTTTTTATTGTGCTCTATCAAACTGAGCTTTTTAGCCTCTGCCAGCTCTCTGCTCACTTGATTTTGGTTTTGTGGCTTGCAACTTTACTGTTTTCGTTCAGTCTTACAGCTCTTGTTTAGAGGCACTCTGATAAGCTCTTTTTTTAAACCAGCCCAGCAACAAAAGGCAGATGTTGCCCCATGTCTACTGCATGGGTAAATAGGCAACTGTTTGCTAACATAGCCATATAAACTTAATAAGGTGATAATATGGCTATGTCTGAAATCACTCCCTATATTTGTTATATAGTACACTGTATTTACCCATCACATTTTTCTTTGATTTTTACAGTTTTATGATCTATATAGTACCCTCCAAAACTACAAAACTACTGTACTATAAACTACAGAGGAGTTTCTGTTACATGGGAATAATGAATGAGTGAACAAGGGAGTGGTTTCAGACACAACTAATGTTGTGTTTACAGCTTTCTATTACCCCCAAATAGTTATATATAAATAAATACTACTTTAAAGAAATACAAATGCTAAATATATCTTAATTACCCATTTCACATCAAATGCAGTAATTTCATTCAGAGTTAATAGTTTAGTTTAGTTTAGTTAAGCCTTTATTTGTCCCGCAGTGGGGAAATAGCATTTAGCAACTGCAGGGGTAGACTAGTAAAACAGCAGTATCACACACACATGATACCGGTTTGTGTTTCCACAGGCTACGGAGCCAGCACAGAGCCAGGTCTTACGTGTCTGTGTACGTCACATAATTCATGGTAACGCTAGTGGGGCAGCGCCAAACACAAACACCATCAACAATCGCGGATGTTGCGTTGCTATTTATGTTCGCCATGGTTTGTACAGACAGAGATTACAAGCGAGAGTACCCTCCTAGTATCAATTCTGCTGATAAACAATCACATAAATAAAAATGTATTAAGCGTTGGTGTAAGAAGCATAAGTGAACACTGTTCGTCTTGTTGGTCACGGTAACCCCACCCCCAGCCGCTGCAGTAAGCGGTTCTTACTTCTAGACCAGCAACGATTTGGTGCTACTTAAGAACCACTTTACCTGGATTGGAGCTAGTGCTTTGGTGTTGGAAAAACAAAGAACCGATTTGAAACTAGGCTCTGGCTCCGAACCAGCACCAGCTCTGCCTTGGTGGAAAAAGGTTATCAGTGATGCTGCTGCTCCAGCAGATCACACCGTACAGGATGGCTGATGCAACCACAGAGTCATAGAAAGTCTTCAGGAGCACCCCCTGCACTCCAAAGGACCGCAGTCTCCTCAGGAGATAGAGCCTGCTCTGACCCTTCCTGTACAGTGCACCCGTGTTGTGTTGTTATGTTTCAGGTGAACACCCAGGTACTTATAAGAATCCACCCTCTCAATGTCCATTCTCTTGATGTTCACTGTTGAGGTGTCTGTGGAAATCCACCACCATCTCCGTGGTCTTCCCCGTGTTGATGAGGAGGTGGTTTGGCCGACACGAAGTGGTAGTCTACGAAGTTCTGCATCAGTCATCTATACTCGTCATCGGTGACGGCTGAACCATTAGAGAACTTGAGCAGGACACAGCCGTCCGTGTTGTGTCTGAAGTCTGCAATGTAGTCGGTGAAGAGGAAGGGGGTGACACACAGTCCTGGGCTCTCACAAACTGGTACCTGTTTGTTAGGTAGTCCAGGATCCACTCAGCCAACTCTAGCTTGTCCCTCAAAAGCATCGGCTGAATCATGTTGAATGCGCTGAAGAAATCATAGAATTGAATCCTCACAGCGCTGCCGGGCTTCTCCAGATGAGTTAGAGCACAGTGTAGTAGGAAGAGCGTCCTCTTCTCCGAGCCCAGGTCGGTAGGCAAACTGCAGAGGGTCCATCGCTGAGCTCACCTTAGAGCGGAGGTGGCCCAGGACCAATCTCTCCAGTGTCTTCATCAGATGTGACGTGAGAGCCTGAGCTGCTGAGATCCCTAGCGTGTGGTGTCTTTGGCACTGAGACTACACAGAAGGTCTTCAATAACTGTGGTACCACCCTCAGTTTGAGGCTCAGGTTGAAGCATTATTTACCACAGATTTAATTCAGGTCCACTGAAGCAGCTACTGGACTGCTAGCTCACAGTATGTTTGAATGTACCTGTATATGTATGTTTGTATGTGTGTAGGCCAACTACATGTCATGATGTGAATGACATCAATTGGCAGAAACAATGATGGATATTTGTCTCCACCTTGTGGTTGAATTAGATACATAAATACACAGGTGTTCAACTTCCTTAAATTCCCTTGCAATGCACTGTATTTTCTACACAAGCACTCTGACTGAGTAGAATAACACCCTATGTATTTAAATTTTCATTAAAAACACTCTACAACTCTGGCCATGAATGATAGCAAAAGACACATCTAATACAAAAGGCAAGGCAAACACTTTTACTTACAGTTTTTTCCAACTGCTTACACACGTTTTCAAAACTGTGTCACCTTTTTTCGAAACTCTTCCCCAACAATTCCCCAAACTGCTCATACAAAATGCAAATTGCCTCACATCGCCTTCAAAATGTAACCCTACATTCAAAATGTCATAAACACATGTCAGAATGAAGCATTTGCATCAAATGGCAAACACTTCTTTCTTAATAGTACATTTTTGGATATACCATGTAAACACTGTTGTTCAAAATCTAAAGCTCTTTGGTCTTTCATAGGCTTATATCTACATTACAATACAATGTTCTACAGTGAAAGTAATCTGCTGAGGGGGGTAACAAGTACACTGTAAACACCAATGCAATGTAGAAACAAGTATTTATTAGGCCAAACATTACTGTTGTATACAGTAGCATACAACAAAACCATAAACATATGTAAACCAAAAGTATATTTTTTAGAATACAGTAAAGAACACAATTGTGTGTGTGGGGTCCCGGGGGTCAGTTCAGGAATTGGTTGGGGGGGAGCAGTCACCAGTGCTTAGCTACGCTTTATCTCTTCTCCGGGCTGGGTCTGGCCACAATACTTCGTCCACATCACAAAATACATTTTCTCTTGCCAAACATTGAGGGAAGTGTCTCCGAGCATGACGTATCCAGCCTTGGACAGAGGCAACCTCTATGTCCCCACATGCATCCTCCATTGCCTGGAGAAGCGCCATGCGGGCATAGGGTTGGCAATCATACACTTTCCAGTGCCAGGCTGAGAAGAATTCCTCTGTGGGATTTAAAAACTGTAAGTTGTCATTAGATAGTTGCATACCTGTTCTTATTTCTGAAGGTTCTGTTGAGGTAGGCCTAGCCTCACCTCTCTCCGAGTTGGTTGATGAGAAGAGATTCACCAGAGACCTTTGAAACTCAAACTAGTTTATTTCACAGCATAGTACGTACAGATTAATCTGGGGGCACAACGCAACCACCTCAGGCTTCTGTTCCCCGTGATGTCTGCGTTATGTCCTCCAGCTAAGACAGCAAAACTCTTGGTTATATTCTACCCCATCCCCCGTCACACATTTTCAGTACTTTACGTAGCTGGTTAACTCAGCATGCCTCTGTTCCTTTCGGCCTTGGTCTAACCTTTTCTCCCTTGTCCTCTTATCTTAGCCTTCAGTTTGTTACATTCTATGATGCCGTCACAGCTACTGCTATGCGATGGGGCAGGAGTCAGACATGTATGGAGACACATATCTGAAATACAGGGTGTCCACAATATCCAGACTCCACAGTTACAATTATGGATACCACTGTAAATCGACTCAAGTTGAGCTGGACTCTCCAGCCCCTCTCATTGTTAAACCGTGGTTGATCATATGATCAACAAGTGTTGCCCGAATCTCATCAGAGATTGCTCTCCTTCCTTCTCTTCTTTGCCCTCGTCCTCTTCTTCCTCTTTCTCTTCCTCCTGCTCCTCTTGCTCTCTGTCCATTGCTGGCATTCATTGTTCAAAACAGGTACTCTGACCTTTGACCTATTTATAGGCCTATACTACAGTCAAGCAGTGATTGTTTATTGATCAGTTATGCAATTGGTGTTTGCACATGTGAGGAGTGTGTGTGTGACCTGGTGAATAAATGTAGCATTTGGATTGGTTGTGTTTGGGAAAGGAAAGCAAGTCACTTCCTGTTAGATTTTTGTGTTTTAGGTAGAGAATTTTACGTATTTTATTTTACGAATTTTATGTAGTGTTTTGAAAAAAGTTTTTTATGCAATTGAAAACTGATTCAAAGGCTGAGAAATAGCTTCTGGTTTTGGAGATTTGGTTTGTAGTTTTGCACTTTGAGTGACAGGTTTCAAAAATCGTGTGACATGAAAAGATTTTGTGTGTAAGCAAAAAACTGTAAAGGTAGGGTTTGCGATTCAGGAGAAATCCAAGTCCATGAAAAATACCATGATATAGAATCAACAATGACACATTTAAGTAATGTAACTAACCTTAGCTAGGTTGTGGGTTAGTAAATCGCCCCTATAGGTGCTGCTGAGAAGCCAGTGAGGACCAGATGGTTTCCCAGAGCAGCACACCAGCTCCAGACAGTGATACTCACAACCCTCCTGTTGCTATAGCTAACTTCACAACAACAGCATATCAGGGCAAACTAGAAAGTGAGCTGAATATCCGTGGGCATTTAACATTATCCGACACACAAATCATGGCTGGAATAGTGTTGTGGGGCTCAATCCGAGCCACTTTGTTTGTTTTCCATTTACAGAGCCAGGGCTGAGTACATGGCACGGCTATGTGAGTTTTTGAGGACAATGTTTTATTTAATTACTAACTGCCTTTGTATTATTGTGGCATTAGTGCTTTATTATAATAATGTTGTTAAGAATGCTAGTTTAGTTTTTCTCTAGGGACGTACAAAGAGAAAGGACATTTAAAAGAAGGGAAAAAGGCAAGCAAGTATAAAGTACTAAAATAAAAGTAAAGTTTTGTGTCCCTCAAATGGAAATAAAGGAGGACGAAAAAAGAAAGACTACAGCCACACTAGCGACTCTGAGGTTGTGCTTACGGTGCTTACTTTGTGGTAAATCCACTAACATCACCATGCTAACACACTCACTATTTACATTTACATTTAGTCATTTAGCAGAAACTTTTATCCAAAGCGACTTACATATGAGAACATTCACAAACCGAAGCCACAGCTCTTCAGGACCATTTTTGGGGTTTAGTACCTTGCTCAAGGATACTTCGATGCATGGCTGGGGGATTGGACCGCCGACCTTCCGATTGGCAGGCAACTGTTCACAGCCACAGCCCACTATGCTAACATGCTGATGTCTAACAGCGATTGATGACCATGTTTTCGATCTTAGTTTAGCATGTTAGCATGCTAACATTTGCTAATAAGTACTAAAAAAAAAAGGTACAGCTGAGGCTGATTCATATTCACTTCAATTAAGTTTTATTTATGTAGCCCAATATCACAAATCACATTTGCCCCAAATCTGTACAACATACAACAGCCTCTGTCCTTAGACCCTCGATTCGAATAAAAAAAAACTACCCAAAAACCCTTTTAACAGGGGAAAAAATGATAGAAACCTCAGGAAGAGCAACAGAGGAGGGATCCCTCTCCCAGGACGGACAGACATGCAATAGATGTCATTAAGTACAGAGTAGATTCATAGCATAAAAATCATAACATATAAAATTATGATGACAATGGCAAAATTGTTGTATATATAGATATATATATATATAATTATGATGAAAAGTGTGGGATGTAAAACATAAGGGAAGATGATGGGTCCAGAAGGACAACCGAGCAGCTCCAGGTGGAGCCCAACGAGCAGGACCCGAGAGCCACTCGTCCCCTGCACCATAGACACAGCAGCACTGCCCCAGCAGGTCGCCATAGTCACAGATCCAGATACATCTCCGGACGCTGAAATAACTGCTGAAAGTGGCAGTAAGAAAGAAGAGAGGGGCAAGAAAGCACAAAACTCCGGGAGAGGGAAGAAGTCAAGTTAGTAACATGCATTTATGGGATGAGAATGCATACGGATGGAGAGGAGGACAGAGGTGAAGAGAGAGAGGTGCATCATGGGAAGTCCCCCGACAGTCTAGGCCCGGGGTGGCCAACATGTCAGAGAATAAGAACTTTTTTTACTGTGTTACTGCAAAGAGCCACATCATACACATGGGCACACATGAACATCATGAACATGAAAATATCCCACACCAACATGAAAATGACAGTTATTTTCAACAGTTAACATTGTGTGCACCGTCTCACACACACAAACACTCAGTTCAAGCAAGTCCACAAACAAAAATATAATAATTTTCAATAACATTTATCTCTTACTATGCTGCTTAGTGGGACTTCTGACATTCCCTGTCTTGAACAATCCTCTTCAAATCTTGCTTGTATTCCGTTGTTGCCACTCTAAGCAATTCTTTCAAATGAGTGTCAGTCAGAACACATCGATGCTTTGATTTCACATGTTTCAGGGTAGAAAACACAGACTCGCAGACGTACGTTGACCCAAACATCGACAGTATCTTAAGCTCAGCCCGTTTGACGTTGGGGTATTTTTCCATTGGCACACTTTTCCAGAACTCAATGGTCCCTTCCTTCAAAACACCTTTCAGTTGATCCTCCTCACAAAGATCGATCATCTCCAACTCAGCCGCAGCCTCATCTGTGACGAGCGGGGCTTTCAAACAGTCCGTCTCCGCATTAAATGGGTCGACGAGGAACGTAATCTGTGGTCTTTTCAGTTGTAGAGCACAGAACCGGGTCACAAAGCTTTCATGCAGATTTTCAACCAGTGTTGCATGTATGTCTCTTTTCTTTTTCAGGGCGGCGCTGGTGACTTGCTGACTGGCTTTTAGCAGAGTGGGAAAATGCGTTAAATCTCCCTTTTGAATATGCGCCTTGAACAGCTTCAGTTTGTTGACAAACGCAAACACACTTTGCACCAGGTCAGGCAGCATTTTTAATTTACCCTGCAGGGTCAGGTTCAGTCTGTCCAAGTGACACAGCATGTCGACTAAAAATGCCAGATCCATAATCCACTCGAGGTCCGAGAGCTCGGGATAGTCTTTGCCCTTCTCTTCCATGAACAGTTTCACGGCATCCAAAAGCTCAAAGAAGCGAGAGAGTACCTTGCCTTTTGACAGCCACCTCACAGTGCAGTGCAGCGGCAGGTCACCTGGAAGCCCTTGGTCCAGCTCAGTAATGAGATTCCTGAATTGCCTGCGGTGAAGCGCATGTGTGCGGATGTAGTTGACGATTTCCATCACAGGCTTCATGACGTTGTCTAAATTCAATGATTTAGACACGAGTTGCTCCCTGTGGATGATGCAGTGGAAATTCCAAAAGTCGGGAAATGTTTGGTCAGTTTTGCACAGCCCCACAAGCCCGTTCACGGATCTGATCATGGCTGGCGCTCCATCCGTGACCATTGCAGTTAGTTTCGGTATGGGCAGATTTGCTTTTGCAAATGCAGCCATCATTGCGTCTTTCACATCTATACCACGAGTTCTGTCTTTTAATGGCACAATATCAAGGAGTTCTTCTTGATCATACATTCCTTTGACACAGACCGTGCAAATATTGCCAACTGAGGCTTGTCTTGTATGTCAAAACTCTCATCCATTGCTACACTAAAATACTCACATGCTTGAAGGTCAGAGTGCAACTGTGATTCAATAGCCGTGTTAATGTCCGATATTCTGCGTTCAACAGTGTGGCGGGACAGTTGGATGTCTGATATGCTACGTTTTAGTTTGTCGTCTTCAGGAGACAAGATTTCAACAGCGTCAATGAGGCATTTTTTAATGAAGTCCCCTTCGTTGTATGGCTTTTTAGCCCGTGCGATGATCCAAGCCAGTTGATATGATGCAAGCGTTACGGTCTCTGAGTGTTTCGTAAATTTTTGGAAAAACTGCTTCTGCTTTTCTGCATGACTTTTCAAAGTGACCAACTTGTGCTTGCGAAGTTCAGTCCCTTTTGGAAATTCCTGGTCGATGTTAGGATGGAGTGAACTGAAGTGACGCTGAAGATTTGAAGCTTTGAAATGCGCTAGTGATGCCTGACATATAAGGCAGAATGGCTTGCCATTACGTTCAACAAAAAAATATAAACTCTCCCACTCTGTTAAAAACGTCCTGTGTTCTTCTTCATATTTTCGTTTGGCTGTGCTTTTTTTCCCTGCCATTTTGAGAGGGAACTTGACACTAATTGTTTACAACTCAAATGATGTTGCGTGTTTGACGTCACTCAAACCGGCTTCTTCTTCGCAATTTTTGACGCTTGTCATGTGAAAGCTCCTGAAGAGCCGCATGAAACCAGCCAAAGAGCCGCATGCGGCTCGGGAGCCGCGGGTTGGCCAGGCCTGGTCTAGGCCTATAGCAGCATAACTAAGGGATGGTTCAGGACTCTCCTGAGCCAGCCCTAACTATAAGCTTTATCAAAGAGAAAAGTCTTTAGCCTACTCTAAAATATGGAGATGGTGTCTGCCTCCCGAACCTAAACTGGGATCTAATTCCACAGGAAAGGAGCTTGATAGCTGAACGCTCTGGCTCCCGTTCTACTTTTGGAGACTCTAGGAACCACAAGTAACCCTGCATTCTGAGAGCGCAGTGTTCTAGTGGGGTAATAAGGGACTATGAGCTCTGTAAGATACGATGGTGCCTGAACATTAAGAGCTTTGTAGGTGAGGAGGAGGATTTTAAATTCTATCCTGGATTTCACAGGGAGCCAGTGCAGAGAAGATAATATTGGAGAAATATGATCTCTTTTCCTAGTTACTGTCAGTACATGTGCGGCAGCGTTCTGAATCAACTGGAGAATCTTAAGGGACTTTTTCGGGCTGCCTGATAATATGGAATTGCAGTAATCCAGCCTTGAAGTAACAAATGCATGGATTAATTTTTCTGCATCATTTCCAGACAGGAAGTGCCTGATTTTTGCAATGTTACGTAGGTGAAAAAATGCAGTCCGTGAGGTTTGCTTCATGTGGGAGTTGAAGGATAGATCCTGATCAAAGATAACTCCGAGGTTCCTCACAGAGGTGCTGGAGGCCAGGGCAGTGCCCTCTAGAGCAATTATATCTGCCGACAGTGAGTCTCGGAGGCGTTCGGGGCCATATGTAATTAGATGTGAGGTATTTGGTCATAAACCAAATTACTGGGCAAAGTGAATTGTTGGCCTGATGGAGCTGGATAAAAAGTTAAGGGAACACCGAAGTTATTAAAATTCATCCTGGGAGAAGAGAATTCTTCTGTCTGGTGGCATCAATCACCACAGTCGCACTGAAGTGAAAACATCAGAACAAACTAACCTACACCAGTAGAGAGCATATCAACCAACAAAGATGAAGACAAGAAAGTTCCCTCCTTATTGAAATGGAGCTTGTGAGAAGCAAAATGAAGCTGACCCCAGAGGAGAAAAGGAAGGAGGTCAGAAGACAAATGTATGTGGAGCTGAAAGCAATGGAGATGGAGCGCAGAAAAAAAACTGCTTTGGAGACCATGGAGAAGTGCAAGAGGGAAAGAGAGGAGATAAAAAAAGCAACAGAAAGTCTGAGGAAACAGAAAGAAAGAAATCAGAATCAGAATCAGAAATACTTTTATTAATCCCGAGGGGAAACTCTTTGTAACAGCAGCTCACTATCCCGTCAGTCCACACAAGAATGGAAGTACTAAGTGAGGCAAAAAGCAATAATATAATACAGGTACAGGTACTACAAAGTGGGTATAAGTATAAATTTAAAATTAAATAAGTGTAATGTACAAAGTGGGTTAACCGGTTGAGGTTAATATGACAATATAAAGTAATAGTGCATGAGCTGTCAAGTTGCGTGTAGCTTATTAACAATGTATAAAGGGACGGAGGATATTGCACAGCCATACTAGAAGTATAATAAGTATTACAAATTAAATTTAAGACAGGTTGTATTGCACAGTAGTTTAAGCACCGAATATTCCCAAATTATGTCCAGTATTGCAGAGATGTTCATGATCGGTGTCCAGTTTAGTGAGTTATGGTCATATCGACTAACACTTAGAGGGAGGAGTTATAGAGTTTGATGGCCACAGGCAGGAATGACTTCCTGTGGCACTCTGTGGTGCATTTTGGGAGGATAAGTCTTCCGCTGAAGGTACTCCTTGGAGTGGGTGGGAGACACTGTGCAGGATGGCATGTAGTTTGGCCAGCATCCTCCTCTCTGACACCACCGACAGAGAGTCCACAGCTCCACCCCAACATTGTCACTGGCCTTACGGATCGTTTTGAGTCTCTTAGCGTCCGCTACCCTCAACCTGCTGCCCCAGCATGCAACAGCATACAGGATAGCACTGGCCACCACAGACTCGTAAAACATCCTTAGCATTGTCCGGCAGATGTTGAAGGACCTCCCCAGAAAATAGAGGCGGCTCTGGCCCTTCCTGTAGAGAGCTTGAGTATTCTTAGCTTAGTCCAGTTTATTGTCTATGTGTACTCCCAGATACTTGTAATCCTCACCGGTGCCTTGGCCTTTCGTAGGTCTACAACCAGCTCCTTGGACTTTGTCGCAGTGAGCTGCAGATGGTTCTCCTCGCACCATGTGACAAAGTTACCAACCACAGCCCTGTACTCAGTCTCATCACCACCACTGATACATCCCACCACAGCAGAGTCATCAGAAAACTTCTGAAGGTGGCAGGACTCTGTGTGGTGGCTGAAGTCTGTGGTGTAGATGGTGAAGAGGAAGGGAGAGAGGACAGTCCCCTGTGGGGCCCCAGTGTTGCTGACCACAGTGTCCGACACACAGTGCTGCAGACGCTCATACTGTGGTCTGCCAGTCAGGTAGTCAACAATCCAGGACACGAGGGGGACATCCACCTGCCTCGCTGCCAGCTTCTCACCCAGCAGGGCTGGCCGGATAAGTCAAAAAACATGATCCTCAACGTGCTTGCCAGCTTGTCCAGCTGGGTGTGAATGCAATTCAGCAGGAAGATGATGGCGTTCTCAACTCCCAGCCAGGGCTGGTAGGTGAACTGAAGGGGGTCCAGGAGGGGTCTGACCATGGGCCACAGCTGTTCCAGCACCAGTCTTTCGAGGATCTTCATTATGTGGGATGTCAGTGCCACCGGTCTGTAGTCCTTGGAGCTACTGGCACGTGGCGTTTTTGGGACAGGAACGAGGCAAGATGTCTTCCACAGAACAGGGACCCTTTGAAGACTCAGGCTCAGGTTGAAGAAATGTTGAAGAACTCCACATAGCTTGGGGGCACAGGCTTTTAGCACCCCAGGGCTAACTCCATCGGGGCCAGCATCCTTGTTTGAGTGGAGTTTCATCAGCTGTCCTCTCACCTGGTCAGCAGTCAGGCACACAGCAGAGGTTATAGAAGGGGGGGACAAAAGGCCCTGGAGAAAACTAAACAAAGCCAACTGAAGAAAGAGAGGCTTCGGTGGGAAAAGGTGTTGATGGTGGAGCTGTTCAGATGGCCCAGGTGTGTTGAGCTCTGTCTTCTGCCAAAGGCGAGAGACAAAGCTGGCCCACAGCGCCGGACCTCTGACCTGAGGAGCAGGGTAAAAAGAAAACACTGCACAACAACTGGGTTGGAGAGCAAGAAACTGACAGCGAGCCTGTCAAAGAGACATTCCACCCAGACAGCTCCATCTATCTCCTCTTTGTTGCAAAAGTGGGACCCAAGCCTGAAGGTTTGTATCATATTTGTATCGCCACCACCTCACCTTTTACCCATTCAAATGCCCCCTGCCTATAAGGCAAGGAAGCTTAACAACTTCTCCAAAAAATTGCTTATTACCACTTGTGAATCCCAAACTTTTTTTAAACCAGGGCACCCTGTCATTGGCATATTATCATGTATTGTAGTACAGAATACCACCCCTAGGCGGCACTGTTGAATATTTTTTGCACCAGTGATGGAATGTATCATGTTAGTTTTATTTATATAGCCCAATATCACAAATCGTAATTTGACTCAGGGGGCTTTTCATCGGTACAACACACAACACCCTCTGTCCTTAGACCCTCGACTCGAATGAGGAAAAACTCCCCAAAAGACCCCCGTCAACCTCAGGAAGAGCAGCACGGGGGGATCCCTCTCCAAGGACGGACAGACATGCAATAGATGTCTTGTGAACAGAATAGACAAACAACTGTACATACGACATCTATTTCCTGTCTGTCTGTCCTGGGAGAGGGATCCCTCCTCTGTTGCTCTTCTTGAGGTTTCTATCATTTTTTTCCCTGTTAAATCTTTTTTTTTGGGGTAGTTTTTCCTTAGTCGACTCGAGGGTCTAAGGACAGAGGGTGTCGTATGTTGTACAGATTGTAAAGCCCTTTGAGGCAAAATGTGATTTGTGATATTGGGCTATATAAATAAAATTGAACTGAATTGAATTGAACTACATAACATCACATATACATAATTTTGATGACAAGTACTGTAGATTGGAGGTACTTTTACTTTACTTGAGTATTGCTGTAGATGAAACTACCCAACGGTGTAAAGTACGGTGTGTTCGTAGGCAGAGAGAGAAGAGGAAAGCTAAGAATGTAGGACTGACAGTAGGGACTTTGAATGTTGTTTCTGAAAACATTTTTTTTTTTTTATTTCAAGTTCATTGAACAGGGACCATGTATAATAAACATACATTTCAATACTATAAATCTGATGTGTTATACAAAGATATAAGCTCATTTTCCCAGGATGGGAATTACTTTTTTTTTTTATAATTAACACTTGAAATGATGAAGGCACTTGCAAATGACAAGGTGATAGAAAATGTAAACCATACTTTGGTGTTTCATTTTTACCTCTTTACTTTATATTTCATGAAATGCTTCTTTTTTTCCCCCTCTCTACAAAATTAACGAAAACGCTTACAAAGAGGAAGGTCTTGGGTAGACAATAATGAGAATAAATATGAAACAAAATGTAAATCATACTCCAAACCTCTCTAAACTGAAAATAAAATCAGGTCTGAATTCGAAAACTATTACTAAGCTTGTTTAGATATTTAGTCAATGCTGATCCATAGAAGAAACCATAAAGTGCATCTTTGGATGGATGGGAACAACAACACTGAATGGAAATGAAAAAGCAGCATGTCTTATTTGTGCGCATTTGGAAGATGTTATAATGCAGGTTCTGTAAATCCTGTAAGATTTCAGGAGTTTCTTGATGTAGGGGATCCTGCATCCTAAATCCTAAGATTTAAAAAAAGATGTTAGAAGTTTTTACAGATCTAGCCTCTTTTCCTCTTAAAGTGATCGATAAAAATGTTAAATGCATGCACCCAGACCACCATAGATTGTTTGGAATTCCCTCATCATAGTTTCACAACATAGGAGTCCACCAAACAACATTTTGCAAAGGGCCCCCAAAAAACTAGAAATGCCTGCTGGGGTTAGACATTGACAAAGAATTAAAAGGGCGGCTGTGGCTTGGTGGCAGAGCGGTCGTCCACCAACCGGAAGGTTGGCGGTTCGATCCCGGCTTCCCCCGGCCATGTGTCGAAGTATCCTTGAGTAAGATACTGCTCCCAATGCTGCGCCTTCGGTGTGTGAGTGAGTGAGTGAGTGTGACTGGTTAGTTTAATTTGTACTGATGGCTCCTGCCATCAGTGTGAATGTGATGAAGTGTAAAAGCGCTTTGAGTAGTCAGAAAGACTAGAAAGGCGCTCTACAAGTACAGTCCATTTACCATTAAATGGTCTTATGTCTTAACTAGTTTGGGAGCAGAGGTGTCACGTAATAAAGTACAAATACTTCGTTACCATACTTAAGTAGAAATTTTGGATATCTGTACTTTACTGGAGTAATTATTTTTCAGTCAACTTTTTATTTTCAAGCAATTATCTGTACTTTCTACTCCTATTTCATTTCGGCTTATTTTCATTTCAAAACCTCCAGATAAATCGTGCCATCTGGATAGAGTGAATTTGATTGTGGTTAGATGAGAAGTATAAAACATATATTCCGACACACTCTTGGTTTGTACGTGATCCATCGCACCAGCACATGACGCAAATCACGTCACACTCCAGTAAGGACACAGCCAATGTTGGGGTCGTTACTCAAAAACAGTAATAAGTTACAGCAGACATATGTAGCCATGTATGAAGATGTCTGTTACATATATGTTCTTTAATGTATTTGCATTGTACTAAAATGTGTTCATTTTCAATGGGCATATATATGGTTGAAACAGGTAGCCTAGTGCATCCCACATTTTTCAAAACTAACATTTAATATAACATTACAGTCATTATGGCCTTTAGAAAAATGTTGTTTTGAGGAGGTGGGGTAGTGCACTATAGGCCCCTGTGGCGCGGCCTAAGTTATTGTCCTTAATGGCATTTTTACCCTTACATTACTTTTACCTTTATTCTTTAAGTAGTTTTGAAACCAGTACTTTTACCCTTTTACTTGAGTAAAAAGTGTTAAGGTTGATACTTCAACTTCTACAAAAGTCTTTTTAAACCCTAGTATCTATACTTCTATCTGAGTAATAAATGTGAATACTTTTGACACCTCTGTTTGGGAGTACAGTGTCCATCGAGGAATCATGTATTACTATATATTACAACAAACTCTATGGGACTCCGGAGAACATCCAGGCTATGAGTAACATGTAAAGTAGCGACAAGATGTGATCTGATGTGGTTTTTGTGGTGTTTTGCTCCACGACCACCTCAGGAATCGAGTAAGTGCTGGAAAAGGGGCGGGGCTACATGGAACCTTCTAAGCGGCACAGCTGGGCACAATTAACCATCAGGCACCAGGGTACTTAGAGCTCCGCTCCACACCCAGTCCCTGCCAGATCGTCCGTTTACCGTGCGGTAACATTGATCAGCGCCTCTCTCAGTGAGTACTTAGTTCAGTAATTTTTTCCCTCATGCTAACTCAAATCTCCTTGTCTAGGTCCGTGCCAGCCTTTCTGCTCCGCCACGTCTGCTCCGCCCAAACTGACGCTTGCCTCCACGTCTTGCCTGTTGACTCCTGCCCCCCCCCCCCCATGTCTGTCCCACTCCTACTTGGTTCCTTTTTTCTCAATAAACGACACTGTTGCTTTGACTCCGATCCGCATCTGAGTCCATTCCTTCAGTCAGTTCGCAACAGTTTTTGTTAGACTATGGTACAGTTTTCGTTTAATAAGCAACAAATGACCCTGTAAGAAGGTGAAAGTGTGTTAAATAAAGGCCAAGAAAATGTATTGTAATCTGGGCTCTCTGTGTTTTGACTGACTATTATAAAGGCTATGTCAGATATAATATGGCATTCATTTCGTCTAATTACAAATGCAACCGCAGGGGGGCACAAGCCAGTGTCTCCTTGTGCCAGTCCCAAGTCTGGATAAATGCAGAAGGTTGTGTCAGGAAGGGCATCCGACGTAAAACACATGCCAAATTAAAAATGCGAATCACGACAATGACTTCCATACCGGATCGGTCGGGGCCCGGGTTAACAACGACCGCCACCGGTTCTGTTGACCTACAGGGTACCGGTGGAAATTGGACTACTGTTGGTCGAAGACGAAGAAGGAGAGGAGGAAGGTGTGTTCGTAGGCAGAGAGAGAAGAGGAAAGCTAAGAATGTAGGACTGACAGTAGGGACTTTGAATGTTGAAACTATGACAGGGAAGGCTAGAGAGTTGATTGACATGATGCAGAGAAGGAAGGTTGGACATACTGTATGTCCAGGAGACCAGGTGAAAAGGTAGCAAGGTTAGAAGCTTAGGAGCAGGGTTCAAGTTGTTCTACCATGGGTCCGATAGGAAGAGAAATGGAGTAGGAGTTATCCTGAAAGAGGAGTTTGTGAGGAATGTTCTAGAGGGGAAAAGAGTATCAGACAGGTTGATGAGCCTGAAGCTGGAAATTGAAGGGGTGATGTTCAATGTTGTGAGTGGTTATGCCCCACAGGTAGGATGTGAGTTAGAAGAGAAGGAGAAATTCTGGAGTGAGTTAGATGAAGTGATGCAGAGCATCCCCAGAGGTGAGAGAGTGGTGATTGGTGCAGATTTAAATGGGCATGTAGGTGAAGGGAACAGCGGTGATGAGAATTTGATGGGCAGGTTTGGTCTTCAGGACAGGGACGCAGAAGGACAGATGGTGGTAGACTTTGCAAAGAGGATGGAAATGGCTGTAGTGAACACTTTCTTCCAGAAGAGGCTGGAACATAGGGTGACATATAAGAGCGGAGGTAGAAGCACTCAGATGGACTACATCTTGAGTAGACGTTGTAATCTGAAAGAGACCAGTGACTGTAAAGTAGAGGTAGGGGAGAGTGTAGCCAGACACCACTGGATGGTAGTGTGTAAAATGACTCTGGTGGTGAGGAAGATGAAGAGGACAAAGGCAGAGCAGAGGACGAAGTGGTGGAAGTTGAAAAAGGAAGAATGTCGTGTAGTTTTCAGGGAGGAGCTGAGACAGACTCTGGGTGGTCAGGAAGTGCTCCCAGATGACTGGACCACTACAGCTAATGTGAACAGGGAGACAGGTAGGAGGGTACTCGGTGTGTCATCTGGAAAGAGGAAAGTGGACAAGGAGACTTGGTGGTGGAACCACGAAGTTCAGGAGTGTATACAGAGAAAGAGGTTAGCAAAGAAGAAGTGGGACACTGAGAGGACTGAAGAGAGTAGACAGGAGTACAGGGAGATGCAGCGTAAGGTGAAAGTAGAGGTGGCAAAGGCCAAACAAAGAGCATATGAGGACTTGTATGCTAGGTTGGACACTAAAAGGGAGAGGTGGATTTGTACAGGTTGGCCAGACAAACAGATAGAGATGGGAAGGATGTGCAGCAGGTTAGGGTGATTAAAGATAAGGATGGAAATATATTGACAGGTGCCAGGAGTGTGATGGGAAGATGGAAGGAGTACTTTGAAGAGTTGATGAATGAGGAAAATGAAAGGGAATGAAGAGTTAAAGAGGTGACTGGTGTGGATCAGGAAGTAGCAAAGATTAGTAAGAGTGAAGTGAGGAGGACGTTGAAGAGGATGAAGAGTGGAAAGGCACTTGGTCCTGATGACATACCTGTGGAGGTATGGAAGTTTCTAGGAGAGGTGGCAGTTGAGTTTCTGACTAGTTTGTTTAACAAGATCTTGGAGAGTGAGAGGATGCCCGAGGAATGGAGGAGAAGTGTACTGGTGCCAATTTTTAAGAACAAGGGAGATGTGCAGAACTGTGGCAACTACAGAGGAATAAAGCTGATGAGTCATACAACGAAGTTGTGGGAAAGAGTAGTGGAAGCTAGGCTAAGGGCAGAGGTGAGCATTTGTGAGGAGCAATATGGTTTCATGCCTAGAAAGAGTACAACAGATGCAGTATTTGCTTTGAGGATGCTGATGGAGAAGTACAAAGAAGGTCATAGGGAGTTGCATTGTGTCTTTGTAGATTTAGAGAAAGCGTATGACAGGGTGCCGAGAGAGGAGCTGTGGTATTGTATGAGGAAGTCTGGAGTGGCAGAGAAGTATGTTAGAGCGGTGCAGGACATGTATGAGAGCTGTAAGACCGTGGTGAGGTGTGCTGTAGGTGTGACAGAGGAGTTCGAGGTGGAGGTGGGTCTGCATCAAGGATCTGCTCTGAGCCCCTTCATGTTTGCTCTGGTGATGGACAGGCTGACAGATGAGGTTAGACAGGAATCTCCATGGACTATGATGTTTGCGGATGACATTGTGATTTGTAGTGAGAGCAGGGAGCAGGTGGAGGAAAATCTAGAGAGATGGAGGTCTGCTCTGGAAAACAGAGGAATGAAGCATAGCCGCATTGATACATGTGTGTCAATGAGAGGGACCCAGGTGGAATGGTGAGGTTATAGGGAGCAGAGGTGAAGAAGGTGCAGGACTTTAAGTACTTAGGGTCAAGGGTTCAGAGCGGAACGGGTGGAGAAAAGTGTCAGGTGTGTTGTGTGATAAAAGAGTATCAGCAAGAATGAAAGGAAAGGTGTTCAAGACGGTGGTGAGACCAGCGATGTTGTACAGCTTAGAGACAGAAAAGACAAGAGGCAAAGCTGGAGGTAGCAGAGCTGAAAACCTCTCACATACGGAAAACCCCCTTTAAAGGGGGCTGTACGCATTCCTGTCCAGTCCTGGACAGTCTAAATGAACAGTACACAAGCTAGGAAGCATCAACCCTAACATCCTACACACCAACACAAAGGACTCCTCTAAAAGCCAGTACCAAGCATCCACAGCCAGAACAAAACACAATTACAACCTAGGCAATTATACTCATAATGACCAAAAACACATAAATATGCAAATCACAATTCCATGATTTCGTTATTTTCACCACTTCCAGCAATCCACACAAGCTTTACACCCTCTGAAAGGGCAGACGCTGCAGAAAACAAAGATGCCAGCCACGTTGCCATGCGATGAAATATCAGCGATCTACAGTCAAAACTGTAACAAAAAATCATAACCATATCATAAAGCATGTCTTACCTTTGCTGTTTTCTGGTCAAAAGTTATATTCCGATTCAAAAAGACGGTTCTAGCGTGTTCTCTCGTGTATTACGGTCCCTTTGAAATCAATGGCGGATCCCAGTGTTTTTCCATAAGCAATAAGAGTTGAGTCAGAGGAGGGAGGGACCTCACAAACAGAATACACTGGCTCTGGACTTACTGCCTTCTGGATGGTGATTGGTGTTGCTAAGCCAACCGTGGGCGGTTTCTATCGATTCTATTGGCTCTAACGGTCACAAAGAGGTGTCATTTATGCAGATCGGCCAATGGGCTGCTGAGCTGTGGTTCTTTTTATTAGGCCACAGACAAAAGCATACTGTATGTACAGTGAGAGTGCCTAGGTGAATCTGAGCCAGATTATAAGCTCAAAAAGACTCAAAAACTGTTGTATTTGATGGAATGAGTTACTATAATGATATATTAGTGAAATATAATTCGTTTTTAATGCCTGGTACCTAAAACAGGTCAATGGCACATCTGGATCCAAATGCCACATTTGCTGGTTCCGCCTGGAAATATCTGTGATAAAATGTGTGTTAAACTGCTTAGGTTCACTTTTTTAGCATCTACTTTTGCACAGTTACTTAGCAAATATTATTTTAATCATTCCTACAAAGTTTGATGATTCTAATGTGTTTTCACTATAAATGAGGTGGGTTTTTTTAGGCGGAGGTAGAAATTTCAATTTTCTACTGCTTTCCAGATGCATATTATCTGACAGAGTATAGATACCTGAATCCCTACACTTCGATTGTAATCTCACAGGTCTTAGCTTTCTTTGGAGACCAAGATTATGCATATAGCCTTTGTGGTTGTTAAGATATACTCAATCTATTTGGGCATGTAATTTCGGAAAATAGTTAGGAAAAATGGGCTTAGTACTGAAGAGGTTGTTGAGGTTCTCTTTGGGAGTGACGAAGATGGACAGGATCAGGAATGAGTACATCAGAGGGACAGCTCATGTTAGATGTTTTGGAGATAAAGTCAGAGAGGCCAGATTGAGGTGGTTTGGACATGTTCAGAGGAGAGACTGTGCATATATTGGTAGAAGGATGCTGAGGTTGGAGCTGCCAGGCAGGAGGTCTAGAGGAAGACCAAAGAGGAGATTTATGGATGTAGTGAGAGAGGCACATGATTCTCTGTGGCAACCCCTGAGAGGGAACAGCCGAAAGGAAAAGAAGAAGATTGTTTTGTAAAATTGTGTCTAGTTGTGTGTTAGGATCTCCTATTTAAATAAAATTTGTCTTAATATTGTCTAAGTATAATATATTTAGCGTTATTATTAATGGTTTCTAATTACAACATAATATAGGTGTATGGTGTCTAATTAGGGTATAATTGTTTCTTTACTGTCTAATAAAGAACATATTATTTCTAGTTTTGGTCTAATTTGATGCGAAGTACGTCTTATTACGTCTTATTAGTGTACTGTAAAATAAAGTGCGACTGCATTTTCCCCTTGTGTTTCTTATGAAAAATGTTTTTTGTAGTTACTTAAGGCTTATTGTATTTACTTATGGTGACTTCTCTACAGTCACATTCACACCCTGAGACAATGACACAGCTTTTCTTATCAGCAATGATTGATTGACTACTTTAGGATCAGTGGCTGATTGATCACTTATGACCTCTTCAGCTGTGTTCAGTGATGTTGTTTTAGCCAGTTGAACACTATCTGGTTAATAAAGATCCACTCAAGCTCATACTAATGATGATTGATGATTAACTCAAGACTTGATGGATGACTCAGTAGAGGGAGGATTTAGCCCAGTTAATTACACTACGCAAACTGAAAGTGAGGTGTCTAGTTGAAGGTATAGTGAATGAATACCTCTTGTTGTGTGTGTTGCTGTATTGTATGTACAATACATCTGTGAATTCAAATGTATTATAACACAAATATCTTAAAACAATCACAGCATTTTGGTTTCAGCATATTGCCAGGGCAAATTATAATTTTCTCACTCAGAACAATATATAGTGCATTCTGAGCCATGTATTCCTCTAGCCCTCAGTAGTAAAGACTTCATGAGCTTCTTTATAAAATTTTGACTATTAGTGAGAAAATGAATCACGTCCTGCCCTCAGCTGGTGCCGGTCAATCATCAAGCATAGAGGCTTTGGAGGGAGCTGTGAAACCTAAGGTGTACTTTGACTGTTCTTCTCCTGTCAGCCTTATTCAAGTAACGTCGATTTTGTCATCTAAGCCATCAACCTGTCTCTTAGACCCAATTCCAACTAGACTGTTTAAAGATGTTTTAACATTATATAGCACATCTTTAGTAGATATGATCAATCTGTCTTTTCTGACAGGTTACATACCACAGTCTTTTAAAGTAGCTGTAATTAAACCTCTTCTTAAAAAGGCCGCTCTTGATCCAGGGGTTTTAGCCAACTATCGACCTATATCTAACCTTCCCTTTATCTCTAAGATCCTTGAAGAAACTGTTGCTAATCAGTTATGTGACTTTCTAAATAACAATAGTATATTTGAGGATTTCCAGTCAGGTTTCAGAGTGCATCATAGCACAGAAACAGCACTAGTGAAAATTACAAATGACCTCTTAATTGCATCAGACAATGGACTTGTCTCTGTACTTGTCTTGCTAGATCTTAGTGCTGCATTCGATACCATTGACCATCAAATTCTATTACAGAGACTGGAACATTTAATTGGAATTAAAGCAACCGCGTTAAGCTGGTTTAAATCCTATCTATCAGACCGATCTCAGTTTGTAAACGTTAACGATGAATCATCCAAGCACACCAAAGTTAGTCATGGAGTTCCACAAGGTTCTGTGCTTGGACCAATTCTATTTACGTTATAAATGCTTCCTTTGCGCAATATTATTAGGAAACACTCCATAAAGTTTCATTGTTATGTGGATGATACCCAATTATATTTATCGATTAAGCCGGATGGAACGATCAGTTAGTTAAACTTCAAGCATGCCTTAAGGGCATAAAAACCTGGATGACCAGCAATTTTCTGATGTTAAACTCTGACAAAACTGAAGTTATTGTACTTGGCCCTGAACGCCTCTGAGACTCACTGTCGGCATATATAGTTGCTCTAGATGGCACTGCCCTGGCCTCCAGCACCTCTGTGAGGAACCTTGGAGTTATCATTGATCAGGATCTATCCTTCAACTTCCACATGAAGCAAACTTCAAGGACTGCCTTTTTTCACCTACATAACATTGCAAAAATCAGGCAATTCCTGTCTCGAAATGATGCAGAAAAATTAATCCATGCATTTGTTACTTCAAGGCTGGATTACTGAAATTCCATATTATCAGGCAGCCGGAAAAAGTCCCTTAAGATTCTCCAGTTGATTCAGAACGCTGCGGCACGTGTACTGACAGGAACTAGGAAAAGAGATCATATTTCTCCAATATTAGCTTCTCTCCACTGGCTCCCTGTGAAATCCAGGATAGAATTTAAAATCCTCCTCCTCACCTACAAAGCTCTTAATGGTCAGGCACTATCGTATGTTAAAGACCTTATTTTACCTTATTACCCTACTAAAACACTGTGCTCTCAGAATGCAGGGCTACTTGTGGTTCCTGAGTCTCCAAAAGTAGAATAGGAGCAAGAGTGTTCAGCTATCAAGCTCCTTTCCTGTGGAATCAGATCCCAGTTCAGGTTCGGGAGGCAGACACCATCTCCACATTTAAGAGTAGGCTAAAGACTTTCCTCTTGTCCTGAACCATCCCTTAGTTATGCTGCTATAGGCCTAGGGGACTTCCACCTCTCTGTTCACCTCTCTCCTCCTCTCCATCCGTATGCATTCTCATCCCATAAATGCATGTTACTAACTCAACTTCTTCTCTCTCCCATAGCTTTGTGCTTTCTTGTCCCTCTCTTCTTTATACTGTCACTTTCAGCAGGTTTTTCAGGCTCCGGAGATGTATCTGGATCTGTGACTATGGCGACATGCTTGGGGCAGTGCTACTGTGACTACAGTGGAAGGGACGAGTGGCTCGGGTCCTGCTCGTTGGGTTCCACCTGGAGCTGCTCGGTTGTCCGTCTGGACCCATCATCTTCCCTTATTTTTTACATCCTACACTTCTCATAACTATAGACAGTATACTACAATTTTGTCATTGTAATCATTATTGTATGTACTATGATTTTATGCTATGAATCTATTCTGTACATACAAGATCTATTCCATGTCTGTCTGTCCTGGAAGAGGGATTCCTCCTCTGTTGCTCTTCCTGAGGTTTCTGTCATTTTTTTCCCTGTGAAAAGGTTAATTTATTTTGAGTAGTTTTTCCTTAGTCGAATTGAGGGTCTAAGGACAGAGGATGACGTATGTTGTACAGATTGTAAAGCCCTTTGAGGCAAAATTGGGATTTGTGATATTGGGATATATAAATAAAATTGAACATATAGTACTCCTTTTAGTATATTAATCAAACCGCATGAGACAGGTTTCAGCACAGAGGAGCAGGTTGGCTTTTGATTTTACACAGTGTAACATGTCATATAAAACGTTTAATTGTAAAATAAAAAAATAAAAACCCTAATTAAAATGTAGTTACTGACTTTTTAAAGATATGGTGGTATCAACAAATTCTATGAAAAGACAAAAACCAATGATTCCTTGATCCATTGTTTTTACTCAGTCCCACATACACCGTGCGGACTCCTGCTGCCCCAAATACATCTAGACCAGTGTGGATTAATCTGCCACTGAAAATATTCCCCAATAAATGCACTATTTCCTCCAATTAGAGTAAGTTTGCTAAACACTATTGTGCTCCGCTGTTTTAAGAAACTAAAACTTTTTCAAAGATGAAACGATGTATTTGCAACACATTATTATAGATTTACATCTTCAGGAGGAACCAATAACCCCATCCATGTCATATGGGGTGGATGGTTGAGATGGGAAAGATTCTAATGTTTTTGACTTGCAAGCACATTATCAAGACGGTTGTGTGATTACAGAGTTGGTCGTGTGAGGACCAAAATACTGTGCACTGACAACATAACGCCATATCCATTAAATGTGGGTTTTATTACATTGAACAATGGGCTTTGGCTGATGTGACGCATCCACATTTGGTTTTTTAGGCACTTCGTTTATTAAATTCCTTCCCACACAGTTCAATCACTTTCATATAAATGGTCAGAATTCACACAGATTAGAGGTTTTTCCATCCTTTATTGAACCAGAACCCTGATATGTACAAAGTCAACAAAAAACATGTTTTGATTCAAGCAAATGTCTTTAGTAACATGTACAACAAAGAACTAAAATTATGCTGAAATAAAAGGGTCAAGTCATCTGAACACAACAAGGTCCAGTTGTATAGCAGAAGACAAATAAAATCAGCCAGGCCTGGATTGTTCCACAGTGTATCCAGGGAGGCAGAGTTGCATAGAAGAGTGTTGTTGCATGTAAAACAAGTGACCTATTAGTCATTAGAGTTTAGTCAAACACTGTGTACATTATTCCACCACCAAAGGAAGCCAAACCGAAGCAGCTACATGGAGGGGAACATTTTGAGGGTTTGCTTAAATCTCTTGATATTTAAGCACATTCCACTAAAGTAAAATAAAAGCAATCCCTCAGAAATCAGACTAAATCTTAAGAATAAAAAAAACGTGTGTGAGCTGATCATCTCAAGCTTGGCTTGACCATTATCTCCAGTTCAAGATCATCAATGCTACAATCATATATTCACACATTTGTGAAACAAAGGTGAGGAACTGAGGTACGTTTTTCTCAGAGGTTCAGTACATTATGGCCTGTGTTGAGCTAAAGGTGTGTAAATATCAGTACCAGTGTAAACCCATTTTTCACAATGCATCAGTAAAAACAGAAAGAACCAGTCAAAAGCTGTGTTGCATTTGAAATCCAAGGAAAACAAATACTGTGATGACATGAAATAAAAAGCTGTTTCTTTGAAATCTGCCAGGTTTTGTCTCTAAGAAATATTGTTGTTGATGAATGAAACAATGACTCAGTAAAGAATCAGTGAAAATGTACAGAAACATGAGGTAGTGAAATTAAAGATTATTTTAAATCATTCAGGGTCCCAGGGTTTAGTTCAACATATAACAGACTTCAGGAAAATCTTTCATTCAGCTCCTGTAGTCCAACCTTTGGTTTCAGGACAAAAATATCAAGCGATTTACAATATTCAGCTGTGGTTCACTTTACAAATGTGACAAAATGCCTCTAAACTCGTTTTTCACATTCCACTGTTGATCACAGGCACAAGTACACCTCACAAAGGCCGGTCCCTTCTTTTAGCAACACTTACATTAAGAGTGATTACTTCTCCACAGCAAAAAAAATCCTGTTCATCACAGTTTAGAACCTATAATGCACCCTAAATGTTCTGAAATAACACTGCGGCTTTGCTCCTTTAACGTGAATGGCACCTGTTTTAACATAAAGTCTTCAGTTCCCTTTAAAAACTTGGTCCACCGAAAAACAGTAAAATGCAAAAATACCGTCGTTTTACGATAGTTCCAAAGGACCACATGGGAATTTTGGAAAATCCCTTGTGGCGCAGACATTACATTTATCGTTTCTAATTACACTCTAAATGCTGAAGAAACTAAATCATCAAGACCATATACCCTGAATATTTGGAGTGCCAAATCAAAGAAACATATAGCAGCTGATCTTGAGCAAAATTTTACCTGACAAGCAATTTCAAGGCACTATAGGCATAAATAATTAGATTAGTCGAAATCAAAAGGAACAAAGTGTCCATGATGTTAAATGACAAGCTGCCAAATAACCTGCTCTCCGCACTGGGATTTTAGTAAGCAAAGAAGTGTGGCAAAACAACATGGGGCACATGAAAAGCTTACATGACTCCAGATATACTCCTTCTTAAAAATAACATTCACTCTATTACACGTGAGTCTATTCTCGGACATGTTTCTGCTTTTCAACACAGTTTAGCTTTCCAAAATGTATTGATAACAGAGATATTTTCACATTTATGTTTGAAAAGCATATTGAAAATCAAAATGCAGAAAACAAATAAGTATAGTTATTTGAAGTTACACTTCAAACAACAATTCTGCTTAAATAGGACCTAGGCTTTACTTTCCTAGCTGTTGCATTTGTGGCAACAGAAATCATAACATGGCCATGAGAAACTCATTAACTGAAATTCAGCTAACTGAAAACACTGAGCTGCTGCATCTTCAGTGAAACCTTGTCTAACTGGGTTTCCCAGAAGATGCACATTTGTGGCAGAGTAGAGAAGTTTAGTGTGTTAACAATGCCCAAAAGCACCATTAAAAAAAAAATGTAGCAGTTAAAGGATGTGGAAGCAAACAGTGGCACTGCATGGATTTTTTTATTTTATTTCCAATGATCCCTTTGGACCATACTGGAGAGCAGCTTGACTGACTTGTGAAAAACAGAAATCACAGTGTGGCGAAAAAATTAGGAAAACTAAACCCAGGCTAAAAATACCTAGAATTATCCAGTGGGTGATAAGGATTTTTACTGTGAGACTATAGAAATGCTGTCAACCAATGATCATGACTACTAGGATTTTTGCAAGTATTAAGTGTTAATTCACTGGATTAGCCAAAACAGTGTCAACTGAAGTTCCAGAAAACTGACAGTATAAATATCGCAATATAAAATTACATAAACCATGACAACGGATTTTACACATATGACCCACTCTTAATAACTAACCCTTACTCCTCTGTAGCATTTCCTCAGTATAAATCAATAGATGTCTGGAGAAATTTAAATCCAACACCAGAAAAGGGGCGGCGACACTTGTCTTCTGTAATTACACAAAGCCGTCAAATCTCACTCGGGCAACACATGGCAATGATGTTTTACTAGAGCACTGTTGTAACGACAGGAAAATTTACAGGAAACACACTAACACAAGACAGGTAAGCATGTGAAATACAATCCTAAACGGTCGGCAAAGTAAAACATCGGAGATCAGACTTCACTGAAGTTTCAGACAAAACAGAAACGCCACGACATGAAGCGAGAGGTTTCCAGTAGCACTGTGTATCTGATGTCGCAGTGTTTTCATTAAATATTATTAATTATATTATTCTAAGTGTCAGACACATGGAGACGATCACCCCCGTGAACACAAACGTATAAACTAATGCAGCAGCTCAGCTTTAATTTAGAGTCAATCGCAGCACTTTCTTTGGTGCCCTTGGCACCGTGTCACTATCTCAGGTGTTTTCTGATGGGCATTTCTCCAGACGTCTATTCTTTGATGGAGGCCTGGCTATGTCAGTTTAATCAAGCTTCCCACTAAGCAGCAGACATAATGTTTTTTTTTTTTTTGCTTCGTTATAATATTCAGATCAGGACAAACATTCTCTATCAGAATTGGCAGATGCCTTCGCAGTAAACAATTTCCAATAAAGAAAAACAACCCATTTCACTATCCAAACTTCGGGACGCTCCTTTGCTTCTCCTTTATCTTCACAGTCTTCAGATTAAAAACAGGCAGACCCTCACTGATGTAGCAGTTTCAGGTAGAAACAAGAATCTGCAGAGAAACACAAGAAAAATTATTATTTTAAATTATTCTTTCAAAAAGTGTTTAAAATAAACAAGTGAAACAACAGCAAAAAAAGGAACAAAACTGAGGTTTTATTCTCCATGCAGTATGTTGGACATGGCGGCCTTGAGTAGAGATAAACAAGCTTGACTAGAGTGCAACTAGGTAAAGTCTGTGGGTTACTGCGGTGCGTGTAAACGTGTTGCCTGATTACCTGCGTAACCTGATTTCTCTGAGTAACCTGTTTTTTTGTGTGCGTGGAAACATCCTGCATGCTGCCTGTAAACAGTTAATGTCAATAAGAAACAGCAGCGTTTGTTTCAGGGTGACACATCAAGACATCTACTGGCCAGATGGCCATTAACGGCCCCCAGGTTAACGTTTCTGGTTGTCTTTCCTCGAGCTCCAACATCAGGCCAAAATGTTTCAAGAAATATCAAATCAGTCAGTGGGGATTGTCATAAAATGAATTAAATACTTTAGAGCTGAAACAAGGAGTTGATTAACTGATGAGTCATTCGACACAAATTTAATCTGCAACTATTTTGGTAATCGTTTAATCACTGACGTCATTTTTCTAAAACATTCCCTTGTTTTAGCTTTTCAGTTGCAAAGATTTGCAGTCATTCTCCATATAATAATAACACATATTATAAAATATTAATGAATGCTTTTGCTTTTGAAGTGTTACCTGAATAAAATGAGCAATTTGATAACATCATATTGGGCTTCAGGAATGTTTGATTTTCCAACATTTTTAGACCAAACAAATACTCTAATGTGGAAAATAAATGCCAGGTTTAAGCAATACTAAAAACGATCCTTAGCTGCAGCCCTGAAATATATCTAAGCTCCTCAGAAGATGATTACATCATAAAGAGAACTTGGAACATCTATGCTTACTTTACCTTTGTATGCATGTGTGCTAATAACAGTATGTTATTGGTTGTATCATTTATTAGAGGATCACAATGTTAATATGCTCTTTGGCTTTACTGTGATATGAACATAATTTAATCATCAAGTAAATTAATCAATACTACACCATCACCACCAAGCAAAAATGTCTGTTTTGTGCACTATATCTTTCATAATCTAACAGATAAATTTGCTGAGCACATTCAGGTTACCAAGAACATAAGACCTTTTGAGTTTAGTGACCCTATGGCATCATCCTCTGGACAAATTTTGCATTTTTAGCCTCACTACCTTTGCCCGGGTCCAGAATCTGCCTACTCCATCGAGTTGACAGATTCTGGTCAGGCATCGTGACGTGAAACAGCCGTTTCTCGGTTGAAAAAGCTATTTTTCAATGACCGCTGCAGGTGGGGGGGCTAACAATTAGCCAGTCAGCACCACGGGCGGGACCGACGCTGTTGTCAACCTGTTGTCAAGCTGTAAATGGAGGAGTAATAACAACAATGGCCACCGTTATAGACAAGGTAGACGCTGCGTCTTACATAGACTGCATGTCTTTTCAATATTGCCCGACATCGTAGTTTTGTTTTGACTTCGCTCCGTTCTTAAAACCCTGGCAAAACCAGTATGTTAGCATGGCTACGCATCAATATCAACTTTAAACGACGCTAGAGTCATCCAGACATGTTGGTCTCTAATGATTGGCTAGGGAAGACTGACTGAAGATGGAAATGGAGTGTAAGGAGTTGACAAGTCTATCTGATATCAGGCAATGAATTCTTGTCAGGCTCTAAGAAAAAGGGGAACAATGAAGGCTGTAATAGTTATAAGTAGTGCTTTACACTTTTGTAGGTCACTCTTCTTTGATATTTTAAGCTCAAATACTATAGTGCTGTCACCCTGAGAGATCTTTATTTGTTAATACAAATGTCAGCAGCTGTATTATAAACTGTGTTTTTCTTGAGGAGACTAAAGCCCCCTGGAGGATTTCAACCATCAGCCAGCTGCTTTATACAGCCTGAAAAACGTGTGTGGCATCGAGACAGCTGGAGAGACGTTACTAACATTCAACCAACCTGTTTTTAAAACAGTGTCTTATTGTGCAGCAGTGAGGACAATTTGCAGCAGCTTATAAAACGCAGAGATGTGCTGAGTCAGCGCAGCAATGCCACACAACCGCTGCAGCAAATTGTCTCTGAGTCTTTTACAGCAATGCCCACTGTAGAGTGCCCTGCCTGCTGCGCGCGCACACACACACAATAACATGATTCCAAACAACAGCACTGATACAAACATCTCAACAGATAAAAAAGTCTGAAAAATGGCTGGCTGTTAATTGAATGAATATGGACACTGTAAACTGTAGCAACAGTGAGTAGGGCTGGGCCATTAATCCAGGTTTATATTCAATTATGATTTTGGCCTTCAAGATAGACCTAATCGAGATAAAACGATTACTGTGCCGCATTCTATTTCACAATGATGCTCTTGTTTTGTCATAAATCCAGCATACCCCCTTTTTTTCCCCCACAGTGGTGCACTCGCGCCCCTCCCTAACTGTCCAAACTTACTTTCAGTCAGGCTGTGGCACGTATAGCTTAGCTCAAGCCAAAATGACGGAAAGAGAGCCTTTGGTCAACAAGAAAGGTAAAACCAATTCAGCTGCTGAGAATCCCTTTGGTTTTAAGGAGACCGACAAGGAACAACAAGCCAAATAGGCTACTGTGCAAGATCTGTTACACGGTGGTGTCTGCACCACAAGGCAATATGACCAATTTATTTAATCATCTGAAATTCAATCACAAAGTGGTCTATGACCAAGCAATAACAGAACAAATACAGAAGATTAAAGCCCCCCCGACTTCTTTCACTGCAACACAGTCATTGATTAAGGACTCTTTATAATGCAACTGCCTAACCATTCCATTCAATAAATGTATGATGTTTCCAAAGTCAATGAGTAATCGTATTGAATAATCGTGATTAGGACTTTTGCCATAATCGAGCAGCCCAAGGTCACAGGTCAATCACACTAACAGGACAGCTGATTCCAGCGCCACAAACACTTCCAAATTGCCTGGGAAGTCTTGCACTCCACCTCATATTTACACAGCTAATATGTCTGACAGCATGTCCGTCTGTAAATCGTTGTGTTGAGGGTTATCGTCAGCAATTGCATAGCAGCGAGGAGCCAGAGCCTCTGGTGAATCCTGCAGCACAAACAGCCCTTTGTTAAATCTGTCATTTATTTATTTCATGGGACTATTTCATAATGACACATTTCCATTTGTTATATTCAAATGTAAATGGACTGTACTTTTATAACCCCTTTCTAGTCGTTCCACTACTCAAAGTGCTTTCACACTACATATCACATTTACCCATACACACACACACATTCATACACTGATGGTAGGAGCTAACTGCCCATCAGTACAAATTAAACTAATCATTCACACACACTCACACACTGAAGGCACAGCTTCGGGAGCAATTTGGGGTTCAGTATCTTGCTCAAGGATACTTAGACACATGAGTGGGGGAAGCTGGGATCGAACTGTCGACCTTCCAATTGGTAGATAGCCCGCTCTGCCACCAGAGCCGCCCACAGCCGCCCTGAATGGGGTGTGGTTATCTCAGAGAGCTGCAGTCCGGACACAGCCTCAGAGAAGATGGAGGCCAGTTTACTTTTTGACAAGAAAGGGAATCCCACAGTAGTTAAGTACTAGGTGGTTTTCCAGCCGGGTTTGGCTCCTGGCACCCTGCTCTGCCTCAACACTCGTTAATTTATGGCGTTTCCTGATGTACAGATGGCTTTTTGAAAGGCCTTTTCATCTCTATTAGTTACCATTAGCTAGCTACAGACTGCCACTCAAAGGCTAACAGCAACTTTTAAGGTGGAATTGTTCTTGCATGCTACTCAATGCATGAGTTGACATCGTGAATCAATCAACACCCCTGCGTTGAAATGCCACGCTTTTCTGTATTTCCTCATTAAAGTGTCCGAGTTAAACAAGTTTGTCGAGGCTGAATGCAGGTCAAGTAGTTTGTGAGTAAACACTACAATAAGGTGGAGGATTAGGTAGAATTAAAATAGTGAAATAAGAAATAATTTATGGCTTGGGGGACTCCTGAGGCAGTTGATAGGTACCAGAGGGCCAAGTGAGCTTCACCCCGGGTGGTTTCGGAGGCAGATCTGGGAGGAGTTAGGTGAGGCCATGGAGAAGGATTATTGGTCAGCCTTGAAGAAATTCTGGCAAACCGTCCGGCACCTCAGGAGGAGGAAGCAGTGCCCTGCACACACTGTTTAAAGTGGGGGTGGGAATCGGCTGACTGGGGACATCCTCAGACGGTGCAAGGAGTACTTTGAGGATCTCCTCAACCCCACCGACATGTCTTCCACTGAGGAGCAGAAGCTGAGGGCTCAGTTGTGGACTCAACGATCCCCCAAGCTGAGGTCACTGAGGTCGTTGAGAAGCTCCTTGGTGGCAAGGCATAGGGGGTGGATGAGATCCACCCTGAGTACCTCAAGTCTCTGGATGTGGTGGGGCTGTTTTTGTTTTACACGCCTCTGCAACATCGTGTGGCGGCTGAGGACAGTGCCTTTGGACTGGCAGACTGAGTTGGTGGTCCCTCTGTTTAAGAATGGGGACCGGAGGGTGTGTTCCAACTACAGGGGGATCACACTCCTCAGCCTCCCCGGAAAAGTCTATGCCAGGGTACTGGAGAGGAGAATTCGGCCTATAGTCGAACCTCAGATTCAGGAGGAACAATGCGGTTTACGTCCCGGTCATGGAACACTGGACGATCTCTATACCTGCGCTCGCTAGGTTGCTGGAGGGTTCATGGGAGTTTGCCCAACCAGTCCAGTGATTTCCATACAGGCTAATTTGTGGCGGTGCGCCACATATTCAAAATCGACCGCCACACATTGCGTTTGGTGTATTTTTTTTTTTTTTTTTAAAACTCTATTTAAATCACGCAGCGTATTCATTCAGCTGCATTTCCATTCCCTCCTCTCCCTCTGTCTCTCACACACACACACACACACACACACACCCCTCCGTGCACACCGCGTCTGCCTCTTGAAGTTTTATATACTGCCAAAAGTAGTAACAAATCAAGGAGAGAGTGCAAAAAACTGTGAGGAAAGAAGCCGTTTGTGGCCAAACTGAACCAGGATTTCAAGGGCAAGAATCTTGACATTCGCGTTTGTTCTTCTTATTTCTTGTCAACTAGGTGAAATATTAGGCTACTATCTTAACAAATTTTGTAGTGTAATAGTATACTCTCATATTGATATTACGTTGCGGCTTGTTATTTCTTGGCTAAAAATCCGATTCTAATCTAATTTCTTAACCTTCTCCAACAGTACAAGACTTGCATATTTTTTGTAAAATGTAACCTAAATGTAGTTAATGGTGCTATATTTATTATTACTGTATTCTAGGTAAAAGATCTGACCTGTGTACAGACTGGGTGCCGTGCGTTAATATGAACGAAAAACAAGCACCACGATCACCTGAGGACTCACTAATGTCACGCTACAAACGTGTAAATCGAACCTAGCAGAAACACAAGGATGCTGCTGGCCATTCTTTGCTTTTTTTCATGGTTTAGACATAATAAATTAGTAGAAATTAGTCTTCAGTAGTGTATTAACTGTGCAATCCGTGCTGTTGTTTACATCCGAGTATCTCCAATATGGCCGCGCATCCAGGTAACTGACCAAACCGTGACGTAGGTGCAAACCCTACATGCAGTGACATGTGACAAGTGACATGCAGTAGAAATTTCACTTTAGAAGTTTCTAGTAGTTGCCAGTAGCTGTTGACAAGCAAGCTGTAGCAAGCTAATGTTAACTAATAGAGATGATAAGGCAGCCATCATTTTATTTATTTATTGCAGCTTTTTTTTCCTAAATGTGATGTCTGTTTTGTCAAAATCGTGAAGATATTTATTAATTAGCTTGGTTTTTTTGTACGTTTCAGTGCGTTGAGCTCTCTCAGCCACCGTAGATTTGAGAATGTTGCTAACTCGATCTAAGTTGCTGTTAAGTTTATGACCAGATGAGTGTTACCTGATTGAGTTTTTTTTATACATACCGATACTGTCTATGGGTACATGTTAAATGTGACAAAAGTTTTGGTTCAGGTTGGATGCTATCCTATTTCCATAAATTATCCCCCGATACAACACATAAGGAAGCATTTGCCCATTGGCTAGTTTCAAAAAACAGGGGCTGGAAATTTGACTTAAAAACAAGAGACAAGAAGTTACTTACTAAATTAAAAGCAGCTGCTAATAAAACTCAGGAACAGTGCTGCAGCTGTTCATGTTCTTCACAGATCCCTCAAAAATGAATCCAGCAAGTCACTGGTTGCTTGTTCATCCATTCTCTCCCATTGAAATTTCCTTTTTGTTTTTCATTCAGGTTCATCTGGTCCTTAGTCAGTTGAATCAATTTGCACATTTGTTTGTGATGTTGATGGGATAGTTGAACATTTCACCCCCCAGGGAAAAAACATTACCTGCTTTTTTTCAAATCAGGAAATCAAAATGGAAATAGCTGCGTCTGTATTCGCACAACAGTGATCAGTCAATAGGCTAGTTCAACGAAGAACCCTTAAATGATGTAATATCAGGCAGACAGAAAATGAGAACCATGCAAGTTTTCCTTTTGTATCAAGCAGAACAAAAGTTGTAACATGACGTGTTTGAGTTAATTGACATCGCACGTCCTTTCTATGTTGATGCATCGTGCAGCCCTACTGTACGACCCTGCTGGCACCTTGAGATCCTCTGGCAGGGGGCTTTTATGGGTTCCAGACTCTCGGCTGAAGACCACGGGGATAGAGCTTTTAAAATAAGACGATTTGCGATTTCCTCTCCAGACTCTTGGAGAATGTAGGTGCAATTACTCTGACAACAGACAACTGGAGCTCAGACGTGAGTCCAATGTCCTTGTTAAGTCTGACCGTGCAATGGATATACTCTGATTTTAGTTCTTTATTCGGAATGTTATACATATGTCTTTCATTTGCACACAGCTGCACTGTGAAGGATAGTTTTGTATTTATTTGTTTGCAATGCTGAATGCTGCTGTTTAAATTGTTTTAACTTGAAACCTGTTGTACTGAAGTACCTTTATTATTTTTCTTTTTATAGTTTTTGAATAAAGGGTGGCAGTCTATTATAATCAACTATTGTTGTGGACTATATACTGGAGAAGTATTTGTTCTCCATTTGAATGAGATGTTTTTAGGTGGCTAATTGAGATAAGGGCTTCCATTTATTTTATTATTATTATTAGTAGTAGTATTAGTTCAAGAATAAAATAAAAGTGTCAGATTGATATCGGAATCAGCAAATAGCCAAAGTTGCGGCATCGGAAGTGAAACAGTGTTATCAGGACATCCCTACTCTCCAGGATTGTTAGAGATAGTATAGGCTGCATGCTTCACGTTCTAATTTTGTACAAAAATGCACACGT
Source organism: Coreoperca whiteheadi (assembly GCA_011952105.1). Taxonomy (NCBI): domain Eukaryota; kingdom Metazoa; phylum Chordata; class Actinopteri; order Centrarchiformes; family Sinipercidae; genus Coreoperca; species Coreoperca whiteheadi. The sequence goes on along the minus strand of CM022473.1, from coordinate 3,696,020 downwards.
TTCAGAATGTTAAAGAAAAGTCTCTCCATTTGCTACCTGATGAGAAGTTATATTATATGTGTGAGGGAGGAAAAGTCATTCTAACTGCAATGCGAATAGCGATCTATAATCACTGTGAACCGAATATAGTATTTCCACATTAAATTGGAGATGCAGTAGTTCATAATCAAGGCAGATAACCGAACAGATTTCATTAACAAGGTCAAAAGATGTCAGGGGGTGAATATATGAAGATAAAGGAATTAAAGGAAGTACCTGTATAACAATCCGGATGAGAGTCATGCAGCACACATAACCTGGTCCATTCTGGCTTGCAGCTCAAAAGCATCGGGCCGGTCCTGAGGGTTGACAGCGAGCATGTCAAGCAGCAGCTTCCTCACTCCATCAGACATGCATGACCTGCGTTTCTGTGGGATGTTCAGTTCCATCTTTGGGTTCTCTAGCAGTGCCTCACCCACCGGCACAATGTCCGCTCCTTGTCTCACATATGTACCCAGCAGCTCCCTCTTAGACTCTGCGTCAATGAAAGTAATTCTCTCCAACATGGCCCAGATGATGATGCCAAGGGCAAATATGTCAGCCTTGGCTGTGTAGTGGCCCTCCCAAACCTCGGGAGCCATATAGAAGTCTGAGCCGCACGCAGACGACAGCCAAAACTTGTTGACATTGATGTTTTTGTTCTTGTCTTCGCCTTCTTTGCCCTCACTGGCGTTTCCTAAACCAGCGCAGACTTTGCTCAGGCCAAAGTCGGCCACCTTCAGAACTGGAGTCCCTGACTTCTCTGAGATGAGGATGTTGTCCGGTTTGAGGTCCCTGTGGACAATGTTGTTTTCATGCAGGAAAGCGACAGCACTGGTGAGCTGGAGCATAAAGCTGTTGTTGGTGCGCTGGTTGGGCCGGCGAGACAGGATGAACTGATTGAGGTCACCACCTTCACAGAACTCCATGACGAACCAGAGGTAACAAGACTCCTCTGGAGGACCGAGCACTCTCTCACCTGCAACAGACGCACACCTGTCATTTACAGTGATGCAATGACAAACACTACATGTGCAAAGAAAAAGTGGTTTGCTAAAAACAAAGCGTATCTTCATAATGATCAAATATTTGGACATATCCAAATATATTTGGACTGAGAAAATAGGGGCCGCACTCTGGTGTCTGGGATTCGAACCTTCTGTGTGGAGTATTCTCCCTGTGTCTGCGTGGGATTTCTTCAGGTGTTCTAGTTTCCACCCACATTTCAAAGACAGACAGGTTCGGTTAATTGGCGACTTGAAATTGCCATTAGGTTTAAATGTGAGCGTGAATGGGTGTCTGTCTCTATGTGTCAGCCCTGTGAATGACTGGCGCCGGTGTCACGTCGCCTCTCGCGCAACGTCAGCTGGGACTGCTTCCAGCCCCCCCCGTGAGCCTCTAAAGGATAAACAGGTATAGCTAATGGATGGCCTAAGAAAATACAGTACCAATCAAAAATTTGGACACACTTTCCCATTTACTGAAAATGAGAAAGTGTGTCCACACCTTTGACTGGTACCGTACATCAGGCCCCCAACAACGGACAAGGTTAATTTTACTTATTTTTGTGGCTATTTCATGAAACTGAATGTGAATAAGTGTTACCATTTGATACCAGTCTGAAATTCTAATTTTTAACATTATTATGCTTAACATTATATTAGTGGCATAAAATGGTCTTAAAATGACAATATCGTTGATTATATCCCCAATTATTTTTGGGACAATAGATCATCCAACAAAAGTAGTTACCGTGACAAGCCTATGCTTTGGCATGGATTTTAAACTTGCAGCAAGAACAGGTTGCCAGACTGACTGCTAAAGTTAAACATCTTCATTAATGGATCACTGTAAGCTAAAAACAAAAAAAAGAAGAGGTATCCATTATATATAGGGTGCTACTCCACCACTAAATACATGTCACTGACTGAGATGCATATTTCAAATAGCTTTGAACATATCAAGTGCCACTACTATAAAGGGGATTTGCATTGATAGTTCAGATAAATCATTCTGTCTTTCTGACCACAACATCGCCACTAGATAGGGGGTAACTTGTACAGCAAATGAACACAGGCTTTAGAAAAAAAGAAGCTAAAAACTCTGTTGATGGATCTGGAAAAAGGTGGAATGATGGTCAAAACAATGTGCAAAAATACCTCTGAATACAGCCAACACAGCAGACTCCATTTTAGTGAGCCTGAGCGTCGGAAGCGCCCTCAGCAAAGCTACCCATCCCCCCCCCCCCAGCGAGTCTGTGTCATGGCGACAACAACAATTTTACCTCAAAAGGAGGATTCGTGAGACAACGTTAGGCCTAGAAACTAAGCCTTACAAGCATACTTTTTGTTCTTTTGGGCCACTGAAACCTAGCTCCAGGGCAACACGACAAAATGACATGGCAAAACCACCAAGATTAAACATAATCCTCTGGGTTATCTAACGTTAAATCAAACGACCAGTGTGTTAAAAGACATTCAGTTAACTGACCCTGATGATAAATTAATGTTTATTTTATAAGACCCCAGCATGTCCACATACAGTAACACCAGTGTCTAAATCTGAGGAACCACCTCCTGCTTAGGGTGAGAAGTCAAAACTACAGTGAAAAAACTTGTAATTTCACATTACGTTTGCGATATTGCAAGACCACCAAAACTCATTACTACAACGCAACGGTTTCTGAAGTGTTGGGGGGTTGCTTTTCAATTCAGCATTAACCCAGACCACTTACTTCCATCTAAACTCTAAAAGTGAGTCTGCCCAAACAGCAAGTTAACGTTGGAGCGCTGAAGAGCCTCACCTTTTAGTGAAGTCTCCACCAGGCGCAGGTACTGTTTGGACCGTTTGTTCCCATGACTCATTTTCTGGGCCATGCCATTCCTCTGCAACACGCACTCCTCCAGCTGTACCACATTTTGATGCCGTTTCTCCAGACTTGCCAGCGCCCAGAACTCCTGCAGGGCGAGCTCCACGTTTTCCGGCGCGTCGCATCGCAGTTTCTTCACGGCAACTTTAGCACCAGACCTCCGGGCCACCGCTTCGTACACCACGCCGTACGTGCCCCTTCCCACCTCCCGCAGTAGGCTGTAGCGGGGTGTCATGACCCGTTGCCCCAGGCTGTCCTGCTTGTAGAGGCCAGTGTTGTCCTCCATGTCATTGTCTTTTTCCGTGTTTCCCACACGCAGACACCGCAGCACATTGGACCCGTCAACTCCTGCTCCGGCTTGTTGTCTGCAGGAGGCTCGCGAGCTCCTCGTGCGTCTCCGCCAGTTGTCACCACCAAGTGTATCCATCCTTCACGATTCAAATATTAAATGTCCACATTTTGTCAACAACGGCAGTGACCATGCGATTCCTCGGTGTCCTTTATTTGAATGGAGAATACAGGAAAGAAACTGGCTCAGGAGGGGAGGAGGGTAAACCTGTTTCTTCTTCTTCTTCTGCTTCTTCTTCTGCTTCTTCTTCTGCTATTTTATGGCGGTTGGCTAAAAACTTTTGGTGCATTACCGCCACCTTCTGAAATGGAGTGTGGAATCAGAATTTTTCTATCTACTTAAGTCCTGTCTTTTCCAAAAAACTAAATATCGCCCTGTAACTACGGGCGGACTGGCCATCTGGCATACCGGGCACTTTCCCGGTCGGCCGACCGCAAATTTCATTTTTTTGTTTATTTTTTCGGCCCACGAACAGGTTCAGAAAAATGGTATGCCTAAATCTGCGTCCCTTTTTTTTTTTTAAATTGTCAATTGAAAAAACGCCCTGGCAAAAATCGGCCCTGGCATTTTGTGGGCCAGTCTTGGTACTATACTCTTTCTATATTCTTACCAAAATCAACCTAGCTGTTAAGAAGTGTTTAACCCATCTGTACTTTCTCCCTCTTATTCCCATTTGATGTAAGCTGATCATTAACCCTTCCTTCCACAACATGTCATAGCCTTCTCAACATCAAGAACGTCACAGGTTACGTATGTAACCATGGTTCTCTGATAGGGAACGAGACGCTGCGTCATGCGAAGCTCCTTCACATCCTCAGATGCTAGGGGCCCCCCATCGTTGAGGTCTTCAAGCAGATCGGCCTGGTATGCTTGTGTGCAGACATGGGAATGACCTGCTGCCTTTCAATTAAATTAAATAAAATTTTATTGTGCACACACTGGGGAAGTTCTAACTGCTCCTTAACACACTCTTAGAGCTCAAGCTTGCATAATATCCAATGCAGCTTGCACAGGTTTTGTGCTGATCCAAATACGATACTTCCCTAGTCTAATCTTGATCTTATCAAGGCTACATAAATATATGTTAGAAATGCAAAATCCGCTCTCCACTCCAATCCTGCAAGACATCTCAGGACATTTATCAATTCTTTACAATTTCTAACTATATAAATATGCTCTCTCATGTTAATCTCAGATCGAAATATGCTCCCAAAAAGTTATTTCCATACAATTTCAAATTAAATTCCCAGAGTTTCTTTCTTGTGAAGAACATAGCTTTTGTTTTTTCCACTGAAAATTGAAATCCCAATTTTGGTCCCCACTGATCCACTTGATTCATTCCATCTTGCATTTTTTTTACTATGTGTTGAACATTTCTCCCTCTTTCCACAAAGCTCTGTAAAGTAAGACTTGACACTCCCCTGAGGCATCCCATTTGCTACAAAATATTGGCTTGATAACCCCTTTCCATACCATGTCATAGGCTTTATTGCCTTATTTCTATTTCTCACTGCTTCCTACACTTATCATGGTACTACTTTCTTCTTTACATTGCCTTTAACTTTTAGGAATTGATTCTAATGCAGCTGTTATTATGCCATGCTTTATTTTGCTGTCAAGTAAACACTTTTTTCATTTTTATTCATCCCATCATTAACCTGATAGAGATATGTATCCCTTTCTTCTAGAAATTTCTCCCAATTAGCTTTCTCAAGGGTCCATTTCCCACCCGTGCTCTGTATGATCGATGAGGTTGAAAAGATGAGTTCACTAAAATATATAAGGGAGTTTCTGGTCAAGACTTCCTAGTAAAACCTGTAATATTGAATGTGGTTCTTTGTCGTTATGTTAAGCTGGGCAGACACTGCAATTTTATTTATCTTGTACGCTGTGTTAACTCACACATTCCCATGAAAGCTGCTCAGTCGCCAGTCCCCAGGAAGTGCACCAGGCTTTGATGGCAATTTGACATTGCGGCCAAACCATGTAATTACAACTTCTGGGTCCGTCACGTGATGCACACTGGCCCAAAAATACTTTTTTCCCATAGACTTACATTGTGAAAGACGTGGCTGTAAAACGGTGGATACATTTTTTTGAGCGTCTCCCATGAACTGACTGCCATGAAATGACTCCAAACGATCAAAGCGCCATCAAATGGTCACCAGCGCAAGGTGGCAACTCCTGTATCCGGGTTTCATTTTCATACAGTGGCAGGAAGTGGAGGCGCATCGTTCATCTATATACAGTCTATGGTAGTCCCACTCAGTGTTGCCAATTTAGCGACTTTTTTTAAAAGCGACTAGCGACAATTTGAGCGACTTAGACCATCAGGGAAAAGGCAAGAAATATATTCAAATATATTATATTGTCATCCATTCCCATGCATGCTGTTGCTCTTCTGCCAACAGTGTCTCTCTTCCTCTTGTGCTGTGTGCAGGCAGTCTGCTTCAATCTTTCTCTCCATATCTCTGGATTAGGATGTTATAGCTTGTAAATTTGTCAGTTGTTTGTCTGTGCTTTTCTCTTACTCTTTCTCTCTGGATTAAGATGTTACTGCAGGTTGTAAAAATTTGAATTGTCCATTTGATCTTCTCCCTCATCCCTACCTTTGTAGATGTTGTTATTTGTCTTTTAAAAACTTTTTTTTAACTTCAAATACACTATGTCCCAGTAATGAGTTTGTGATTATTTGGCGAAAGATTTCTCAATCTACATTTTACATGACTTAAATTAAGGCCATCTCTCCCTCACCGCACTAAGCCTTATGCAAATTATTGTATGATGACATCATAAATAAGCAAATAAGTGTATGATGTAATCTGGTGACCTAGCGACTTTTGGTGGTAGTGCTAGCTACTTACATTGGAAAAGTATTGATCCCCATCACTGAACTGAAACACGGCTGATCATTCAGTTCAGCTCACTAACCAAACCTCTGCAGATGATCCAGAACGCGGCGGCAAGAGTGGTCTTCAATGAACTGAAGAGAGCGCACGGAACTCCTCTCTTCATTAGGTTACACTGGCTCCCTGTTGTCGCCCGCATCAAGTACAAAGCGATGCTCTTGGCTTACAAGACCGCCACGGGTTCTGCACCAACATATCTTTGCTTGTTCATACAGACCTATGCTCCTGCCAGGTCCCTGCGCTCTGCAAACGAACGACGTCTGGTGGTACCATGCCAAAAAGGAATAAAATCACTCTCGCGCACCTTCTCTGGATCCTTTCCACATTGGTGGAATGATCTGCCTGCTGCTACAAGAGCAGCAGATTCTGTAGCCACCTTTAAAAAGCACTTGAAAATGCATCTCTTCCGTCAGCACCTAACTGACAATCACTAACTTCTTCTTCCTTTCTACCTCTGCTCAAAAAAAAAGAAAAAGAAAAAAACCCTTTTATATTTATATTAACAGGCAGGAGGATGGAGCAGACAGGAGATGCACATGAAAGCCTCACTACTAGGCAGTGGGGGAGGAAGTACTTAATCTCAGTACTTAAGGAAAAGTACAAATAATCAGAGGTATAAATAATCAGAGGTATATTTACTTTAGTAAAAGTAGAAGTACCAGAATGACAACCCTACCTAAGTAAAAAGTAAAAAGTACCTGATATTAAATGTAGTTTAAGTATTAAAAGTAAAAGTACTTGCATAACAATTTATTCTCTTAATGTATATATTCTATTCTAATAATAAAAAAAAACAAACACATTATGGGCCGTGGCATTTTAATTAAATGAGTTTTGTGTTAATGTAATTGTGCTTACCACCTGTGGCCCAGTTTACAATCTGACTTACAATTCTGGATATCTATCAGGGTGATCTGCAGAGTTAAATATCATTAGCAAAACCAACAAAGAAGACTGGTTATACATCTTAAAAATATTTATTTAACCGTAACACAGGTATTTATTTGCGGATGGCTGTGGTTTGGTGGCAGAGCAGGTCGTCTACCAATTGGAAGGTCGGCGGCTCGATCCCGGCTTCCTCCCAGCCATGTGTCGAAGCATCCTTGAGCAAGATACTGAACCCCAAAATGTTCCCGAAGCTGCGCCTTTGGTGTGTGAGTGTGTTTGAATAAGTAGTTTCATTTGTACTGATGGGCAGTTAGCTCCTGCCATCAGTGTATGAATGTGTGTTTATGGGTAAATGTGATATGTAGTGTGAAAGCGCTTTGAGAAGTCGGACGACTAGAAAGGCGCTATACAAGTACAATCCATTTACATTTACGTTTAATGTTAATTGCAGTACATTAACCATTTTAAAATTTTAGCAATACAATTGTTAATTACCATATGTTTAAGGCTGTAAACGTTTTTGATTCAGTACCGTTTTAATTTGACAGGAACATGTAATCAGGAACATGTATTATCTGCTTATAGTACATTCAATTCAATTCAATTCAATTTTATTTATATAGCCCAATATCACAAATCACATTTGCCTCAAAGGGCTTCACAATCTGTAACATACAACACCCTCTGTCCTTAGACCCTCGATTCGAATAAGGAAAAACTACCCAAAAAAAAACATTTTAACAGGAGAAAAAAATTATAGAAGCCTCAGGAAGAGCAACAGAGGCGGGATCCCTCTCCCAGGACGGACAGACATGCAATAGATGTCATAAGTACAGAATAGATTCATAGCAAAAAAATCATAACATATACAATTATGACGCAATGGCAAAATTGTTGTATATATATGTAATTATGTTGAAAAGTGTGGGATGTAAAACATAAGCCCAACGAGCAAGACCCAAGCCACTCGTCCCCTGCACCATAGACACAGCAACACTGCCCCAGCAGGTCGTCATAGTCACAGATCCAGATACGTCTCCGGACACTGAAATACCTGCTGAAAGTGACAGTAAGAAAGAAGAGACGGACAACAAAGCACAAAACTCCGGGAGAGGGAAGAAGTCAAGTTAGTAAAATGCATTTATGGGATGAGAATGCATACGGATGGAGAGGAGGACAGAGGTGAAGAGAGAGAGGTGCATCATGTGAAGTCCCCCGACAGGCTAGGCCTATAGCAGCATAACTAAGGGATGGTTCAGGTTCACCTGAGCCAGCCCTAACTATAAGCTTTATCAAAGTCTTTAGTCTACTCTTCAATGTGGAGATGGTGTCTGCCTCCTAAACCCGAACTGGGATCTGATTCCACAGGAGAGGAGCTTGATAACTAAAGGCTCTGGCTCCCATTCTACTTTTAGAGACTCTAGGAACCACAAGTAACCCTGCATTCTGAGAGGGCAGTGTTCTAGTGGGGTTATAAGGGACTATGAGCTCTGTAAGATACGATGGTGCCTACCATTAAAAGTTTTGGAGGTGAGGAGAAGTATTTTAAATTCAATTTAATTCAATTCAATTCAATTTTATTTATATAGCCCAGTATCACAAATCACATTTGCCTTAAAGGGCTTCACAATCTGTAACATACGACACCCTCTGTCCTTAGACCCTCGATTCGATTAAGGAAAAACTACCCAAAAAAAACCCTTTTAACAGGGGAAAAAATGATAGAAACCTCAGGAAGAGCAACAGAGGAGGGATCCCTCTCCCAGGACGGACAGACATGCAATAGATGTCGTAAGTACAGAATAGATTTTTAGCATCAAAACTATAACATATACAGCCATGATGTCAAAATTGTTGTATATATATATATAT
>CM022473.1:3634576-3687090 GCA_011952105.1 Coreoperca whiteheadi | reverse complement strand
TATAAATATATTATTATGTTAGAAATGTTTATGTGGTAAAACATAAGGGAAGATGATGGGTCCAGACGGACAACCGAGCAGCTCCAGGTGGAGCCCAACGAGCAGGACCCGAGCCACTCGTCCCCTGCACCATAGACACAGCAACACTGCCCCAGCAGAGGAGGAGGATTTTAAATTCTATTCTGGATTTCACAGGGAGCCAGTGCAGAGAAGATAATATTGGAGAAATATGATCTCTTTTCCTAGTTCCTGTCAGTACATGTGCTGCAGCGTTCTGAATCAACTGGAGAATCTTAAGGGACTTTTTCGGGCTGCCTGATAATATGGAATTGCAGTAATCCAGCCTTGAAGTAACAAATGCATGGATTAATTTTTCTGCATCATTTCGAGACAGGAAGTGCCTGATTTTTGCAATGTTACGTAGGTGAAAAAGGGCAGTCCTTGAAGTTTGCTTCATGTGGGAGTTGAAGGATAGATCCTGATCAATGATAACTGCGAGGTTCCTCACAGAGGTGCTGGAGGCCGGGGCAGTGCCCTCTGAAGCAATTATATCTGCCGACAGCGAGTCTCGGAGGCGTTCGGGGCCAAGTACCATAACTTCAGTTTTGTCAGAGTTTAACATCAGAAAATTGCTGGTCATCCAGGTTTTTATGCCCTTAAGGCACGCTTGAAGTTTAACTAACTGATCAGTTTCATCCGGCTTAATCGATAAATATAATTGGGTATCATCCGCATAACAATGAAACTTTATGGAGTGCTTTCTAATAGTATTGCCCAAAGGAAGCATATATAAAGTAAATAGAAGTGGTCCAAGCACAGAATCTTGCGGAACTCCGTGACCAACTTTGGTGTGCTTGGATGATTCATCGTTAACATTTACAAACTGAGATCGGTCTCATAGATAGGATTTAAACCAGCTTAACGCGGTTGCTTTAATTCCAATTAATAAATGTTACAGTCTCTGTAATAGAGTTTGATGGTCAATGGTATCGAATGCAGCACTAAGATCTAGCAAGACAAGTACAGAGACAAGTCCATTGTCTGATGCAATTAAAAGGTCATTTGTAATTTTCACCAGTGCTGTTTCTGTGCTATCATGGACTCTAAAACCTGACTGAAAATCCTCAAATATACTATTGTTATTTAGAAAGTTAAATAACTGATTAGCAACAGTTTCTTCAAGGATCTTAGAGATAAAGGGAAGGTTAGATATAGGTCTATAGTTGGCTTAAACCCCTGGATCGAGAGTGGGCTTTTTAAGGAGAGGTTTAATAACAGCTACTTTAAAAGACTGTGGTACATAACCTGTCAGTATAGACAGATTGATCATATCTACTAAAGACGTGCTAATTAATGGTAGAACATCTTTAAGCTGCCTAGTTGGAATTGGGTCTAAGAGACAGGTCGATGGCTTAGATGAAGAAATTGTCGACGTTAGTTGAATAAGATCGACAGGAGAGAAGCAGTCCAAGTACACCTCAGGTTTCACAGCTCCCTCCAAAGCCTCTATGCTTGAAGATCGATCGGGACCAGCTGAGGGCAGGACGTGATTCATTTTCTCTCTAATAGTCAAAATTGTATCATTAAAGAAGCTCATGAAGTCGTTACTGCTGAGGGCTACAGGAATACATTGCTCAATGGAGCTGTGGCTCTCTGTCAGCCTGGCTACAGTGCTGAAAAGAAACCTGGGGTTATTCTTATTTTCCTCTATTAGTGATGACTAGTAGGCTGCTCTGGCATTACGGAGGGCCTTCTTATATATTTTAAGACTACCTGCCAGGCTAAACAAGATTCTCCTAGATAGTTGGAACGCCATTTCCTTTCAAGTTTTCGTGATGTTTGCTTTAATTTGCGGGTTTCAGCGTTATAACATGGAGCTACCCTTTTTTGTTTTATTATCTTCTTTTTAAGAGGAGCCACAGAATCAAGTGTCGTTCACAGTGAACCTGCAGCACTATCAACAAGATGATCAATTTGGGTCGGACTGAAATTTGCATAAGAGTCCTCTGTTATGTTAAGACATAGCATTGAGTTAAATTCAGATGGAATTACTTCCTTAAATTTAGCTACAGCACTATAAGATAGACATCTACTGTAGTAGTATTTGACTACTGGTGTGTACTCCAGTAATAGGAGTTCAAAAGTTATTAAATAATGGTCTGATAGTGAAGGATTCTGTGGAAAGACTGTTAGATGTTCAATTTCAATGCCGTATACCAGAACAAGGTCGAGGGTGTGGCCAAAACAGTGAGTGGGTTTATGTACACACTGACAGAAGCCAATCGAGTCTAATAATGAGATAACGCAGCATTAAGGCTATCATTTTCAACGCCCACATGAATATTAAAATCACCTACAATAATTGCTTTATCTGTTTTAAGGACTAAACCTGATAGAAATTCTGAGTCGAAGATGGCTGCAACTCCACTTCCTCGGCCGGTGCCTTGAGGAATGTCAGTATTAATATGACTGGGCGAAGTGGATTCATTTAGGCTAACATATTTTTCATGACCCAGCAAGGTTTCAGTGAGACAAATTAAATCAATATGATAATCTGATATTATCTTGTTTACTAGTACAGCTTTAGATGATAGAGATCTGATGTTTAAGAGTCCACATTTAATTATCTTATTTTGAGGTGCTATTTCTGCTGTGGTAATTTTTATTAAATTATTATGTATAACTCCTCTTCTGTTAGCTTTTGATTTGATAAATTTCAGTGGCCGGGGGGCAGACACCGTCATTATGGGATTATGGGTGGGTAACTGCTCTGGAAGCGCAGAGAAGCGTGTAGGACTGCAACTCTGCCTCCTGGTCTCAACTCTGCGTCGTTATGGTTTAGGTCCACAAATAAACTCGGCCAGATTTCTAGATATGAGAGCTGCACCATCCAAAGTGGGATGAATGCCGTCTCTCCTAATCAGATCAGGTCTTCCCCAGAAAGTCCGCAAATTATCTAGGAAGCCGACATCGTTTGCTGGGTAAAACTAACCTGTCTCACGACGGTCTAATCCCAGCTCACGTTCCCTATTAGTGGGTGAACTATCCAACACTTGGTGAATTCTGCTTCACAATACATCTATTTCATTCTTCACACAACTCCATTTCAAGTCTCCATTAAATATAAAACTTTCCTAAACTCATCAGAATTTCAGCTCCGTTTCTAGTCTCCATCAAGTCTCCGTTGAAAAAGCGAAAGGATCGAAGGATTATTAATACCTGATTGGGTCCACTAGTGTTTGTGGATATAATAAACTAAAAAGAGAGCAACCATTATCCCAGGTCAATGAGGAGGGAATATTATTATGTGTGCAGCCATCTCAGAAAACGGCATCCTCACCCATATTCCCTCGTCTTGGTCCATACAACACACAACATCTGCTGACTTTTTTAGACACTCTTTACAGGGAGATAATCCCTGAGAATGAGAAGGGTTTAACTGGAGACCATCTGAGCAAGCATGGTGTTGTTTTAGATAATGTGCGTTTTCACCACTCAGTTGTCGTCAAACAGTGGTTTGCAGCACATGATAGGATGCTGGTGGAATATCTCCCTCCCTACTCACCCTTCCTAAATCCAATAGAGGAGTTTTTCTCTTCCTGGAGGTACAAGGTATATGACCGGCATCCACATACCCAAATGGCCCTGCTAGTGGCCATGGATGCAGCATGTGATGACACCAGCAGAGTCTTGCAGAGGGTGGATTCGCCACTAAAGGAGATACTTTCTTTGCTGCATTGCAAGAGATGATATTCACTGTGATGTAGATGAAATTATCGGGGCAGAGAGGAACGTCTGGATGTGCATGAATGATTACAGTACTATGTATGTTTTTTAGTTCAGTTCTAATATGTACTGCACTATTGTTTACAGTTGTGCACAGCTCTACCCAAAGGGAGTTTATGTTTGTTGTAAAGAAAAAATACACCCTTTTTCTTTTGCACAATGCTGTGAACAAATTAGAATTGCAAAGAGTATATGCAGTAAAAATGTGAAACATACATATTCAGTTTCTTGTACTCAGTTACCTCACTAAATACAATAATGTGTAACTTTACTGTATTTTTCAAATGGCTGTGCAAATAGTATATAGCGCTGTCTTGAGCATTTTCAGGTAGTGTCACCAAGATCTGACTTTTTTGCATTGGAACATTTACAGAGTAAACTGTAATGATGAAAACATGACAAAGCCATTTGACTAACTTCATAAACAACGGTGTCAGGACTTTTCATCTTGAAAACTGTAAAGATGGCAAAGAAACTGAAAGAGTAACACCTGTGTAGGTGTTCAGCTCCAATGGGAATCAGCTGTCCAATTATTTTTTATAGTATTTGATTTTTAGATTCGAAATATATTTCATTACAATAATAAAGTATAAATGTAGCAAATTGCTCACTTTTTTAGTTTTATATTATGTAATTGTTTTGAACTTAAGTTTAACAATTTTGAAAACTGTATCTAAGCATGTGCAAATTGGCCTGTAGGTACACAGAGGTTTGGCGGTTGTTGTGTCGAAGTGAGAAGAGATTGAATGTAATTTGAAAGATGTTGTCATTGAATGTATTTTGTGCCAATGCAATGATAAATGATCCACAGTTTAGGTCACATAGACTTCTGTTGTGATCACTATGTGAAGAAAATCCCATAAATTCTATTTAACCGGGTCTAGACAAAAATCCAGAAACCATGAATAAATCAATTTCAATATTTTGTACATTTATACCACATTTATTAAAATCATTGAATGGAGTAAGGCATAACTATGAAAATTTCACACAATACAAAATGTCTAAACATTTCCGTAACCAAAGCTCATCCCTGAACATAAAACATTTAAAGGTATAAAAAACAACAATTTACATTTACATTTAGTCATTTAGCAGACGCTTTTATCCAAAGCGACTTACATATGAGGAAGACAATGGATGCAATATAACAACACAAGGTAACAAAAAGCATAAGTGCATCAAAAAAACTAGTCTGATTAAAGCCCAGCACAGTATACAAAGCTTTTTTTTTATGAGAAGAGATAGAAAGGAAGAAGAAGTTAGTGATTGCCAGTTAGGTGTTGCCGTAAGAGATGCATTTTCAGGTGCTTTTTAAAGGGGATTACAAAATCTGCTGATCTTGTAGGAGCAGGCAGATCATTCCACCAATGTGGAACGGATCCAGAGAAGTTGCGCGAGAGTGATTTTTTTCCTTTTTTCAAAATGTTTGAAAAGATCCAAACAGCAAGAGCTGAACTCTGTCTTATGTCAGCTGTCCACAGTTAAGATTAGCTATTTATTATAGCCTACAACTTTTCTCAAATAAAATATTTTAAATTATAGTAACAAAAATGAAAAGTACAAAAAACCTACACAACAGACTATTCCGTCTTTGAACCTGAAGGTTTACAATTTAAATGAAGACATTTAACGATCAACTTCTAGCTACATTTGTCAGAAGTTGTAGGATTTCATATTTAAATATGCATAAAAGGTGTGTTTAAATCAGAACACAACAAAAACTGTGTCAAATACAATATCAAAACCATAAAATTTGCTATAAAACTGTGAAAAGAAAACATAAAAAGTTACTGTGACAACATAGAAATAGCAAAAAAAATATATACATATTTAATGAAGTTGTGCGCAACTGTAGGAGCTGTGATCTGCTGCTTTCAGGAATCAAGTCTCATAAAAAGGATCAGCTATTTGCCGCAAGACACCAAAATCTTGTCTGCATCTGTCACTGCATTGTGACGCGTGTAGTGGTCCAGGAGCTTTTTCCAAGCACTACTGCAGCTGAGCAACTCTTTGTTCCCTTTAAAAGGAGACAAACATTTGACTTATGAAGCTATGTAGGAGCTTTGAGCCTTAAGCGTAGGCAGAAATAAGACATGAGCTGCAGTATGATAAATGGACTGTACTCATATAGTGCTTTTCTAGTCTTCTGACCACTCAAGGTGCTTTGTATCTTACCAATGATGCACAGTCCCTCCTTGGCCCTGGTAATGCCCACATTTATCTGGTTGGCATCGCCCACAAAGCCCAGATGTTTGGACAGCCAAGCTCTTTCTGGTTCTCTCTCAATCTCTTCACTTGGCAAAGAGCACACTGTAGATATAATGACGTAACGCCATTCACTTCCTAGAAGACAAAATGTTGTATGTCACATGATGAGCCATCACCAAACAACAAAAAGGAGGATTTTCTTTGGTTTCTTCTGAACTGCACTGAAATACCAGATTGAGTCATGTAATTGTCGTTTACATATCTTGAAAAATTGTCTATATAATCAGAAAATCAGACTACGTTTGCAGAAAGTAGACAAGTACACTTGACAAGTTATTCAAGTATTTCTGTGAAGTGAAATATTCTTATTTCACAACATTTCTCTGGATTTATGACTTTACTCATTATGATTTTACATTAAAAATGTGAGATATGGTCATAAAATATGACCCACTGCTGATTTCAACTACACAGCAGGACAGGAAGTAGTTAGACCCAGCACCACTGGGACAAGCTACAACATTAAAATACTGGTTACATATTAATAAATCTAATACTTGTAGAGGAGCAATTCTTCAGAATACTGTGCCATTGTGGTGTAGCTACTTTCATTTCAGTTAGCATAGTCACCTTGGCTTTTAGTGATTGTGGTAACAGTGATTTCATCCATTTTCTTCTTCTTCAGCTTATCTCTGATTTCTGATACTTGGGCATTATAGGGCGACAGAATCACAATACTTTGCTGCTTGATTTTGGCAATCTTCACTAGATTTTCAGCAATGTCAATCTGCAAAAGAACCAAACCAAAAACAATGAAAAGCAATAATAAATGTACCCCTATATTTTAATATTTAATATATAAAATCAACAAGGAAATGCAAGGGTGCCCAATACAGTACCACTTTTTTACTCTCTTCCTTGTTTGCTTTAGAGTTCTCATTGCCAGTGGCTGTGCTGACAACCAGACTGATGGTCTTTCCTTTGATGTCCCCAAAAACGATTGGCATTGTCTTGTTGTCAACACGCAGGGCACTGCTCGGCTGCTCCACCCCAGTTTTCAGCTTTCCCTCATAATATTCTTCAGATGGGAACTTGCATATGTCCTTATGCTATAAAGGTACATAATTGATAGTTGCTGATTACAATTTAAAACACTAAACAGATGTGGCAATACATTATTGCTACAGTAAGCACATATATAGAGAAATATAAAATATACTGTATAATATATATAAAACACAGTATACGTGTATATAGTGTATATTTAATGTTCTCACCATTCTGTACTGGGTGTCCAGCATCACTGCCCTCTGCTTGTGGATCGTATAGTAGCGTTCAAACAGAGACTTGGCCATCCCCAGCTTCCTCACGTGATAATCCTTCACAATGGGTCGTAACTGTTTGTGGTCACCAATCAAAACAATCTGCAAGTGATATTGTAAGGTATTAGAATGAATAACTCTAATAATTAGAGTTACTAACATCAAGTGAGCTTTACTAAGCAGTGATGTAACTGGTGCCCCAAACTCCTATAATTTAAAGACAGCAAGTTGTACAAATGGCTAGTCAGATGGAGGAGACTACTAGGGCTTTTCCATTGGCACTTTTGGCTGCACCGAGTCAGACCATGCCACTGTGATTTGCATTTCCGTTACCAATTTAAAAGCGCAGCGCTGCGCCCGAGATTGGCCTACTCTGGAGTCAGGCCATTGTGCCTGACTGCCTCCAACTGGGTTGCTGTGACATGAGATGGATTTCATCAGCTGGACAGAGGTGGGACAGAATGAAGGGTGCGCTTCGGCTGCATTTACACAAAATCAGACAATGTGGCTCCTTCCTGCCGTGGCTATATTTATTTGTGTTTTAAAACATAACCGTCATGATACAATCCGAAAATAATGTTTTATTTCTCTGATTCACTGCTTTGTTGCTGCTAGTAGTTGTCATGATATCATTGTCACAACTGCGACAGCAATGTTACAATACATAATGTGAAATAATATCATTACATGTTTGATTAGGATTAGGCTAATGCATAAAATATTAAAATTCATCGCTTTGGATATGCAATTTCAAACTAACGGCATTATTTTTCATGAATCAAGGCACAAAGAACATTCATTCATTCATCATTAGCATACAAATAGTTTAAGGGCAGAGTTAATGGAAACCGATAGCAGGATAATGATTGTTAAATGGAAAGCACACCTTTTCTGGTTTGTTGCAGACTAATGGAATCAAGGCCTGTGGTTCAGTTGCCATTGCACATTCATCAATGAGGATCTGACGTGCACTGACTGTCTTAGTCAAACTCGGGGTGGAAGACTGCGTACATGTGCATAGTATGATATCATGCTGTTCAAGCTCATGTGTCCGAGCATCTCTGAGAAGTCTTTTGTAACTAGGAGGAAAAACAATACATACAGTTAGGACTGCGAATAAAGTTCTTCATATTCAAACTGATGTCTTTTTTTACAGGATTTTGGAATGCAAATATATTAAACATATTATTCTATGACAGAGTAAGGAACAAGGTTATGATTTGGTCCTATGGATGAGCTTGTTACAGTATGTTCACTCACAATTTCAAGACATAGGGGTGTCAAACCTAGTCCTGTTTGGGACTGTCTCATCCACTGTGAAGGAGTCCTGGAAGGTCCCATAGAAAAACACTGAGAAATAATTGTGCGCTGCTCTTAAACAGGGGGAAGTACATTTCCCATCCAACCAGTTAGTTTTCATTTTTGAAGTCTTTTCTCTTGTAAATCTGAAAAATATTGCTTCAAAAAACTTCCACAAACACACAAGCATAAATATCTACACTCTCAAATAGTGTGTCTTTCCCCTAACGGCAACAAGGGGCAACAATGAGTCCATTCCACGCTTGAAAACAAACTTCACCAAGTGACACAATGGTTAGATTTATGTTTTATCGGAAGTATTTTCAAACATATGTGGTTTTACAAGAGAAAAGACAAGAAGGAAGACTAACTGGTTGTTTCGACAAATGTACATCTGGTTAACTTCCCCACCTTTGTTAAAGAGGGATCTTCCAGGACTGTCTCGCACTGAGTGATGAGACAATCGCGTTGGACACCACTATGTCTTCAAATGGTGAGTGAACATACTGTAACAAGCTCATCCTTAGGACCCTGTCATAACCTTGTTCCATATTCTTTCATAGAAAAAATATTAATAGGAAATTAGAGGAGACTCATACAGTCACTTTGACTTTGAATTGTTGCAAGAGATGTCCCTGAAAACCACTAGTCAGTGTTGTGGGCAGTAGTCCACTAATTGCGGTAGTATAATTTTAGCCACATGACTAGATTTATTGTATTGAATGTGTAAAAAATGTCCATAGTTGCCACCTCAACAAGAATTATGTCAATGCTTTGTGCATAATATTGCCTTATTTATCAAGATTTAACAGCGCATTGTCACAGCAGGAGCCCAATTATTTGCTGCCATAAACTAATGATAATGCTTAAACCTCTGTTGATACTATCAAAACATCAGTCAGTTCAATCAATAACTATATTGTCCCCAGTGTGGCAATTGGTTATGCAGCAGTGGGATGCATACATTTAGCCCACATAAAACAAAGGGCACATAAATACACAAAAAATAAATTAATTAAATACACAAAAAATATTCAGTCAATTAAAAAAACTAATAATTTAATATATCATGCAAATAACTACCTTTTCGTCCTAGAGTTTAGGAGGGAGATGGCAGATGCAATAAAAGAGTATTTGAATCTATTGGTTTTAGCTGGTGGAAGTCTGACCAGTACCAGATGTCAGATACTAAAACTGTTGATATAAAGGATGGGAACAATCAGACAGGATGGATTCTGCTTTCTTATATAACTGTTTGTTGTAAAGAGCCTGAGTTTCCTGTGCAGGGCCAGTTATTTTGCTGCAGACATTAACCGCTTTATTGAGTACATGTTTGATCTTGAGAGATCGATGCCAGCAGACGAAAGAGAAAGTGAGCAGAGACTCAATAAAAGATCTACATTGTGTCAGGTCCACTCTGTGGAGTGGATGCGTAGACGGTGTGCTATTGTGGTTGGCTAGTTCAGTTTTACAACAGACACACTGAACAGAATTTTTGTGGACAATTTCTCTGACCTGCCTATTCTCTGCGTCCCTGGCTAATTTCTCTCTTCCTCCTTTTTGTAATCTGGGCTGTCAAATCACACCAACAACGCTCTGAATCTTCTCTGATCACAGCGTAAGTGAGTTTTGCAAAAGTAATAATCATATGTGCACTGTCTGTAATTATATGGATTAAACAAAACTTTAATGAAATAATTTGCACTGATGATTTTTAGTAATCGAGTTACTCAAGGAATCATTTCAGTCCTACTTGTAATATAACCATTACCCCTTATCACCCCACTAGAACACTGTGCTCCCAGAATACAGGGTTATTTATGGTTACTAGAGTCTCCGAAAATAGAATGAGAGCCAGAGCCTTCAGCTAGTAAGCTCCTCTCCTGTGGAACCAGCTCCAGTTTGGGTTTGGGAGGTAGACACCATCTCTACATTTAAGAGCAGGCTTAAAACTACCTCTTTGATAAAGCTTATAGTTAGGGATAGCTCAGGTGAGTCCTAAACCATCCCTTAGTTATGCTGTTATAGGCCTAGCCTGCCGGGAGACTTCCCATGATGCATTGAGTTCCTCCTCTCCCTCTCCATCTGTACTAACATTAGGCTATAAATGTACTATACCGCTGTCGCAAGACTACAATGTCACCACCACTAAGCTTCCAAATTAATTGTAATTTAACTTTGCACACTTACCTCTTCTACAAAAGCCTTTCCTCTTAGTGTGATCTAGAATACTTTGCAAGAGTGCAAATATAAACAATGGATGTGTAATAAATCACACAACCTTGACACAAGCTAAATAAAGGGAGACTAGTGAGTAGATGAGTTTTCATGTTTGACTTGATGGTGTTTAATGTCCCTGACAACCTCTGTAGTCAGCCACTTTTAGTAACTGTAAATTTTAAGACATGTAAAAGCCTCAAAATGCAAGTGAGGTATTTACTGAGGTTTGTTATGTCGTAGAACAAAATGTCTTAAGCTTGTATTATTTACAGACCTTATTTCAGGCATCGAACCAAAAACCCATTCAAAAATGTCTCGGTTATATATGTAACCTTTAGTTCCCTGAATGGGGAACGAGACACTGCATCACCGCTATGCAGTATGTATGTCGCGTGATTGCGTTGTGAAGCATCTATGCCATCAGTCCAATAGGGAGTCGGAACGTCAGAGCAGCATCCCTTGGGCCCCCAGAGGGTTAGGCGAGCCAACTTGTACAAGTGGCGAGACCCCAAACCTCCTTGGTGGTCTACCAGCCTAAGGTAAGGCAGGAAGTGTGTGGTTAAAACATTCACAAACATCTGTAATCAGTCCTTTCTTACTGGCACCTTTCTGTATAAAATGAGAACTGCAAAAGTAATATAAACACCAATTACAGACCTATCTCACTACTCTCACAGTTTTCACAACTTTTAGAAAAATTGTTCATGGTAAAGCTTGACAAATTTGTAGAGAAATATAATTTGCTGAGTCATCACCAATTTGGCTTCAGGTCTAATAGACCCACTTTGACGGTAGTTCTGGAACTGGTGGAGAAAATAACAACAGCAATAGAAAACAAACAATATACAGTGGGTGTTTTTATAGACCTCAGTAAGGCCTTTCGACACTATCGACCATACACTGCTTTTGAGGAAAATGGAAAGAAGAATTGCATTTGCATGGCTGAAAAGTGATTTAAGTGATAGGCTTCAATATGTGCAAATGAATAATGTAAATTCTGAAAACAAAATAATAACACATGGAGTTCCACAGGGTTAGGTATTAGGGCCGAAATTATGTATTATGTACATAAATGATGTCTGTGACGTTTTACACATTCTGTTTGCTGACGATACCAGCCTTTACTGCTCAGGAACAAATCTGGAGCAACTTCTGAATACTGTTGGAAAAGAGCTAAGGGTATTAAAAAAAGGTTTGATACAAACAAATTATCAATGAACTTAAGAAAAACTAAATAAATTGTATTTGGCAGTAGAAAAATTAAATAAGAAGTCAAAATTAAAATAAATGCTATAGAAATTGAAAAGGTATCTGCCTATACATTTTTGGGGATCTATACTGACGAACATTTGAATTGGAAAATGCATATTAATATTATAAAGAAAATAATAGCTATAATGAATAAAATCAAAAACTTTGTAAATCAACGGACATTATTTTTATTGTACAATTCTCTAATTTTACCATACCTTAATTATTTTGTGGAAATTTGGGGAAACAACTATAAATCAAATATCAGTTAATTTTTTTTACTTCAAAAGAAGATTATAAAAATGGTAAATCAAAAAAATGATTTTACACCAACAAATCCTTTATTTATAAAATTAAATACCTTAAAGATTTACAACCTTGTTGATCTAAACACAGCAGTTGTGATCTACAAGACTTACTATCATCAGCTCCCTTAAGTAGATGTATTACCAATAGAGGGGTAAATTTGTGGAATAGTCTCGATGACAAATTAAAATGGTGTCAAACAGGAAAAATAATTAAAATAATGTTGTTGAATAATATAAAAGGACTTTTAAATAATCAATGATAATAACTTAATTAATTGAAAGAATGATAATTTATTAGTGATATTAAGATGTTTTCTACTGTTTTGTGAATTGTTGTGGTTGTCTTGGGGTTTCTTTTTTTATTATTATATTTTATTATAATTTTTTTCTCTTCTGTTTGAAATGACATATAATAATTTGTCTTAAATGATAAAAGAGGTAGGCAAAAATAAGCTTTGTCTTCAGCCTACACCCTTTTGGTCAATATAAGTTGGTCTTCAATGAAAATATTGTATTGTATTTTTTTCTTTTAAAATGCCAATATGCATTGCAATGCTTTCTTTTTTTCTTTCTTTTTGTTTTGTTGACCGAAAAAAAAAAAATTAATTAATAAAAAAAAGCTAGTTAGCCCAAACCACTGACCTCATTTCTAGGCAATTTATGTGCCACGAATGACAGTGTCCCAGCCAAAAAGCCCTGGGCTGAGCCCCAACCTGTAAGGGAGGCATCTGTGGTCAGAGGTACCCGCCGACATGGTGCCCCCAGTAACAAGCCTTGGGCCAGGAACCAAGGATCCTTCCACATGACCATGGTGTGGAGACACTGCTGCGCAGCCCTGATCACACAAAAGGGGTTTCCCCTCAGGGAAAGAAGCCTTGGTCTTGAGCCACCACTGCAAAGGACTCATACGGCAGGCCGATAGACTCGCGTCGGTCACTGCTGCCATAAGACCAAACAGCAAGTGACTGGTCAAGCATCACCCCATTCACAGCTGAAAGGATACAACCTACCCAGGGCTCCGCCTCTTTTATAGGCAAGCCCGCATAGGAACCAGAACGTTATTCTCCAAACTGGAGAAAGAACGCTCCTCTGGGAGTTGGGCCTCAGCCCTAACTTCCTCGTGAGTTTGGGAACAACACCTCGATGGTGAGCCGCGAGATGAGCTGACGGTCAGTCGTCGATATAAAAACGACGACTGACCGTCTGACCATACGCAAGGGGACTAGCGCAAGGTCCACACTCTCATGAAAGTGCGGGGTGGAAGAGCTAGACCGAAGGGAAGCACCGGATACCGGTCCGCTTCTCCCCTGACAGCAAACCTCGGGTCCTTCCTGTGCTGCAGAAGGATGGAGACATAGAATACACATCTGCGAGATCTGTCGTGACAAACCAGTCCTCAGATTTACATTTACATTTAGTAATTTAGCAGACGCTTTTATCCAAAGCGACTTACATATGAGAACATTCACAAACCAAAGGCGCAGCTTCGGGAGCATTTTTGGGGTTCAGTATCTTGCTCAAGGATACTTCGACGCATGGCTGGGGGATTGAACCGTTGACCTTCGGATTGGCAACCATTCTGCCCCCAAGCCACAGCCGCCCAGATCTGATCTAAAACACGGTCTACTCAAGTGTAAGCATCCTGAACCTGAGCTTTGCTATTACACGGTTGAGAACGCAAAGATCTAAGATGGGGTGCAGCCCTCCATCCCTCTTTAGCACAGAGAAGTACCGGCTATGAAAGCGTGACTCCCTGTTGGGCGGGGAAACCCATTCTATAGCCCCCTTCTCCAGCAGAGTCTGTATTTCCGGAGATATCACCAGAGCCTGCTCGGGGCCCACCACCGTTGGCAGAACCCCGTTGAAACTGGTAAGACAAAAAAGACTGGTTGGCGTACCCAATTCTTATGCATCGCAGGACCCACCAAGATACATGTGGCAGATTCTCACTCCGACACAAAATCTACTAAGGGAACCAATCTCTTGAGGCCGGCCTCTGGTGTGGTCCGCGCCACAAGCACAGCGCCCTGAAGCGTTGAACCGGCAGGGAACAACTGACTTGACAGCGCCACCTCCCTCCTCAGAGGGCGCGAACCATCCTCGGATGACCCCCGTGGACCCCCCATGTCCCCGCACTCGGGCGGGATTAATGGACCAGCCCTGGGAGGGCGCAGCAGGCTGGCGGGTACCATGTACTGAGGTCAACACCGTCCGCCCGCGCCCTATGGTGTCAGGATATGCCTTCCACAAACTCAGCGCCGCAAGCACAGCACCCTGAAACGGCAAACTGGCAGGGAACAGCTGACTCGACAGCCCCACCTCAGATGACCTGAAGGCCCCTCCACTTTCCGGCACTCAGGCGGGATACTGCGGCCTCCTCGTCCTGGCTGCCAACTCTCGTTTATCCTCATCAGGATTTCTTAGATACAGCCCTCCTGGAGACAATGACTGTCCTAAGATCAGTCCTGCCCTTGGGAGGCTGTGCCTGAAAGCGTCGACCAACGCCCCCCTCGGTACGGGTGGCGATGCTCCATTTCTGCTGCACCCTATGGGAGGAGCTCATGTCCGGCGCCTGCTGCTACTGCCCAGTGGCAAGTGAAGCCTGGGGTTCCTGGGGCAGAAACTGCTGGAGCGCTGTAGATTGCTTCTTCGCCTCCAGAAACCTGTCGATAACAGATGTAACTTCATCACCGAACAGGCCTCCCCGGGACAGCGGCGCATCCAGCAACAAGCTCTTGACCCCGTTCCTTAATCTCTGTGAGATTAAGCCATAAGTGCCTCTCCATAAGATCTGGAGAGCAAGATCTGCCGTGGACTGGGAATGTTTATAATATAGGCTCGATCTCCTGGCTCTCCCCCAGGTCCTTCAGCAGGTCGGCCTGGTACCCCTGCACGATGGCCATCGTATGCAGACATGCAGCGGCCTGCCCTGCTGCTGAGTACGCTTTGCCCACTAAGGAGGAAGTGACCTTCAAAGGTTTAGTGGGCTTTTGGCCGACGACAACTCGGGGGAGAGATGACATGCGAGCGTCTCTTCCACCCTAGGCAGCTGGCCATAGCCGTGTTGTTCCAATCCCGAGATGTTACTAGTCCAAGTGTGCGGATTGAACACACGGGAAGACACCGGCCGTTTCCACTATCTCCAAAAAACAGCAAGCTCCGCCGCGGCTGTTGAACAGAGCGAGTGGGGAGAAACCGCCCCCTGGGTGGGAGAAACCACACCGTGGGCTCCCAGACCCCAGATCCGCCGGATACGGGCTGAGATAGGGCCGAGCCCGTCTCAAACCCCTCCAGCAGATCCATCTGCGAACCCCACGACATGAGCTTCCGCTGTGCCTCGGCCGCAGCGGGGCCTGTGCAGCGGGGAATGTGGGCCGGGACGCCCTCCTCAAAGAGCGCCCGACGGGAGCGCAGCACACGGAGAGGCAAAGCTGCACATTACTCGCAGGCGGCACTCGAGGGTGCGTGCTGCTCTCCCAGACAAACAAACATCAAGTGTGCATCCCTGCTCGTAATGTAACATGAGTAGGGTGGAGCACACTTTCTGAATTCCTGCTCGCTCGCCATAATCCTATTACTAAGAGAGACTGACACAGAGCGCTTGCTGAAGACAACAGAAGCTAACGGCGTGTGTTTGCTGGTATGCTTTATAGCTTCTGGGTCTGCGACGTCACCCGCCAATGACGTTCCGTCTCCCTATTGAACTGATGGCATAGATGCTTCACGACGCAATGACGCAGAGGTGTTCCTATAGCGGTGACGCAGCGCGAGTTCCGTTGAAAGGGAGCACATTGACTTCGAGACGAGGGAAGAAGTGGTAAAATGCTAACTCATTTCCAGGTTTTAGGACCCATTCCTGCAACACTATAATGCATGTTACTAACTCGACATCTTCTCTCTCCCGTAGTTTTGCGCTTTCTCGTCTCTCTCCTCTCTCCTTCTGTCCCTTTCAGAAGGTATTTCTGCCTATGGAGCTGTAGAGTATGGATCTATAATTACGGGCCACATACTGCCTCCATGTCTCTTTCCAAAAATCATAAACCAGTTGTTCAAGTTATTCCACAGACCTTTTTGTTGGATTATCTTGAGTAACCGGGTCATCATTTCTGGTAAGAGACATTGCTGTTTAATTTCTGAAATGTAGTTTTTTGGCGCATTATATTTAAAAAATGCAGACATCTCCAAAACTCGGCAACTCACACCAAAACAATCTAGATGGATAAATAACACTACAGGTAAGAGGAAAAATATATATATTTGATTTGAGGGTGTACTGTCACTTTAAACTTCCATAATGTAATGAAGATGAGTAAAGTGTGTACAATATCTGTTGCTACTATAATATTAGATCAAAAGACATTTAAAAAAATCTATATCTGGTGTGACTACTTTTTGCTAAAACTTGTGACTATTAAAAATCTTTATTTTGTAATCCCCTACGTTTTATTGACTTTGGTCATTTTCATGCAGTTTAAAAATCTGTTAAACCAATAGTACATCTGAACTTACTCTTTCACGTCTTGAGAAGTCAGCATTTCTTTTTCCTCAAGGGCAACTTGAATGCGTTGGTCAAAATCTTTTATTTGACCTGAGTAGGGGTTTTGGTCCTGTCTCATTCGGTGATGCAGAGTGATGCTCCTAAAACCAAGTAAATTATGTCAGTGCTAGTTAATAAATTAAGTTTTATAACTAGATTTGAGAACAAATACCACGCCTAGAACTCATCTAATTTCCGCACACAAAGTACTTAAGCACTCCTCATCTGTTCACATCCCCTTTGACTCAGTTTTCACATGATCTGTGACAGAATATCTCAACAAAACACAAAACAAAAAAACCCCACTTACTTCAACCTGTCTAATAGTGACCTGTTCGACGAAGACCAACTAAATCTCAAAGTATCAGTCTTCCCTTTCTCCCACTGGGCAACCTCATCTGCAACCCCGGCTGCGTTCAGCAATCCACACTCCCCCCTCGCTCCTGGCTCTCATCCTTCGACAATTCCAACATTGTCTGGCCTTCACCTCTTAGCAGCTCCAGGGGAAGATCCCTGGGCGTTTCTCGATCCCTTCAGCGTTCAAGGGACACAGCCTCTTCCAGTCATCTCTTCCTGCTCTAGATCCTACAGGTGAAGCCACCGCGACTCATATTCACCCTGCCATCACACCGACCATCCTTCAACTCCAAACATATCCTAGCGGACAGTCGCTCACTTGAAGCAAGTGCTCAGCCAGCGAAACATCACTTTCTGCCACTCCGACAATAAAGCCAAATTTTTGCAACGGCTTACGGACTGCCAGCAAAGCACCACTCTCCCTCACCAAGCTTCCCAAGTACGTCCGGCTTCCCAACGTTGCCTCTGAGGCAATGTTGATGACTTTTCGGTGTGCCCCACGGCCAATGAAGCCCAGCCCTCCACGTGAGCCCTCTCAGAGGGCCAGGTTGTATCAGACACTTTACCAGCTCCCTCTGTTTTTCATTGCTTCTCTATTTGACCCCAGGATGCACTAATAACCCGAGCACATGCATCCTTCCATCCCCAGCATCCTTTCTTCTTCTCTTGTTCCTGCTTTTCCCATCCCATTTTTATCAGCTGCATAGCTCGAACACACCAAAGTGACCCTTGGTGGTGTCTTTGGCCAAAACCCATAATTTCCTTCTGCTTCTTCTTTTCCCCCTCACTGATCACCCAGATCGCCAGTTCATTAACTTCCTCATACAAGGTTTCACACACAGCTTCCACCCAGGTTTGCAGATCTTGATGGAGTTCTCCTACACATGCCACAACTTGCAGTCAGCCATCTTGGAACCCGACACAGTCGAAAAACTTCTGGATAAGGAACTTAAAGGCACATTCATAATCAGCCCATTTTCCAATCCACCTTTTCCTACATTCAGAATCAGTCCAATCTGTTGTGATCCTGCTGTTGTCCCAGCCCTTGTGTGTCTTGTTTTTTCCCCCGCCCTGTGTGTGCGTGTGTGTCCCCGGTTTGTTGCCTCAGTCTGTGTGTGTGTGTGTGTGTCTCCTCCCCTCCTGAGCGAGGCAGGCTCTGGACTGCGCACCTGTGGCTCATTGGCCAGCTCCTGCAGGTAGAGTTCCACACACCTGCCTCCACTTCAATCAAGCTCCTGCAGTATTTAACCCCGGCTCAGCGCTCCACTCATCACTAGATTGTACAACAGCATATGTGGTACTACATCCAGCAAACCGTAAGCCTAACACTCCTGACTTCCCTCCTAACCGCTCGTCTTCCTGTACACAGACCCGGACCACAACTCTACTCACTCTGCAGTCACCCGGATTCACCACCACTCTCATCTCCCTCCGCTTGCCTGCCTCGCTCCACTCCCGACCTTCCCTCCTCTCGATCTGGCAAACACCTCCCTCGTCTCCTTCCCGTCTGGCCTGGTTCTTGCCTGCCTGCCTCGTCCTCCGTTATCCTCTCCGCCAGCAGGTCCAGCACTGGCCGCAACCTTGGGCTGGAGTGCGGGAACCCTCACCGAGTCCCCTTTCAGCTCCTACGATTCCACTCCTAGCTCTCAGCCTGTAAATAAACGTTCTTGCCAAACCTGATCCTAGCTGCCAGGAAATATTCAGGACAAAAGAGACTAATCATAGACCTTTCAATGCTCCGCTGCCCCTAGCATCAATAGCCTAATTCCCATGCAGTATTGCACAATCGATGACGCCACCTTCCTCACCAGCACCGCAGGACAAGGAGCCTCAAAGGCAGACATCGCCAGTGCTTTCAAAGTTCTTCCCATCCACCACGACTACTGGCATCTTTTTGGCGTTCTCTGGTATAGCGCTTACTATTTCACAATGTGCCTGACATTCGTGTGCAAAAGCAGCCTGAATAGTATTTGACTCTTTTTCCAAAGCACTCTGCTGGATCTTGACAAACAACTTCAAACTCCTGTACATCATCCATCTCCTAGGGGATTTCCATCATCCCACCCCCTTCACCCCTAGGTTATGGTCTTCACAACCTCGCTTCCACATTCCACAAGCTTGGACCCCCTTCTCCCCAGAGATAAAGGAAGGTCTCAGCATGTCACTGGAAGTTCTTGGAATCACACTCAACTCAGTCTCACTCCAAGCATCCCTGCCTCCCAAGAAAATCCATCGGATTTCCTCACTCATTTCATACTTCCTCCTAGCTCACTGATGCTCCAAACAGCAACTTCTCTCGCTGCTAGGCTACTTTAACAACACCGTCCGTATCATCCCACAAAGTCAATCCTTCACACCTCCCCTCCATAGCCTCCTCAGTGCCATCTCTCCACTGGTTGAAGACCAACCTGTGTGGTCTACCTCAACCCATCTACCTCTTTCGTCTAGAATCATACTTAAGTTCATACGAACCCATTTGCAACTACGTAAACTCAAGACAAGCCGGACAGGCTTCCCCCTTAGACCCTCTGTTTGTCACAGAGACAGAAAAAGTAGCTGCACGCTTCTGGTTCCACCACCACTTCTGCCAGATCCTACTCAAATCCAAAATATTCTCTGAGCTCATTCCACATCGGAGCCCCCTCCATGGGTTCTAGGCAGGGAACCCCCGACCATATCATTAAAATTCTTGGCCGTCAATCGTCTCCATCATATTTCCCTTACATACGTAATGATCTTAACGACATCAGAAATGCTCACAGCACCGTTCCACTTGAGGTTCTTTTGGGGGCTCTAACCATCATCGCTCAAAGAGACTGCTCCCCCACTCAGAGTCTCAAACCACCGGTTCCACGCATCTTCCGACCACCAGCAGGAACTGATCCATCTTCGCAGTCCTCCATCCAACTGTCCACGAATCCAATTCCTCACTTTCTCCCTCACCCTCCTTTCCTGCATCCCTCTCCCATCCTTTTCACACTCACCCTCCTTCCCCTCACCCCTTCATCCTTCAAACCTCTTGCCTTGATCCCTCAACCCTCACCCACATCCCTCCACCCACGCGTCCCTCATTCCTCCCTCAGGACCCTCAATCCATCCCTTCCTCATCAACTTAGCTCTCCTTCTTTCATAAAATGCAGTAAACTGTTCTAAATCCATGTTTACCGGCATGGTCTTTGTAAGTTAAAGTGTCATCGACTGGTTTGATTCCAATACCTGAGCTCTTTTTTGGCACGTTCTTGGCGGAGCGTCCTCTGAGAAAACTGAAGGGTGCAGTCTGGATAAGGGTAATCAAGCATCTCCACTTGTTGGCTGTAGACCCGGAGGGGCTTTAGCCTGTCCCCAAAACTCAAAAGGTATTCTGTGTTAAAACAGTAAAACACACACACAACATAATATGGGATCAAGTTACAAAAAGAAATTCAGTTGAAATTTCAGCCAGGAACACAAAATAACTTGCCTGCAACAACATCAACAGATTTGTTAGATGGGCCACAGTAGAGAATGACTTGTTTCTTGTTCTCATCCTTTGGGTCATCAAATTTCCTTTGGTTCTTTGAGTTCAGCTCAAAGAAACGGTACACTATGTACACACCTACTACTGTCTTTCCAGTTCCTAAGACACAAATGGGAAAAAACGGCTTAAGCCTTTGCAGTAAATATGAAGCATCAGGGTAAATACAAGTTCCAGCTCTTACCAGGTGGTCCCTGTATAAGTGTGAAGTTACTATTTAGAGCTTTATCCACAGCAAGACGCTGACTCGGGTTAAACTCTGGTAGTACATTTGGTAGCTCATTCCTAGTGATGTGCCACGTTGCTTTTACTGCAAAGACAAAATGACAAATTGTTTTTAAAAGACACTACAGGGATGTACAATGTGTGTTCAATTTCATGTTTCAAACAAAGATACAATTTACTGCTGAGTAGTGGACATACCCTCTTTTGGAATGTGTTTTCCAAGTGCTATACTCTTGACAAGTGCACATGCAGATGTAATGCTGACCACAGCATTTTCTTTCCGACTACAAAACAAATTATAAAACTGTATGTCAACAGATTAATCTAAAGTCTAAATTATCTATCAACATATAACCTCATTGTCACTGCAAGAAAATGTAAGATGAAAAGCATGACAAGTTAATCTATAAATGATGTTACATTGGTATGGTCAAAGGGAACTACACTTACATGTCAGGCACGAGCTTTGGGACTATTTCAACTGTAAAACAAGTGTTTTTCTGAAAGACACATTCAGGAATGTTCTCCATTGGGAGGTGATTGACATAGAACTCCACTTTACTTCCTTCATTTGGAGGATTTTTAAATTGTTCTACTTTTCTTGTGACACCATGAGCCACCCATGTGAACTCTCTCGGGTCTACCAATGTGGATTGTTCCAGGTCAGTCAACTTTAAACCTCTTCTCCGTATGCACAGTAAGCACTTCGCAAGGTTACATTCAATGGCCCATTCATTGATCCATGCCAGAGGTAAGAAGAAGATTCCTGTCAGTGTGCCTTCCTGCTCTTGATTGAAGTTTACCAACAGGTTCTCAATGACTATGCTGTCACTTTCATCCACAGCATTGGAAACTGATTCCATCTCACACAATGGTTTCCAGATCCGTACATACTCCTCTGTGTCACTATAGTAAATCCTTGACCGATGATCTGCTGATCTGGAGAAGCATGTGATAGGACTGTGGACATGATCCACACAAATCTCAAACTTTGGTTTAATGCGCACCAACTGAACAGCAGGCATGAGATAACCTCTTTTTAACTCTGATGTCATTTGGATCTGAAGGGTGTCACCTGTCTGCAACTTGAGGTTGATGTCAACCTCATGTTCCCCTTGTACCTCTTGTTTCACAGAGGTACATGTGTTAGTCTTGGAATGAGGCATCTCAGATGATTGTGGCAGAACATTTAGTTTTTCCACTTGCTTTGGATCAGCATCCATTATGAGAGACTTTGCATGGTCAAAATGTTCTTTGTGAACGGCATCAACAGTGGATTTCCATACTTTCAGAGGAAGCTCAATGCAGGGACCACAGTCTAGCATTTTCAACTCTTGGTGGATTTGCATGGTGTCAACTGCGTAGATCCGCCTTTTCCATTTCAGAGTGCAGTAATTTGCTTCATTATTAAATGGTTGGTCCCACAATTGTAAATCTTTGTACATAATTGATACACTCTCTGCAAATATGTTCTTGTTAAATGGAAATGACACTGCAAAACTGTCTCTGTTGGGATCCACACAAACAACAAAGGCTAGCTTTGAAGCACTTTGTTTTTTCATGCTCACTGCATAGGAG
The DNA here is from genome assembly GCA_011952105.1 of Coreoperca whiteheadi. Taxonomy (NCBI): domain Eukaryota; kingdom Metazoa; phylum Chordata; class Actinopteri; order Centrarchiformes; family Sinipercidae; genus Coreoperca; species Coreoperca whiteheadi. The sequence goes on along the minus strand of CM022473.1, from coordinate 3,664,482 downwards.
ATCTGCTCACTCTTTTGTTCATACTCCTTGGCATGCTTGAGGTTGTCCTCGAATTGGTTGCACAGAGTTGAAATCTCTTTTCGAGTGTAATAGACATCCCTGTTACATATGACGGCGTGCAAAAGTCTCTGCAAGATGATGTCCATATACCGCCGTATCGGTGAGGATGCTTGTGTGTAAGATGTTACACCCAGAGAATAATGCCCAACATCTGCTTTCGGAGAGGATTTGGAACAGATGACATAAGCTTTCCTAGAGCACCTTCTGAACTGATCAATGACTGGCTGGAGAAGAGGGTGGATGTCATCTGCAGCAATCAGGTCCACCATTTTGTCTATATCATCTGTTCTGGCAGCTGACTGGATATCTTTCCACACTTCTGTGAGTATGTGGAAGTTCTCGCAGTTTGGGACTTGTTCGTCACAGTCAACTTTGTGTCGCACATGAAAAGACAGTGGTATTAATTCTCCGCATTTCTCCTTGAATTCATTCATCTTTTCAGGATCTGGCTTTGCCTGACAGCGAAGGGGTGTGTAATACCTGGTTTTTTCTGAATTAATCAAAGTCTCAGATGCAAGTATATTGAATAACACACTCAGCTCCTCAATCATCAGATTGGCTTTGCGCTTTCCAGGCAATCTCTTATCATCAGGTTGGGAATAAGCCCAATCCACAAGTCTAATCTTCCTTTGAGCTTTTGCAAACAAATAAGCCACTGTGACACGGTCTTCGTCTGTGTCAAACTTAGCTCCCTTTCCATATCTTTTGGAGATGATGTCCTCTGCCGCTTCATAAGACAACTTCTTATCAGACTTGATCAGTGACAGCTGGAATTTGGGCTTTCCGATGATCTCATTTGTTTGCTTGTTTACTTTGAACATTAATGAAACCACCCTGCGATCTAGATTTGGCAAAAGACTAAAGAGTCCAGTGCTCAATTTTGGGGGGAACATATGATTGGGGTTTCCCCCACTGCAGTAATATGTAGTACCTCGTTGTTTTGTGTCATCATCTAATTTACCACCTGGACTTACAAAGCTTGCCACATCTGTAATATGGATTCCCAACTCATATTGGTCTCCAATTTCCCTGATACTGATAGCATCATCCAAGTCTTTTGCTCCTTCTGGGTCAACAGTGAAAGTGAATACCTCACGCATGTCCTGTCTGTGTGTCCTGTCTTCATCTGCCCAAGAGAAACCCTCGTCTGATGTACATGTATTGGGTGCAACTTTGAATTCTTCATTCAGGATCCTTAGTCCATCAACCAAAGATCTTCCGACTGGAAGAATATCTATGACGTTCCCCAATGGAAAAGAACAATTTTCTTTCCAAGAAATTACTTGCACCACAAATGCATTGTTCTGTTTGAACTTTTCATCAAGATGTTCATATGCTGCAATCATCCACTGGTCATTAATTTGCTCCCATATCGGAAGGAAGTTTCGACTTTTCTTGCTGATCAGTATGCATACTTTGGGTGCAGATTTTGTAATGGGCATCATCATCCTTTTGATAAATTTGTCTTCAGAATTCTGTCTTGGTTTGCTGTAATCCTCATCCTCAAGCAGGCACACAAGTACACGGGCTGATTTGGCTTCCTTGGTGATGCTGACCACCCTTGCTGTTTGTAAGACCACTTCATCTCCAGTGAAGACCTTACCCAGGTTTGCTTTTCCCTTAATGCCTATGCGTCTGGTGGGGTCATGAAATGGTATGACATAACCTGTGTTATATGACTCCCTGACCAATGTTCCTCGGTTGTACATCTCTGGTTGTTTTTTACATAACTCCAAAAGGTCTGTGTCAACATCAGTGATACTGTTTGAAGATCTTGACTTGTGGTGAGCAACGTGTTCAAATTCCAAATTGTCTTCATCTGAAGTATATTCTGTTTTCAGCTGTTCATATTCATCTTTCAACTCTTGAAGAATTGCATCACTAAGAGTGTTGCTCTCATCCACATGTTCAGACTTTTGAAATCTTGCAGTTTCCATAACATCTTTTTCGAAGAAATCTTTGGTAAAATGCTGTGGTGCAACACTGTTGTTGATGATGCAATGGTCTATGTAACTCTTCCAGACTCCTGAGCATTTCCCAAAGCAACAGAGGGCAGCAGCATCTCCAACCACAACCACGTGGGACTGAGCCCTAGTCATCGCAGTATTTAACACACGGGCATCATTGAACAGCTCCAGACCAGGCAGGTGAGATGTTTTTAGACTGTCACGTGTTTGTACAGCTGTCATTATGACTGCCCTGAACTGTTTACCTGTTAACACATGAAGATAAAGTTTATTTTGTAAATAGACAAAAATATATATGAACGGTAATAAAAGTGTGCAGACAGGTGTGCAGTTTGAATTTAACAATCCTTTATGTCTAACATAATGGGATAATCATGCAGGAGTTATTAAAGCTAAATTAAAATTACCTTGCACATTTGCAAGATTCTCAACATGGACTCCAGCAAGGCTTCGTCTCGAGAGTGCTTTCCTTATTTTCCAAACCTAGGAATCAAACATTTCAGATAATGAAATGATTACAACTCTGACCATCATCTGCCAAAATCTTATCTGTATGATTGATGTCATTTTTCTTTCAGTCTTGTGAAGACTAAAAATTGAATTTACCTGAAATCCCTCTGATAGAACGCAGATTGAGCTTTCGTCCTTGGTCCCCCAGGTCAGTGGCCAGTGTTCAAGAATCTCTTTCACTGCTTCAACGACATTCGCAACCTCTTCTTGGTTATACCAAGACATAGACACTGTTTCCAAGAGACACTCTCCCCTAACATGGTGAAACTTTAGGGCATGGCCATTTGTAGGAGCCGGAATATTTCCAGTAGCTTTGATAACATCATTCTTACCAACATAGAAATGGGTGGACACAAACGCCACAATTTCTTTGGTTGAGCGATAGTTCTCGCTGAAAATGATTCTACTGTTCTGAGCAACATTACACTTTTGTCCTTGATAGTAATGGAACAACCGATTAAGGAGTGTGTGATTTGAACGGTGATGATCATCAACTGAGAAAAGCTTGGGTCCCATTTGCATGTGATCTCCAGCCAAAACCACTCTGGTGTTTGGACCAGCAAGACCAAGGGCCATCAATGCTTCACACTCTAGCATCTGAGAGGCTTCGTCAATTAGTATGTGGGTGAAATATCCCTCTGGAAGCTTTAGGTCATGAAAATGTCTTGCCATTGTTGTGGTGGTTATGACTATTTTGTGGCAATCAAGGGTGGCTTTTGTAGGTGATAGAAAATACTTTCCATCTTCCGAAAGAAAACAGTATTTCAAAGTAATCTCATCTGTGGCAGACACAGCACCCCCTTGTTTGTTTGCTTTTATTCGAATTGGCCTCATTCCATCAATTTTTTTGTCGATGAATGGATGGAAGTGATCACTGACATACAGATCTGCAGAGCTGAAAGGAAACAAAAATGTCAAGGACAAAAGTACATGTTGGTGTTATAGTAAAACCTCTTTACATTTAGAGCAAAGAGCTTAGCCTAGATTAACACAAACCAACACAAGAGTGTTACTTGAGTACATTTCCATATGTATAAATAAATAAATCAGTATTTCATTAAACAGATTTTCTATTGTATACATTACCTGTTGGTGTGGGTGCAAATTAACAATTTGTTGTGAGGCTGCTTACAAAGCTCTCTGGCTGCTGTAGCAAGGGTGAATGTTTTCCCAGTTCCAAATGGTCCATAAATGAGGAGTGGTGCCACAAATTTGTCGGCACTGGAATTCCCTGTGATAAAGTCAATTGCTGACTGCTGCTTTGTATTAAGTTTCTCATAGTGGACTGTATTCACAGGAACTTCACAGTTTTTAAGGTCTGGCAGCACTCTTTTTGTATCGGGAAGGAGATCTACAGCCTTGTGCATGGTGCAGAAGCTTAGACGGTTCAGCTGAAACTGCACTTCCATTTGATACGATTCATTGCTTTTGAGTGTAAGATCAGAGCAACATTTTTTAGACAGTTGCAAATACGTTTTGTTTTCACTTATTTTGTCTTGCAGAATGGTGGCTTCGTAGACCTTGGAGTGTGGACCACTTGAAGATAAAGGGGCTATCAGGGCAGACTTGATGCTCCGTTTTAGTGCCAGTCCCTCGGGGGTGTCTGGTGTGAGATTACAAGGAATCGAGATGGTGCAGCATAGTCCTCCCAAAGGAGTCTTCATCATGCCAAACTTTGCACTGTTCAACTTATCCAGTGTTGTAATTTCTCCACAAACATTTAGTCTAAAGTAAATAAGAAAAAGGCTTAGTTATTGTTTTGTAAACAATATGCAAATTCCAAACATCGTAAAAAGAAAAACGCTAGAGATAAGCATATTACCTTGAAACAACCTTGTCCTCTGCCCGTTCCTCATCGTACAAGAAGTGGTGCATTCTTTCTTTGTAGTTCTCATTATTCAGAGGTGATTGGTTGTTGTAGGAGGGTTTGTACAGAAAGCTAATCTGAGGAGGCTTGTACTCCTTTAAGAGTTCCTCCTGTTCTTCTGTCCTGGACAAACAGGGGATGATAACCCTGTTCCCTCTATGCCAACGCTCAATACTTTTAAAGGCGGCTCCACAGTTCACAGTTGATTGTTGAGTGTCATCCAATGACAGCTGACCTACTCTTACTCTGAGTTTCTTCAAGAGCACTGGTCTCATGTCAAAATCTAGTACTAACCACTGTTCATACAGGCCTGGGTTGATGGATGTGAAAGACACCGTGATGTCATAGGTCATTTCTTCATTGAGAAAGTGTTCACCTGAGGAGTACATGCAGGGCACAGAACTGCTGTCACCAAGGGTGAATGAAGCTCCTGGTTCTTGTTTCAGCAGCGCCACATGCAAAAGCTGTCTCTGTATATACAGACAAGTGACAATTAAGCATACTATGACAAAACATTTCTGGGACACAAAAGAAAAGAAAATATTTGAAGTTTAAGATTGTGTGAACGTTACACTGACACCAATAAGAGAAACAGAGCACAGAGTAACTAGGCCAATGCCTAAACGCATTGCATGCCCATGTTTTGACATGTTGTGCTGCTGGTATCCATAATGCACTTTGCCTTTGTGCCTCAGTCCAGCCATTTCTGCCTCAGTGTATTCTTTGTTTACCTGTTACCTGGGTAAATGATGTGTCTTGCTTGCCATTGTGCCTCAGCTCATTCGGATCATTTTGTATTTTCTTACTGCCTGCCACTACTAAACTCATTAAACTGCCTTTAAAGAGTGTTTGCAATAGGGTCCTGCTTCCTTCTGACTTTAATACACATAGAGGAAACTGAGGCTACTATCGTCCAAACCCTGACTTGTGAAGTTGTTCTGAGGCAAAGATTTTGTCCAAGTCCACATCAGTTTCTGTTCCTCTTGGGTATTTTCTTCCTGCCAGCCCAGTATCTTCCAGTTCCTGGCTCCTCTGTGGTGCACCCCAGTACCTCTCAGCTAGCCTTCTGCCTACATTAGTTAGCTAAAGAGAGCCAAAATCATGACGCCAAGTTCCACTAGCTTCTGTAACTCAATACAGTCACCAACCATTTTCATCAAAAAAAATGTCGGTAGCACTGGCACCCTTTGTACGGGGCTGAGTCCCCACCTGCAGCGACCAGGGTTTGAGTCTGACCCGTGGCAAATTTCTGCATGTCAATCCCCGATCTCTCTCCCACATTTCCAGTCTCTCTTCAGCTGTCACTATCAATAAAGGCAAAAATCTCCTAATTTCCTGCTCCTAATTTCTAATAAAACTAACATGCTGGTCATGGGCCCCGCTCGACAAAGATAAAGTAACAGTAACTCTAGAAAACTGTGTGATTATTTAAAGTCTGACAGCCAAGGATCTTGGGGTTACATTTGATCCTACCCTTTCTTTTGATCAGCATATTAAAGAAATCACCAAAAATAGTCATCTTGTCACTCAATGATTGATCCAGAGACCGTAATTGACACGTTTGTTTCATCCAGACTTGATTATTGATACATTTTGTGATCAGGCCTGCTAGTTAGCTACTAAAAGTCTTCAAATGGTTCTGAATGCTGCAGCTAAAATTTGAACTAAAACTTGATCATTTGACAGTATTACACCAATTTTAGCTTACCTTCATTGGCTCCCTATGCATTTTAGATCAGGCTTCTGATGATTGATGATACAATTCTAAATGGGCACGCCCCTTCATAGCTGTCTAATCTCCTCAAAATCTTATATTCCATCCCATGCTCTCCACTCTCAGAATACAGTGCTCCTGTCTGTCCCCAGAGTTAATAAGTCAGCTGGCTGCAGAGCCTTTTCCTATTCTATCCCCTTCCTTTGGAATAACCTCCCTGCTGACATCAGACAGTGTGATTCCAGTGAGGCCTTTAAATCCAAACTTAAAACTCATCTTTCCGCCTTAACTTTTAGTTAGTTGCTTATAATTTGATTACATTCCCTCTGGCAGGAGGCTGCAGTCTGCCAAGACCAACTCCAAATACCACAGTAACAGTTTCTTTCCATCTGCAATCGGTGGTTTAATATTATTTTATATCTATATCTATATAGTTGCGATTCTTCACCTGCAGTACTTACTTATATTTCTTTATTCTTCCTTATATTTCGATTATATTTACTATTTTGCACCAAAATCACTAAAGCAAATTCCTTGTATATGTAAACGTACTTGGCAATAAAGCTGTTTCTGTTTCTTTTATATATTGTACCTGTTACAATTATCCTTCTGGCAGGTCGGTCTCAGTCTCAGTGAATCTGTACTTACTACTTTTAGTCCATAGTGTAAACTTTATGAAAACCACTGCATCGCTACTATATGCTTGTTTGTTCATCCTAATCAAGGCTCTAAGAATAGGGGGTGTTGTATGCTGTACAGATTGGAAAGCACCTTGAGGAAAATTTGCACAGAAAAAACACTACAGCTCACTTTGTTTCTCTGTACAGTATGTTGGCTGTTTGACTACTTCTGTTTCTTGTGCAATTGAACCTATTTTTACCTTGACTAAACTGATCACAACCGCAGTGAATGATCAGCGATGCTTAGGTATTGTATGCTTCACGTTGATTAATCAGTAGCACATCGGAATATTTGTTTAAGATTTTTATTTTGGTGTTTCCGCTTTATTGTTTATGAAAGAGATAGGAAAGACAGGAAAGAGATAAGGGATGACATGGAGCAAAAGGCCCAGACTAGACTCGAAACTGGGCTACATTTTGTCAGTCCAGTTTGACAACATTGGTCTCAGTATACTGGAAATGTGAAATGTGTGCCCAGGCAGACACAGGCAGTGCTGCTGTGTCTGTATGAACTTGTTTGAAGTTTTCAGCAGCTGGACTTTTTGGCATTTGACACAGGAAAAGTAACCAACTTTTATGCCTTATTGTAAAAATCTTACCTCTGTTTCAACTTGGAAGTTCCATTGCAGTGTGGCATTGATCTGTTCACACTGCACGGTTAAATCTTCATCACAAGACATGCTGACGTCGTCAATTTGTTCTGATAGCTGTTCAACGTTTGAAGTGAATTAAAATACTGCGATTTAGGATGGTGAGAAACTGAAGAATACATTGATTTCAACTGTCAATTAGTAATATTTAAAAACAATTATATGATATATCAAATAATATCTAGTTTTTGATACTTATGTATGTGATGAATAGCCAATATGAGCTCGAAATATACTTTTTCTAAATGTGATAAAGTAAAAAAAATGTTTAAAGGGAGCATTCTACAGTATTGTGAGTCTTCAGGAAGCAGAAATCACTATACTTAAATACTACCCAGAGATTAGTGTCTCTGGTAAGCCAATATGTACCCACAATGCACTAGGTCCACACCCAGCCATCTCATCAGTAGTTTATCAAATGAAGAAAAATCACACAAACATCAGCGACAGACTACGTATGACCTATGTATTTCTTCACTTTGCACTTGATGGATTTCTATTCTTGTTTTTCCATTTATGTACTGTCTTCTTTGTGTGTTTCTTTTAAGATCTGACGGCACAACAGTTTATTCTTTAGGGGAGTAACAAGGTTTACTGTAAACTTGAGAAAGACTGGGAGAGTGTTTTGAGCGATAAAGGCTGAATTCAAAGACTCTGAGAACATGGTGGGCCCCTCAGTCAACTGAGAAACGGCACATACTAACAAATAAACAATCTCCACAGAATTTTAAAATAATGTCACAAAAGATTAGAGCCTTGTACTCACAATATGCACTTCATTACTGCTGTTTTTGTATTCCTCCAAGAGCCTTTCATTATAGGACATAAGACCCTGGGCTCCAATGTTATGTCTGATCTCCTTCTCTTCTGCAGCACGCATCATCCATTCTTGCAGTTCTTCCACAGAATGAGCTTTTGGGCACTTGTTGCCATACTCGCACGTTTGTGGTCTAGGATGAAAGCAAGGCAAGTTTATTTGTATAGCACATTTCAACAACCACACTAGCAAATGATTTGGCAATATTAACAGTACAATACAAAGAACATGTCTATCAAACTGCAGTAAGAACAATAAAAATACATCAACTTGTTTCTCAGTACATTTATACTCATTTAGACTTATACTACTTTTGTTGTTTGTTTTTGATGGGGTTTTGAAGCTCGCTTACTATAGAAGATTTTAAATGTTCGAATTTAAACAAATCCAAGAAAGTGAAATACACAATAAGTATTTCCTTTTTGTGTATGCATTTTACTGTCACAATTAAATTAAAAACAGATGTTATAGGGGCAATTATTTAGCTTTTTGTCTTTACATTGTAACATGATTTTTCCATACCAACCTGGGGACCACGGGTAGACCTTATCATTGCTCACACCAGCTTTTGGCAGCCACAACAGACACTGAAACAGTTTTCTGTAATCTAGCCGACTGCAGGCTTGCTACTGTTCTATCTAATTACATTTATGTAAATTACAATCACAAAAGCAACTAAATGCATAGTCGGTGGTAGTGCCCCTTCAGCTGACTAGCACACAGGAAACTGTTTTGATGTGAAAGGTTGTCTATCTTGCATTCGAAACTAAGCTTTGCCCATAGTCACGCGCCCAAGCTGTGAATGGACAGATGATTTTCATTTTGGTATGGACAATTCTTCTCCCTATAAAATAAGACCACGCACTCTCACATTGGCAGGTCTATGCTGCACTCTACTGGACACTGAAATGGAATACCCTATTTCCGGGCTGGGATTTGAGTTTTTTGGAAAACAATATAACTTACTTCATCACCTTACGGTATCGGTTTAAATTTATTTCTCTGTCAGTCTTGGTAAAGGTTTGTGTTTACTATACTTTTTATAAGTCTTGCATAATGTGAGTGAACATTAATTGAGTAGCTTAGTACATGTAAGATACAAGAAATGTTAATTAATTTGTCTCAGCACAAGGTTTAATTTTTTCAATATTGCACCCTGTTTTATCCCACTTGTCAAGACTCTGTACAATTCTGGTAATGTAAGGCATTTTTGGTAAAACAAATGATTTCAGTTCTTGGTGTTTAAGGACTGCCCACCATAGTGGGACAAAGCCATGATAAAAAACCTACATGGGTCGACAGTATGGTTGTAAAACATATAAAAGGGAGTTGTGTTGTTTACCTCTCACACAGCCAAAGCTCCGCTCGGCAGTTGTGTGGAGGCTGGCGTCCTCTCCACTTGGTGGTGGTGTCCTCAGAGAGTAACTGGGCATGCTCCAAAGAGGAGCAGTGCCTGTAGAAGCTCTCTGGGGAGGACAGGACCACGAGGCAAACTTTGCAGTACATAGTGACCTGTCCATGCTCCGCGTGCTCCCGCCGGCTCAGCTGAAGGAGATGAGGCCGAACGGAGAGGCCGCTGTGCTCCGCTTTCCACACGGCCATCTCCACCTCGCTCTGGGCAGACTGGCAGTGGCCGGGCTCGTGCCAGCAGGGTTTGCCTTGCTTGACATGACTGCAGTACCTAAACTGACAGTTTTGGGGAAGAGGGCGCACCTGGCTGTAGATGTGCTTTCCACTTTTCTCAGATAGGTGATAAACTAAGACTGCGTCCCAGGTGTGCGCTGCATCTGCTGAGCAAGTGGCATTCCACCTTTTGGTTGTCAGTTTTTGTGGACGATCATGAAAGCAGTTTTTACACAACTCGATGAATTCACCTGAAAACTGTTGGAGTATTCTTTCAGCTGCATGTTCTGGTGTTGTCAAAATAGGCTCAGACTCACTTACAAGTTTGATTAACTCGTCTTTATCAATGTTTTTGTCTCTAATATAGTTCCATACAGTGGCCTCTTCATAGCTTCTGGCATAAGTGCATCCCTGTCCGTGTTGTGTACATCCAGAGCCCTCAAGAAAGAAGTCACACTTTTGATAAAGAACATTTCGACCAAATTGTCCACATGTAGGCCGCTCAGAGATAGGCCTCCATTCGTTAGAGCCTATGGCTTTGGCTAAAAGCAGATTTCTACTGCACTTGTGACTAACTGACTGAATTGTGTAAGTTATTTCCTTCTTCTTGATAGAACACAGATCACACACAGCCTTCAAATCTAGAGTTTCTAATAGGTCACCCGTAGGTTCGGCGTTGTCAGGCCGATCAGCTCCTCTCTCAGACTGAGCTATAAGCTGACAGAGAAGCACATGGTCTAATCTTTGACACTTTTCAAATGTCCACACAGCAGCTTCCTCGTCGCTTCTGGCAAAGGTGCACCGGTTCTTGTGGTATGTGCAACCAAGGCCCTCCACAAAGAAGCAACATACGTCATACTTCCTCGGCTTCGGAAACATGGGCCGCCTAGCAACAGGCCTCCATTTCCTGCCACCTTTGGCTTTGCAGAGCAGGAGAGTGCGTGCACACTGGTGGTGGACTGATTGGAACGTATACGTAATTTCTTTCTCCTCAACAGAGCATTGAGTGCATACAAGTTTGAGGTCATACACCGATAAAAGAGCAGCCAGTTTGGACCCACTGGCTGACATGGTGATACATTCATGACGGTGAAGTCAGCAACAATGCAGGAAATCGTGTTATGGGCCTGCAGATTGTAGAAATGTGCTCAGTGATGAACTATGTTTTCAATTGCATTGTCTGGTTGCATTCAGTCACAACATTTAGTTACAAGTCTGATTAACTAAGGTTCTAACAAAGGAATCTCCAACAGGTTGGATATGCTTGTCATTATCTATGGCAAGCTGAATGCCAAAGTCTGAGAAATGTCCACCTTTGCTTGACTATGTCTGAAAAAGAAAACAGTAGAGAAGACAGCATGATGAATAGTGTGCTCAATATATTCAATTCAGAAAGACATTAAAAGTTATTAGTATTTCAGTGTGTGCTTGTTGCTCTGGTCACCTGTTGCTTAAGACAACATGGCCTCACTTACACCTGGCATTATTATACGTTCACATTACCTGCCAGCATTGTGATAGGATCTTAGTATACAAATTAGTTAAGCAGTTATTTACGGAGGTGAAGGTGAAGGGAAGTGGAAGCAATGCCATGGACGGACATCATTCATTTTTAAATTACTTCTTGCAAGGGAAGACTTGCTAGCCACAGTCAGAGTCAGGTGACCTTTCTACTTGCTGGATAGATATTCTTTTCTTAACTATGTGATCTGATCACAATGCGAGCAAGACCCAGACCTCCAGATGTGGTCTGGACGATAATCACAATGCGCTCTATGTGCAATTCCGTGCCCTTTTCCTTCTCCAGATAGGATATAATCTATGTACAGAGCCCATGTTAGAGCCAGGTGTAAATGGGGACCATGGTGACTATGGAACTTTTTCTGCTTTCAGAATTCCAAAACACCACGTCACTAACTCAGTTTTCCCAGAAAAGCCCCAAAGAACATCAATTTCGGTGGTCACAAGATGTTGTCATTCTAATATACCTCTGCTGATATGAACGATCATGGTCACAGCTAAGTTCATTCATCATAAATGACCAGAGATCTTTTTAAGCAGGTTGGGACCAGCTTGCATCCTAAGTCCACTAGATGACGCCGTTCTTTAATATAATGTCAGGAGCAACCACAGGAGGCCACACAGAGAATTAAGTCAATGGCACAAATGGCTCAAATTACCAGGGAATGATAGACCTATTAATAGTAGGTTTTAAACTGTATACTTTTTTATAGCAGGCTAAGCTACATGTCCTAAACTTGAACAACAATAAAGACATTAAAAATTCAGTTGTTGTCTGATTTAAAATAAAATTCTACACCCATGTCCATAACTGCAAAGTCAAGTTTACTATTTCGACAATATTGCCTCAACTAGTGCTACTACTACTGCTACTAATGACAGTAGCCTAATAACTGTGACAATAACAACAACAATAATTACCATCAAATCGGCGCATCTTCATAAAGGTTGTAATATCGCGGAAAGTAACTGAGGTCCTCCATGTTAATTGCAGCTAACAAGAGACTTGGCAGATCAACATCAACATCATCAGCAGAATCGTGTGCACTCACCGCTCTGAGGTTTCAGAAGGCAAGCCTTCTCTGACCCGGAGCACATCTGCAGCCTCGCAACTCTCATGTATTTTTGTGAGGAGCCGCGCTGTTTCGTGATAACCGCGGACAGCCTGGCTTAAGTTTCGTTTCTCATGCTTTGCGTCAGCTTTAGATTAAAATGATAGACATGCGCTCTTTCTAGCCCCCGCCCTCCACACACACACACGCAGTAGTTAAAAAAGGAATCAGTCTTCCCCATTTTAACAATAGCTATCTTGTGAAGTTGCATGTTCCTGCACAGTCATTTCCCCTTCATGAAAAACCTTCATGATGTTCCTGTGCAGGAGTCATCTATTACTGACTCCTTTTGTCTGTCATGGGGTCCTTTAAAAAAGTACAAGATTTCTCAAGAGAAAATAAAAAACTTTGATATTACATATCCACTTTGGCCTATTTCAAGGTGTTACATTTTAATGACATTAGCACAGTGTTCTGCCTTAGTCTTACATAATTTGAGTTAATGGATGTCATTTTCTCAAAACTCACCTGAGAGTCACCTGATAGTTCAGCTGGCAAAGGGGTAAGGTTGTGTTCGAAGACCGGATGCATATTTCTTGTAAATGTAAGTTCATTTCTAATGGAACCATCGGAATGATTGCAGAGCTTGGGTTTGAATATTTCACTCTGTAAGCTTCAACAAGGTGTTGGACCAAGCAGATCCAGATCCATCATACAATGTGGGAAATTATTTTTCTTCTTTAAAAGCTGGGGGAATCTGGTCAGGCTTCAAGTAGGTTAAATCCATGTTCCATGCTCTGTTACTTAGGGTACTTACCTGCTCCTCAAAACATCATATTTTCAATTTAAATTAGAGATGAAGAATAGTGTTTCTACCAAACATGTCACAGTGCATAATTTACTATGTTACTATTTGACGTGTGCCGTCAAATAAGACAAGATAAGAGGAATTTCATTGATCCCGAACCTGAGAAATTCTCTTGTTAAAATAAAAATATAATCGAGAATGAAAAATAAGAGCTATAAACAATGTATACACCTGCCCTCCCTTGACACGAGTCAAACACTCCGTGGTTTATAGCTTTTGCATTACGTCAACGACTGGCACAGACACCCATATACCCTGGCGGTCGCAGAAGCGGAAGAAGATGGATGGATGGAACTAAAATTAATTAATTTAGTCACATTTTTGTAATTTTTTTACCCTTCATAGTTTTAGTTGATGGCAGCTCAAAATGTTATATATATTACAAATAAATTGCTGCGTAATCTTAGAAACAACAGTTTGACTTTGATTGCTGTGTATGTAGATGGAGCTGGTGGTAGCGCCTTCAAATTTGCTACATTTTTGTTATAAATTGTTATTTTTTTTCGGTTCTTTTCCTGAATGATATCTGATTGTTTATCAATTGTCTTATTTTTATCCCCTGATATTCATCAGAAAAGGAAGCCGGGGTTTGGATTAAAGGGCAGCGGACCTTCCGACGATGCACCCAGCCAGATCAACCGGACCAGACGCTACGGCAGGTGCTGTATTATCGCCCTGGGAGGAGAGGAAAAGCCTATTGTAGCAATTAATTCCTAGGCTGCTCACACACATACACACACGCAAATGACAGCTAATGTTTTTAACTTACAACTAAGACTCCTAAAGGATAGGAGCCAAGCTGGCCTAGTCTGGCTGCTCCTGGCTATTGTTTGGTCTTAAAGAAATGGGATTCAGGCTGGCCGAGCAACGGGAAATCTGAGACTATTGTGCACATCTTTGCAGCGACCTGCTCCATCAGCATCTTGGATGAAGCACTCGGCGGGTGGACCATGTTCAGAGCTGAAGGAGCGCAAGACTCGGGCGGGATGAGAGGAGGAGGACTCTGTGTTTACATTGATGGTGTTTGGTGCTCAAGCGCAGTCAAAGTGGATGGACGTTTGAAGGGAAGATGTATTAAGTGTAAAGATTTAGTAAGTTATATTATTATCTTCACTATCTTGTCTTGTTTACTTTTCTCGGACAACGTATACTGTTAATTGTCAAGCCCTGCATGTTTCACTTACAAGCTAGTGAACTGATGTTAGCTAACACATTAACCCAGCCAATGTTAGCCTGACAGAGCCAGGCTCGTTTAATCATTTGCTAATGCAAACTGTTTTTGCGAGAAAAACTCCAGCTAGGTTAAGCCAACGTGGCTTTAAAGCAAGTCAAAAATAAAGTATATAAAATATACTAAAATAAAGTATCTAATGAACTTTCACTTCTTCAGTGTATTTTAACCTTGGGCGTTGTTTTCCCAGTTTTTGCTACTGTGAAAACTTAAAAATGTTTTTGTTTTAGAACTTAATGCTACTCTATGGCTTCAAGTCTTTGGACTGAAGTATCCTTCAATGCACACTCACTGGGCCAAATCAGGTGTAAAATAAAATCCCACCTAGGGTCCTAAAAAGGCGAAGGGCAGCCATGGCAGGAGTCATGACAAACTCAAAGTAAACCAATGTGTAAATAAAACATTGACTTTATCAGACTATTCACCTTTAGTTAGCTATATTTTCCAGTTATAGCTCTTTACTAAACCAGTTGTTTTATATTGAGAGAATATTATTGCCCAGCACCTCTTCTCACTCACAAGATAAACCCAACACGGACCTTGTTTGGCTCAGGATTGGACTTTATTTCAGCTGTACTTGACTCTGCTATCGGAACATGTATCTGCACTTCCAAATGTGTGTGGTTTACCAAAAGTGAAACAGATGAGTAATACTGAGTAGTGTAATATTATATGGTGCTGATTAACTACTAGTTTGAGTCCTGAAAGGTGCACTGTAGGATGATATTAGTGAATACTGAACAACAGGAAAACTTTGACACACAGAAGATTTTCAAAAGTAGCATCCACTGCCAGAGTGTAGAAAACTTCAGATCTCAAATCTTCAGCCAGAGAGGTCAGCCTGACGCTCCTTGTTTCTGCGTACCTCAGCAGCGTGGACCTCCTATAAAATAAAGTAATAAAGCAATCAGCTACACATGAAACAAAACGTAATGACTAAAAGAATGACAGAAGGTGGGGCCCCAGTGGAACATGAAACTTAGAGGCCCAACTTTTTTTTTAATCACTAAAGATCTGGAAAGACGTACTGCTGAGCTGTTGAAACATTCCAAAAATATTATGCAAAGATACAGAAGTATCAGGAAGCTGTATCAGTATCAGGAAGCTGTTGCTTTGTGCAACCTGGGTTGGGTGCTTTGTGCAACCCCAGTTGGTTGCTTTGTGCAACCTGGTTTTCAGCCATTGTACTCCATATATTAGATCCTGTTTGCAGTTAGAGGTGATGTAAGATATATAAAAGTGAGCCTTCCTGAGGTGTGGGTGTGTGGGAAATATTTTCTTGCTGATGATCACTGGTATATGGAAAATCAAGTTTGACAATAATTTAATATGCGCTGTTGAATGAAAAGCACTTGCTCACCTGTAGCACCCCTACATTCATGTGAAAAGGTATTGTGGGGAGAGGCGCTTGGCCTAGTTTTGCTAACGCACTGGTGCACACAGGGCGCAATGACTTCCTCCCTCCCTATGGTCTTAGTGCATGAATGAGCTCACTTATTGATTTCAAGTAATATGTTTTCTGATTGAAACATACAGTGCTGTAAAAAAAAATTTAATTTAATTTTTTTAGATTTTAGAACTGATTGTGGATTATGATAGTGTCTAGAGGGAAACTGCTTTTTCCAGGCAAAGCCAAGTTTGGAACACTTTTCATACTGGATAGGTGAAACAACCGTGTCAAGGGAGGGCAGAATACATTTAGAAGAGGTAGGCTTAATAAGATGTCTAAGGTCTGCACTTTATAACCCCAGCAACATACAGTACCTGTTCTCATACAGTAGTCAAACTGGCCTTCACTCTAGTTTACAACCACCAGCAATATATAATACTGTATGTAAAAGTTTATGGAAATGAAGCTACTCATGTGTCCAAAGTGAAAACATTGAGAGCCACGCTGAGTAACTCAGCTGCATCAACATTTTTCATTTAATAATGATTTAAAATTTTTACAAATGTGTGCATTCGATTTTTTATGGTATTTTCATGGCATACGGTCTCTTTCTCAAAAGGACATGTTGGCACGTCACAGTAGGAAAAGCACTGGTGTAAATAATGAAATGAATCAGGCTTCTTCCATCCAGCTTCTTCAGTTTCAGGGTCCTGGTATTGCGCATGCTGTCACACTGTCATGGCTTACTGGGACACTTGAATAGGACAAAGCCATCGGTAATGTTGTTGGTACCGCCGGAGCTTTTCCTTCTATTAATAATAAGTAATTTTTCCATGATTCAGTAAGTTATGTAATTATTCTGCTCATGTAATTTTGGTTGCTTTTTGTGTAAAACAGTACCATTTTCTTTTCAGGTTCTGTGTCTCTGTTTGCTGCTGTTACTGAGAACATTGCTCATCTATAGTAACAATGAAATCTATTTTTAAAGTCTGTTTTGCCCTATTATGTGCTGCCAATGCAGGTGTATTCAGTCTGCTGGATTGAGCTAATAAGCTCATCCAGTTGTCTAGAGAACTCAATTTGACCGATCAGTCATTTATTAGCACAGCAACACTATATCCCTGATAAAAAGGACATTGGAATAAAAGAAAAAGAGATTTAAGTGAGAGAAAATCTGAGGATTTTAATAAATTAATATATTATATTTTAAATTCAAATGTGACTTTTCTACATTGTCCTGTTAAGGATGCAGAAAAGTGGGAAAAATGAAACTTCATGCACTATTATGTCATTTGAAACTGAAAAATAACTAGCTGAGCAGTCTTTGAGATTGTCAGCATGAATACCTGTGCTGACAAATGTAGTTGGGGCTACTGATGAGTATAGCTTCCCTCCCCCAAAAATACTGTTTGGCTGTTCAACACAAGTAGACAACAGAAGTGGACTTTGTCTTCATGGGTCGGCTGCCACACCCGCAGTGAAAGGCGGTGTTTGTATTTACTGGCTTCCTGAAACTTTGTGACATGAGCTCAGTGTCTTAAAATACAAGATCTGCTGCATTTCATGAGAAGTGAAACAGAATCTGCCATCAAGGACAGAGTCAGTAGAGGAGAAACACATAGAAACTGTGGCTTTATTTTGACATCCAATAGTGTGATGCATAGTAAAGGTTCTAGCGTGCAGGGATTCTTTATTCAGGGACAACTTAATCTATCCTCAACTAACTGTCTAATGTAACTCTTACATTAAAGTTACATTACATCATTTCATTATATCAAACCGAATTTTTGTTACTCCTTATGGTCATTGGCCTTTTTTCAGCAATTCATTAAGTCACATTCAGTAATTGCCCCTCAATATTGTAGTTACTGGTGGAGTCTGCCTTCCCTGCGCTGGATTCATACGGTGTACCCACACACAAGAGTTTCATAGATACATGACAGACAGAAGCTCCCGTGTGTGCGGATTTCACATAATGTGGAAGAAAACTGGCTGCCCCCAGCGGTCGATACAAGGTGTTGCCAAATCAGTCACAAATGAATATATAAAGGAATAGTTCAACATTGTGGGAAGTTCCCTTTGTGAATTTGTCTTCTTGCCAAGAGTTAGATAAGAAAATTAAAAGCACTCACACATCTGTAGACTATGCTAGCCTAGCGCCCATACCAGCACCTCTAAACTGCACCGTATATCTCATTTGTTTAATATTTATAGCATCAACCAGTTTTAGTGGTGCAGGCAGGCGGACCTTTTTTTTTTTACCTCTGAACTAAGCCAGGCTAACTGTTTCACCTTGTATAAAGTCTTTATGCTAAGCTAAGTTAGCCGGCTGCTGGTGGGAGCTTCATATTTATCAATTTTTTTCCTCCAATTCACTCTCTCAGTCTTCTCATGTAACTGTAGGGCAGAAAGCGAACATGCCTATTTCCCAAAAATGTCCCAAAATTTCCTTTAAGGATTCCAACCATAACCAAGTAGCTTTAGTTGCCCAATCTTAGCCATTAAGGCACAATCATTGATCTAAGGGTGTAACCAACCGTACCATCAAAATTTTACTTCTTTATATTATTATGTATTAGTAATAATTAGCATTAGTATGTGTGAACACTATACAATGGTAAAAATTAGGCTTGTTTTAAAATTTGTGCTGGTATCACGTAATCCAAAATTTTAAACACTATTGTCACATATTTGTCATACCCTTAATCAGATTATGTTGGTTTGTGGTGGTGGTGGTGGTGTGAAAATTAAGCAGACCTTGCTGGAAAAGAAAATGGTGCTCTCCTTGGATTTACAAATTAACATTAATAACAATTCACAAATGATCACAGAATGGGAAGACTTGCTTTCTCACGCAGCCGCTGTTTGAGAGCATTGAGGTAAGCCTCCCGGTTCTCCTTGTTGACCTCCATCTTTTGGATGAGCTTCTCCTCCGTCTTCTTGCAAAAGATGTTGTTCTCCTCACGCGCCTTGTGGAGAACCTCCTGCACACGTTCCCTCTTCTCCGCCAGCTGCTTCCGCACCAGGGCCTCCTGGGACTACAGCAGAGTGGGGGGCAGATAAAGAGAGAGGAGTCACCATAATGATGGCAGTGGCAGCTGGGGTTGGCAGGGATTCATGCATTCATGCATTCCTCAATACTAGCTGAGTTTCCTGACAGCTTTAAAGGTTCAATCAATGAGATATTGACTGCCCTGTAGCATAAAATAATGATAACATAATATGCAGAGCTTAAATTGATGACTTTTAAATTTCAAAAGGCAGTATAGCTCATGCTGTTTTGAAATAAAATTGCCACCCACTGAAGTTTGAACACACTCTGTCATATAATCCATCAACTATTATCTGCTCTAGTGAGTCACTTTATTACCATTTGGATTGGAGAAAATAAACTGCTTGTCTTGCACATTAATTGTATCACTCCTTTCATATTCAAGATAATTTTGACATAACATTTCCTTGTTCCAGTGTTGTACATTGCATTGTGTTTAAACCATAATTTCCTTGTTTCTTGTAGGCCTATTTGTACTTGCTGCTGAAAAGTCTTATTTACTCCAGTCTTATTTAGCTGATTATTTAAGTCTGCACAGTCTCCCGAATTGTACTTCATTGTACAGTATCCCTACCAACTTCTGTGCATTCACAAACCTGCTCAGCAGGATTGTCTGCCAGAAAGGTAGGTTTAAAGGTTCAAAGGAGCTGTACTACGGCTTCAGTGTTGCTCATCAACTGGCTTAATCATGGATTGAGAAAGACATGTGATTACAAAACATGGACAGGAGCATTTCCGTTTTTATGCACCATATACAGCACACATCAGCATTTGTATCAGTAGTGAGTCATAATAAATAAAGTGAAATGACACCCTTAAAAATCCACCTCGTGGATTTTGAGCTGCCAGTGGTGCCAACTTTCTGCAGAATGGATCATTTGCTGAAGACCATTTCTGTTTCCCATTTTATTTTCAAGGGAGGCGTCCAGGAGGCATCCGGAACAGATGCCCGACCCACCTCAGCTGACTCCTCTCGATGTGGAGGAGCAGCCGCTCTACTCTGAGCTCCTCTCGAGTGACCAAGCTCCTCACCCTATCTCTAAGGGAGCGCCCAGCTACCCTATGGAGAAAAGTCATTTCGGCCGCCTGTATCTGGGATCTTGTCCTTTCATGACCCAAACCTCAGGACCATTGGTGAGAGTAGGAACGTAGATCGACTGGTAAATAGAGAGCTTCGCCTTGCACTCAGCTCCTTTACCGCAACAGACCGTTATATCGAGCGCATCACTGCAGAGGATACACCGATCTGCCTGTCGATCTCCTATTCCATCCTTCCCTCACTTGTAAACAAGACCCCAAGATACTTAAACTCCTCCACTTGAGGCAGAAGCTCTCCACCACCCTGAAGGGGACAGGCCACCCTGTTCCGGCTGAGAACCATGACCTCGGACTTGGAGGTGCTGATTCTCATCCCCGCTGCTTCACACTTGGCTACAAACCGTCCCAGTGCACGTTGATGGTCCTGGTTTGATGAAGCCAGCAGGACAACATCATCTGCAAAAAGCAGAGACGAGATCCTGTGGTTCTCAAACCGGACTCCCTCAGACCCCTGACTGCGCCTAGAAATCCCGTCCATATAAATAAACAGGGCTGGTGACAAAGGGCAGCCCTTCCGGCAATGCGAACCAAACTCCTTCTCCGCTGGAGCCCACACCAGCCCGCCACCTCTCACCGCAGGCAACTCCAGAGTAGTAGAGATTCCAGCCTCTCTCAAGGAGTTGGGTTCCCGAGCCCAAGCTGTGCGTGGAGGCGAGCCCGACTATCCCTAGTTGGTATCTCTAAACCTCCCGCACCAGCCCAGCTCCAGTCCCTATACGACCGGCGCAGCCCACACCAGCCCGCCACCTCTCACCACGGGAAACTCCAGAGAAGTAGAGAGTCCAGCCTCTCTCAAGGACTTGGGTTCCAGAGGCCAAGCTGTGCGTGGAGGCGAGCCCGACTATCTCTAGTCCCGCACCAGCTCAGGCTCCTTCCCCCCCAGCGAGGTGACATTCTATGTCCCTAGAGCCAGATTCAGTGTTCGGGGATTGGGTCACCGAGGCCCCCGCCTTCGACTGCCACCCAATCCACAAGCCCCTTATGGTTCCTCCTGCAGGTGGTGGGCCCACAGGCGATCGGCCCCATATCGCTCATTCGGGCTGAGTCCGGCCGGCCCCGTGGGGTAAGACCCAGCCACCAGGCACTCGCACGTGAGCCCCAACCCCGTGCCTGGCTCCAGGGTGGGGCCCTGGTTGTGCCATACTGGGAGACGTCACAGTCCTTGATTTTATATTCCTCATAAGGGAGATTTGAACCGCTCTTAATCTGACCCGTCACCCAGGACCTGTTTGCCTTGGGAGACCCTACCAGCGGCAAATAGCCCCAGACAACATAGCTCCTAGGATCGTTCAGGCACGCAAACCCCTCCACCACAATAAGGTGGAGGTTCTACACTGCACTGTAAATTTTACAGTATCTTACACTGCACTTGCAATTTTACTCCCCTGTTTTTAATTGTATTTAACTGTCTTTTCATATTGCCCTATGTTGCTTTTATGTTTTATATTAAGCACTACTTTGAATTGCATTGTCATTGAAATGTGCTATACAAATAAACAAATAAACCTTGCCTTGCCTTACTGAAGCTGTTTCTTAACACATCATTTGGTGTGACTCAAGTGTCATCCTCTGACTGTGCAGTCAAAATATAGCAAAGGGTAATATAACCTTACAGCTGATACATATCCATATCAACTAAAGGAATTAAAAAAATTTAAATACGTGCCGAACAAGTTGCTAAGTTTCGGCTGTGACAACACGTGCATTTTTTAAAGTACGCTTATTTGCCTTCATTCCGACTGTGAGATGAGTAGATGGATATCAATCTCATGTCTGTTCTTTAAACAACCCGTCATTCTCTTTTTGGAGTGTTCAAACATGGTTACTCCCATTTCTTGTAGTCATGTAAATAGCCTACTTTTATGTAGCCTAAATAGCCTACTTTTATGTAGGCTATTTGGAGTGATCTGTTAAGAAATTAAATCAGATACAAACACACTGTCTGTATCTCCTTTTAAATGAGTAAAATTCGATCGTACATGTGTTAATATTGGATTTAATGTAGAGCAACTGCCAGCGATGATGGCTTTGTAGCCATTTGCCACTGGTTTGTTGACGCTTTTTTGTTGTTTTCGTCAAGTGGGACATAGCGTCACAGTCAGAAATCCCTGATAACTGTGACTTACATCTAGTAAGAGTACCATCTAGTAGGCTCATAATTAGGATAACAATGCAGTGGGCTGTCGCATTAACATTTTAAAGTCCTTTTTTGTGTCCCTCACTTTTATGTTTCAGGTTGATTTTCTTAATAAAGTCTCCCTGGGCATATTTCTCTCTATGTTCTGCCACCATAGTCCAGATGTATGGAGTTCATTTTGTGTCTTTATTATGCAATCAAAAAATATTTTTGAGTGCAAAACTATCCAAACTCACAAATTTGTGATTAAAAATGTCATCCAAATGTTTTGCGAATCCAAAATAATAATAATGTTTGCTCAATTGATTTAAACCTCTTCATTGTGGTTCCTGGTGTCTTGTCGCCAGGTTATGTTTCATAGTGACTAAAGCCTCTGTTCACTGGTTGTATTTGGCAACCTGCACAATACCTGGAGACACGTCACAGAATCAGATGGATAAACTCTATGTCTGATATAATATGGCATTAAATTAGTCCTATTAATGTACTGTAAAATAAAGTGCCACCTAGTGAACTTCATGTGTAAACACAAAAACTCTCTATTGAACCAGAGAACATCAGAAAACCAAACCCATATGTTGTGTGGCCCCCAGAAACTGATTGCAGTGATGCCATAAGTGCCTCAGGACTGTACAGAAGTGCTCAACAAAACTGCTGCCAAATTGATTTTAAAATGATCACTGTGAAAACAGCAAAAAGCATTTTTCTTTTGGATGAAAAAGATGAAAATATTGCTACATAAACAATATCTGGGACTTAACAATGGTATAAAGGAAATTTGAGATGATTTAGATTTTTGTTTTATTTAAAATATGTGTAGAAATAGTGATAGAACTTTTTTTCAAAAGCTTGAGAATGAGACAACATTTTGGTTAAGTATAATAAGGTTTTGAAAAATATGTAATTACCAAATTAAGAGTATAATTTAGTTTAATGAAAACATATCTGAGCTATTATAGAATCAGTAGGGTAGGAGAACAATGTAAGGAAAATTCTCAACTTAAAAATAAAGGACGTAAATGGACTGTACTTGTATAGATGGACTGTACTTGTATAGTGCCTTTCTAGTCGTTCGACTATTTAAAGCGCTTTCACACTACATATCACATTTACCCATACACACACATTCATACACCTGATGGCAGGAGCTAACTGCCCATTAGTACAAATTAAACTAATCATTCACACACACTCACACACCGAAGGCACAGCTTCGGAAACAATTTGGGGTTCAATATCTTGCTCAGGGATACTTCGACACATGGATGGGGGAAGCTGGGATCGAACCACCAACCTTCCGATTGGTAGACGACCCGCTCTGCCACAGCTGTGGCTTGGTGGCAGCTCATTGTGGCTCAATGCAGATTAATTCTCATATTTTTTCACAGATTTTATAAATCAAATGAAATAAAAAGATTACCAGTGGTACTCCATCATAGGACTGTGCTGTGATGACATATCTGTTTACCTTCCTCCTCTCCTCAGCGGCCTCCAGCCTCTTCTGGAGTTCCTCCAGGGACAACTCTTTCCTCGGGGGGGAGGGCAGCGGCTGAGGCTGGGTTTTGTCCCCAGACTGATCAACATCCTTGAGCATCACCTCAAACGACTGGCCGGATGCTCGCTTGTTCAAACCCTTCACCTCCAGGTCTGACACAGCCAGAATCCATACACCAACAATAAAACACAAGTTAGTAAGCTACCTATCAGGTGCAAGTTCTTTCTTTCTTTCTTTCCTTTTTTGCTCCCTGCCAGAGGGATGGGGGATACATCTCATGACAGTGTTTCAGCATTATTTTCAAAAATACAGTACTTGGGGTGCCCTGTTGACTTAAGGATTTAAGGTGCCAACCATGAATCTTCCTAGTTTGTGTCCATCTGGAAACATTTGCTACGCGTCTATCTCTCCCCTCGCTTCCTATCAAAAATAATTTAAAGAAATTACAGAATTTTACACGAGGAGAGAGCTGTGATCAGAAAGGATCTGTGAACATACAGTAGTTGGTAGTAAACAGATTGGGTAAAGGTTGTAAATGTATTTCACTCTAGTAATCAAAAGAGTTACAACTTGCAAGGTACAGAATCTAATCAATAAGAGTGGCAATGACATGGCCCATAGGCCACACACCCTGTACAAAGGGCAGTAGTGCAAAAACATTTTCACTTTGAATGACAAATAAGTGATCTGTTACTCATACAGAAACCTGGTGTGAGTATTTGTCCCTTATGGCTATATGTCATTTTTCTTGCCTTGAAATGTGTAAATGCTGACAAAACTCACTGCTACATACACAAGTCTCGAGTTCACTTTTTTGACAATCTTATTAGATGTAGCTGATTAAACAGTTATTTCCAGATTGAGAAACGTCTATGAAAAAGTGTGTATAAGTATATACGTTTATATATGAATATTCACCTCATATTCTTGTAAAACAAATTCTTAAAGCACAGAAAACCCAACAGAATGCTGTATGTCAATTATAGAAATTGAATAGTTTTTTGCTGTATTAAAGCAAGGCTTAATTTACAGGTCATGTTTTTTTGTAAACGGAATGTTAACAAAAAAGTGTGACATTATGCAGCACAGCCCGTCGCGCTAATTCTTCCGTCTCAAGATGGCGGAGTATGCGAACATCGTCCGAAGCGCTTTAGGGCAAATAGGAGGTCACGGTGGAGTCCGGGGTTTTCTTCTTCATTAGCTAGAGTCAGGGACTTTGTTCAAGGGCGATGGCTTATTTGGTGTTGCCTTGGTAATGATTTGGCCTTTTTAAAAAATGTCCTCCGTAAATTGCATTCTTTTTCTTGAAATGTAGTTTTTAAGAGTAGCCTATAAATAAAGGCATAAGTAAACTAAGAATAACAAATATAACACAATGTTTTTATTGTTCAATTCAATTCAAATGGCTTTAGTGGCTATACTATTTCAAGAACAATGTTGCCAAAGCATCAAAATATAATTTGTCCAAATATCTGGACAGCATACATTTAAATATATAGAGAATATCCGGTGCATGTATTTGTGTGTTCGTGTGTCGATGTAAACGCATGCGTGTGCTGTGTGTGTGTCTAGGTCACTCATTGTTCCTCGTGTTGTAGCATGCTGATACATATTGGGCAGCAAGATATGCCCTGTCTTATTCTCCTAGGAGTATTTTAGATTTATTTGTCAATGTCAAATTTATTTATATAGCATTCTAAAACTACCCCGATTGACCAAAGTGCTTTTATTGACTGTTTTACATTGTTCATTATGTAATATATGGACACAATGACAGGGCATCAGTGTTATGGTAAAAAGATAAGCCCTGTAAGAGGTGAAGCTAAGACATTAAATTGAGATGACTGACACATGGAACATGAAACACAAAATTTGCCAGACAGACAGGCTGACAGACCAACAGGCAAGATGACTGACCTCCATACTGATATATGCTGTTGGGATGTGGCTGTGTGTAGAAGCAGGAGCAGAGCAGAGACAGCATAGACATCTCCTTGATCTTGTCTGTGTAGGCTGTTACAGAGAGATACAAGGAAAAATTTTACATGTCAAACCATCTTAAACCCTGCCAATTTATTGGGACAGAATAAAACTCTCGGGGTTACTTGACTGTAACCCTGTTCCCTGATAAAGCTGAACGAGATGCTGCATGAAGTATACATATGGAAACGTCTTTACGTGAACCAGCTGTGAAAAGTTTGTTTAACCCTCGTGTGGTGTTTGTATTTTTGTTACCCAGCCAGTGTTTGATGGACTTGCTGCATTTTGGGGTTTTTAATTCAACACAATCAAAAATTTGATGTTAAAATAAAATGTTTACTTCATCTTAATTACAAGCCATATAAACAGCATATATGGTTAATATGTGTCATTTACCTTTATTACATCACATTTTTTTATTAAAGTGCTACTCTTTTTTTTTTTTATAAAATGTAATAAAAAAAGAAAAGAAAACTTAATCAAGTTATGAGTGGAAACAAAATCAACAAATTTACAAGGAAGCAAAGTTTTTCAAAAGTATTGATGTTTATTTATTTGAATGTAACTCATTCAGGTCAGTTTACACAAGACAAACTGAACACACAGAAACTAGATGAGCTAGCACATCTCTGTGCTGAAGCGCAATCTCTCGCAACTGTGCTAATATTAGCGAGTCGTTGATGTAATTCAAAATATGAATGCCCTGGAGTCGCAATGGAGCCAGCGCTGCTTCCATGCATCCGTGTTGTGGCAAAATTTCTATGTGAAAATATGCGTCCTTCAGATCAATTGTGACAAACCAATCGCGATGTTGGACTTGCGACACGACCATCTTTACGGTTAACATCTTGAACTTGAATGCTTTGACTGAAAGGTTTAATCCTCGAAGATCTAAGATTGGATGCAACCCCCCATCCTTCGTGGGAACCAGGAAGTATCTGCTGTAATAGCCTGACTCTGTCTAGAAGAAGAACATGTTCCATGGCCCCTTTGCTCAGAAGGGTTCGCAGCTCTTGTGATAGTACTTGCGCCACCTCCGGTTTAACAGAAGTGGAGACCACGCCGCTGAAACACGGAGGACAACGAATAAACTGGATCCTGTATCCTGTTTGTATTGTGCTTAACACCCATGCAGAAATGCCTGGCAGAAGTATCCACGCTGCCAGACTCTCTGATAGTGGTATTAGCTTGAACACTTCCTCTTGAGGGGAAGTTAAAGATCCCGCTTCCTGGGAAATAGCCGGATTTCGACAAGGGACATACAACATGTCGCTGGAAACCACTGCCCCCCGAAACACCAAAGGTGGCATAGGTGGAGAGGTTTTGTGAGGGTTGTGGGACGAGCTGAACCATGGCCATTACACCGAAAATGTTTTGAAGTACTTCTTCGACAAACCGGATACTTACGAACAAGCGCTCACTGGCAGGACATGCGAACTATTGGACATTTAGTGGCAAACAGATGCATATTGCAAACTTCGGAGATGGTCACATCCACAAAGAAGACCCCGACAAAGAGAAAATGTGCCCGAACGACTTATTTCATTGGAGGCAGTGAGATCTGCAGGAATACTTTTCTGTTTCTTATGGGGTGAGTTTCCATAAACATCAAAGTTTTTCGTTTTGTGTCCCATTACTATAATGGGCTTTTAGATGGTAATGTTAGCATCTGCTATTAATTTGAACAATGCTTAAATTGCTTGGTTGATTGCTTGAATTGACAGGTGTGAATGACTTAGCCCACGTAAACCTGCCTGTTAGCATTCTCAAATTGAATGTGATGCTAATAATCCTTTATTATTAATAGTATGCGGTTCGATTTTTCCCGTTGCCTCTGTAGTTGCTATGCAACCATGCAGCTTTACAGGGGGTATGGCTTATCTAAATGAAATATAAATGAGCCCTATTGTCACTTCCAGCAGGTGAGAACAGGTAAGAACTGCAGAATGCCTCCCTTCAAATGGCCACAACTTCTCCAAATATTATCAGATTTCCATGTGTTACACATCGTTGGAAAGCTTGGAGACTACACTTTCAGAATCTGTGAATAACTCAAAATGCCCCAGAACCGACTTGTGTCCCTACTTTGACTGGTCACATATGCATAGTTTATGCAGCATTGAGTGAAGCTTTTGAAAGGGAACGTGAGTTACCTACGGTGGCTGACAAGGGCAAAGGCACAAGCAAATAAAAAAAAAAACATATGCAGCATTTAGAAAACAAGCTGCAAATACAGAAATGCGCTGCAAAAACATACAACACACTACTGTTTCTCCACTTTGTGCATGTGCAGGCTGATCTGCATTGTGTAATTATCTCACAGGAGCACAAAGATTCAAAATAAAAAGTTTTTAAAGCATCCTCCACAGACCCTGTTAATCAGCTGTCTCTCTTTCCAGATAGCTTTTTACACATATTAGACTTTTTATTGCTACCTGAACAATGGGCACTCTTGTTGAAATAGACACTCATGACAGCTGTGCATGTGTTCAGATATTATTGGCTAATAATGTGCTGAGGTATAATCAGGTCAAAGTTTTACTTTAGCAGACATAAAAACTCTTTGCAAATATTTGCATAATACATAATGTAAGCCTTCAGGCTATTATCAGTGCTAAACATAGAACAGAACATGTCACGAAAGACAGATCTACTCTGTGCTGTTTTAGCAGGGAAAAATGCAGAAACAAAGTAGACAAAAAACAATCCTATAAATTAATTTAATAATAATAGAAAATTTTTAGAAAGTTTTGATTTGCTTTGATCTGTATTAAAGAAGATACAGTAATAGAAAATCATCCTGATTGGCTGATGGCGGATATGATTTTTGCACAATACCTAAATCCTGTTTTGGAACACCTTGTACAAGGATGGTTTGTTTCAAAATGTCAAATGAGTCAGGCTCAGTACCACAAGGTTATGGCCATATTAAATTGATAATGAAGCTGCATTTATAATGAAATGTAAGCACATTTTGCAGGATCGCTTGGAGCTGATATGTGCAGCTGTCATCTAAATGTGGTCTCAATTGTGCAATGAACTGAATTATGGCAGTTTATGTTATAGTTTATGTCTAAGCTGCACCTAGAAGACTTTATCAAACAAATGCAATTCAATTCAATTCAATTTTATTTATATAGCCCAGTATCACAAATCACATTTGCCTCAAAGGGCTTCACAATCTGTAACATACGACATACAAATGTAGGTAACAATATTGTTGTGAATGTGGTTGTATTCTGTTGTGTTTAAATTATGATCTGTTTTTAGTACACCACTCATTGGATTAGACTTTTGACAGGTGTATGTTACTTGTTCTTATATCCCAGTGGGGACTTTAACCTGAATGCACACAGACCCATGGGGACCTGTGTCACAGTAGGGACAAAACTTGAGGTCCCCACAGGTTTTTGAGGATTAAGACATGGTTTTAGGGTACACATTAAAATTACGGTTAGGGTTAGGCATTTAGTTGTGATGGAGGTTGGGGTAAGGTACTAGGGAAGGCATTATGTCAATGACTTTCCTCACAATGATAGTGAAACAAACATGTGTGTGTAAACATTAATGCAAATACAGTAGGTGGGAATCAGAACAAGGAAGTGATTGGTCCAGTGGCTCACAGCACCCATAGTGATTGGCTCCCTCCTGGACCATATAAGGAGTCAACATGGCATCCACCCTGCATCTCAGTCTCCTCCCAAATACCTACACTTGTCACTCTTTGTATTATCATCTCTCAGATCTTCACTGATCTTGCTTTGTCATGTCTGTTTAAGTTTGGGAAGCAAGTTATTGTAATTTGGTTTCTCTAATTTCATTAAGCTACATGTATATTTGTTACATATGTTTGTTTAGACCTTTTCTGTTTATTCTGTTGGATCAGCCCACTCTGAAGTTATTCCAAAGTCCATCTTTTATCTATCTACCATTGTAAATAAACCCATTAGTGGTTATACTCTAGCAATCTGGGACTTGGGAAAAGATGGCATAAAGGTATGGAATGTCTAAAAACTAATGAACTAAAAAACTAAAATCCTTCTCCTCACCTACAAAGCGCTTAATGGTAAGGCACCATCATATCTTACAGAGCTCACAGTACCTTATTACTCAACTAGAACACTGCGCTCTCAGAATGCAGGGTTTCTTGTGGTTCCTAGAGTCTCCAAAAGTAGAATGGGAGCCAGAGCGTTC
>CM022473.1:3573037-3633339 GCA_011952105.1 Coreoperca whiteheadi | reverse complement strand
CGTCAGCACGTTTAGATTCCACCTACTTACGACATCTATTGCAATTCTGTCCATCATGGGAGAGGGACCCCTCTTCTGTTGCTCTTCCTGAGGTTTCTATCATTTTTTCCCTGTTAAAAGGGTTTTTTGGGTAGTTTTTCCTTATTCGAATCAAGGGTCTAAGGACAGAGGGTGTCATATGTTACAGATTGTGAAGCCTTTTGAGGCAAATGTGATTTGTAATTTTGGGCTATATACAAAAATGTAATTGAAATTGATTTGAATTAATGAATAACCTTTCTTGGGCTTAGCAACATTTGATAAAGAGAAAGTGTTGAAAAAACAAAAACAACTGGCAACTAGGCAAGTGGCTACATTGGTTAGCAGGTGTTGCTCTTGCTTGCTTGAGAGGGGGCATGTGATTGGCTGAAAGGTGAGAGGGCGGTAACTGTCATGAAAAGTGACATTATGAACTTGACGTGAAAAAAACGACGTGTTATTGGGCAAAATGCCATATTGAAATAAAAATATACTTTTAGAAAGGTTAATTAAAAAAAATGATATCAAATAAAATGCAGTTATTATAAAATCATTAAATATAATTTCATAATAATGGATTGAGTTTCAATGTCTTCAACTGTTTCAGAAATTGCTGGTTCATTTATATATTTAACAGAATTTAGTCAATGATTATTGATGATTTCACAATGTCTTTTTCATTTACCCTGCGACGAGTTGGCCACTGTCCAGGGTGTACCCCACCTAAGGCCCGAAGTTACTGGGATAGGCTCCAGTCACCCGCGACCCCTAACGGGAACAAGCGGCAGAAAATGACTGACGGACTGTCAGTCCGGAATGTCTTTTTCATTTATTCAATTATCAATATCCATATACTCCAACTCCTGTTTGAGGTTTTTCTTCTACACAGCCATCTTCTAACCAGACATCCTAAACGAAGAGATGTCAGCACATGTCAGCATGACCTCAGGTATTGTAGTGGAACCAGAGTGACAGGTTTGTCTTGTCAGCATGTAGGCTTAAGTGTTATGCTTGTAATTGTTTCCCTAGACATCAGCTTCCTTGTATTCTACACAGTCGACAAAGTGTCCTCAAATCCTTCATTAAAGTGAAAGTAGAAATATCACAATGGAAAAGTACCCCAGCCATTATTCCTGTATTTAAAATATTACATAAAACACCACCCATGATATTGCTGCTGCACTTAAGTGAGAGCTTTATTCGTGATGGTATTTTTCAGTCCTGATCCCTACCATGTCTGATTTTCCTGTCCGCTGAGATTTTCTCTCCCTATACTCTGTTGAGTCATTTTGGAATAGATCATTTATTTTGAACTGTTTTAGATTGTAAAATCACAATTTGTAAAGAGACTGGTAACTACAGCTGTCAGATACATATAATAAATATATCCACAATACCACAATAAAGTCTATGTCAACAATACATCAAATGCTACAGAAGAATGTTATGAGCACGCGCAGTGAGCTTATTTTCCTTTGGCGGGAGTAACTTAAAAACACAAACAATGGTAGCTATTATTTATTTATTTGTAGTTGTTTGACACCTATTTTTAGTTGTGCAGCAATGCTAAGTGACGTTGTTAACTTGTAATTCGACTTAGCAGCTAACAATTCGTCTGCCATTGCTGTTGTTGGTTCAGGCGCATGCTCATTACACAAAGCAACAAAAGGCATGACGGAATTGAGGTGATGACGTTTGTCCACACATACACAGAAACTGGACTTTTGAAAAATCCGTGCCTCAGGAAAAAACGTACCAGGTTACGTATGTAACCATGGTTCCCTGATAGGGGACAAGAGAGGGACAGATCCCAGATTATTTATGCGGTCTAGGCTGTAAAATCTCAAAAAGGTGTGAGGCGAGGATCATCCCGCAGCATCGCATATATCGGAGAGGGGGGTTCCCGACCACCAAGCTCTGGAGGATGCCACACTCCGTGTGGAGTGAGCTCTTATCGACAGAGGTGAAGGCAAACCGCGCACCTCGTATGCCGAAATGATAGCTTCAACTATCCACCTGCTAATAGTGTGTTTGGTAGCCGGGCAGCCCTTACGAGGGGGCCCGAAGCATAC
Source organism: Coreoperca whiteheadi (assembly GCA_011952105.1). Lineage (NCBI taxonomy): Eukaryota > Metazoa > Chordata > Actinopteri > Centrarchiformes > Sinipercidae > Coreoperca > Coreoperca whiteheadi. Next base: position 3,631,249 of record CM022473.1, on the reverse strand, counting down.
CAGCAATTGGTCTAAATTGTGCCACTGGGATGTCCTCCGGACATAAATCTCCAGGGCTCTGACTGGACAAAGCAGTTGCAGCCTACCTTCCTGTTCCACCCGACTCTGAAGGAGGATGGAATGCCTGCAGGACTACCGGCCGGGCCACCTCAGTGGTTACTTTGAGTACATAACACGGCCTGGGATGCAGGATGGCTCTAACTGCGCCTGGAACAATCTCCAGGTTAGCAGGAGCCACCGACAGGGCCTGCAGATCTCCCACTCTCTTGAGAGAAGTCATGGCCAGCAAAAATGCTACCTTTAAGGCCAGACACCTGTCTGATGCATCGTCCAGTGGCTCGAACGGTGCTGTGGGCAATCCATCTAGCACCACTATCAGATCCCACGGAGGGACTCTGACTCGAACCGGAGGCCTCATCCTCAAGGTGCCACGAAGGAAACTGGTCACAAAGCAGTTCTTCCCAAGCGAGCAACCATCCACCAAACTGTGGAATTCTGCGATCGCAGCCACACACACCTTAAGTGTAGCGGGGGAGAGTCCAGCCAAAAACTGGCCTTGGAGGAACTCCAGCACTGAAGCCATTGGGCAGTGAACTGGGTCAAGATGGCGCTCCAGGCACCATGTAGTGAAAATTTTTCACTTACCCACATACAGTTTCCTTGTGGAGGGGGTCTAGAGTGTAAGATGGTCTCAACTACCTCAGTAGAGAGACCGGCAGTTCGGAGGTGGTCCCCCTCATGGGCCAGACCCACAGCTTCAATCTTCCCGGCTGGGGATGGAATATCTCACCTTGGGCCTGCGACAGCAGGTCCCTCCTGACGGGAAACTCCACCAGGGGGCGGTCAAGGAGGGCTACCAGGCCGAGAACCAGATTCTGGCAGGCCAGAACGGGGCCACTAGCAGCAGCTGGTCCCCTGTTCGGCGAACCTTCTCTAGAACCCCCGGGAGCAGAGAAATCGGGGAAATGCATACAGCTGTAGCCTCGGCCAGGGATGCACCATGGCATCCAGCCCCAGGGGCGCTGGATCCACAAGGGAGAACCAGAGGGGGCAGTGAGCATTGTCTGAGGACGCGAACAGGTCCACTTGTGCTCTGCCGAATCTCCTCCATATCATCTGCACCGAGTGCAGTCTCCATTCCCCTGGCCTCGGCTCCCATTGAATTATTATTTTTTTTTGTGACATATCTTGACTGGATGGATGTTTGATGGAGACCATGAAATTTGGTAAAGATATCCAGGGTACCCAGAGAATGAATGTGAATGACTTTGGGGATCCCCTGACTTTTCCTGTAGTGGAGCCAGAAGATTGAAGGTGTCATGAGAAATATCTCAAAATCTACAAGATGGGTTGGCACAAAATTGTGTACAGACTGTCAAGTGAGTTGAGATCCTGGTGCCCCTGTTTGGTTTAAACAGGGAGTAAGGGAGAAAAGAAGAGTAAATTTCATCTAAAATTCTGATGGGAATGGTAGAACACACAAGTTATGCTATAATTGTAAGCTGCATTGCTAACTAGAAGTGAAAATAATCAATATTAACCATAAGAAATGTTAGTAAGAATGTTTTAAGAACTAGATTCATGTGTTTGCTAGAACTGAGAGGGCTAAATATCTGAAAAACTGAAGGAATGTAGCACTGATTCGACCTAGAAAATGTGTTAGAATATGCTGGACGCAGTCATAACAAGAGAGGGTCAGCAACTGCCAGAAATGTGGGAAATGACCTTCATGGTTCCTCCAGATGCCCAAATAAGGACAGTCGAGGCAATTAAGTCTCAACAACAGTACTCAGGCTACAGGCCTGAAATGGGTGTTTACTCCAGTGACAGAGAATCACAAATTCGGACTGAAGTTCCTTTTTCTCACATTGTGAAATACAGATGTAAGATTCTAAGAACAGTTTGGGAGCTTTGGAAGGAGCTGTGAATTGTTTATTGTTTAACAGGAAGAGTAGAGTCGCTCCGGCCAGACTGACACCGCTTTCTTTCCATCTTTCAGAAACAGATAAATAATTGAAATTTAGGACTCAGCTGTGTAGCTACTGTATGATTTATTTGAATGATTTGTTTGAAGATTGAAATTTCAATTGAGCTGTTTTCCTATCGCCCTTGATAACGCGTATTGCAATAAATAGTCTAAAGTCTAAATTGTGGACATTTGATTTATGAGTTCATTGATGGTGGTAAAATGTTAGGTTGTTGTGTGCATAACATCTTAAGAGGTTCTTACAGGTTACTCTAGCCAATGAAATTAACAGTCCCTTGGGGCTCACATTCAAGCCAGTAAAGCCCATCCTAGAACCATAACAAGAGCTCAGATTAATTAAAGGAGAGTTGCCGTTAACAAGCGCGACTGGTGATGGTAACTGACACAAATGGACTATTTTGTTGGTTGCTGAATCAGAGGAAGCAGGGTAGACACTTGGAAGTAGGCAGTTAGAAGCTAGGCGTGTCTATTCGCCACCAGCTTATTCAGTCCTTACTCAATACTTTAGGGTAATACTCTGAGAGTCTAAGGTTCGGACCCTTTAAACAGAAAGCTGGTCCAGTACCTCCCACACGGGGATTTCCCAGGATCTGACAAGATATTTGTGGTCTCCTGATGATGTATCTTACTGACTTTGGTGACTTTTCCTCTAGCGCCACCATGAGGTTGTCATTTGTGGCTTATAGTGAAATATCTTAACAACTATTGGATGGATTGCCATGGTAAACATTAAAGCTGCTAAACATCAGCATGTTAGTATTGTCATTTGGAGCATGTTGGCATTTAGCTCTAAAGCACCACTATCAGTAAGTACAGCCTCACAGGTCACAGAGGTGCTAGCATGGCTGTGCACTCTTTTGTAATCATTTAACACGCCTTTTGGACACGAGCGAATGCCAAATGAATGAAATATAATGTAATGCTCTGTCATATAAAATAACCCGATGTCACATGACTGACCTCTTGCAGAACATGAGGTACAGTCTGAGTGGAAGAAAAGGATTTAAAATTGAAAACACTTGAGAGGATCATAAAAAATATCAAAACTGCATAGGTAAGCAAAACATTTTATAAAAAAGACAAACGAATTTTATAAAAAATATCTATATGATGAATATTGTTTATATTCTTACACATAAGTAATGTGGTTGGCTATGCTGCACTGCGCAGAAGGAAATGATGAATGGTCAAAGTACATTCACAATTGTTGTGACTCATGTATGTCTTAAAGCACTTTGATTTCTCAGATTTTACAGAATAATATAACAGCACTGAAGATGATGGTTACTTGTGCTGATATATCATCACAGGCCATCAAAGTCAGACATTTTCTGATCTTACAGATAGTGACTTTAAAAAGGCCATTTAATTTTTTCAGTGGGGAAAACTCAAGTCCTGACTTATCAAACAAGGCCTAAAGGCTGCACACCAAGTTAAAGCATTATCACACAGATCAGAAAGTGAGATAAGAGTGTCTCTGTTATAGTTCTGGGTTTTGTTAGTCGTTGGTTGTCTGGTTTTGTGGGTTTCCCCTTCCCTTGTGTATGTTGTTTGTTGCCTGCCATTAGTCTCTTTTGCTCTGCAATAACCCCTGGTTGCTCCACTACCTACACACCTGGTTTCACTCTCCCTTGTCAGCCTGCACCCCATTTTCCTCATTTACTCTGTGAATATATACCGGTCCATCGCCTTTGTTCATTGTTGGTTCGTCATCGTATTTATGATGGCTTTTGTATTTGTATTTCTGCCTGTCTGTTCAGTTTAGTGTTGGATTTATGCCTACCAGTTACCCGTTTGTCACCTGCCTGCCTACCTGCCTAAAACCTGTCTGTCCTGCTGCCTGTAAGTCTGGAAATAAACATCCAAGTCATCAGCCTCTGTTGACCTGTCTCCGTTTGGATCCTTTCCCTCTCTCTGTTTGCCATCACACATGACATTTATGGAGAGACTGCAGATTAATATTATTTCACCACATGAACTAGTGATGTCAGATATTTCACCCTGCACAGAAAGTGATGAATCAAAACTTCAGACAGAAAATTTGGACTAGATTAGAAGGCACATAAGCTACCACACCACTGTTTTATTATACTTCTTGTTAATCTCAAAATGTTATAATGATTCAGGAAAAAAATTATGGCTGAACCTGCTCCCTGAAGCTGCATTCAAGAGATATGAATGTATAATCAAGTGAGCAGTAAATACGACTGCATGAATCAGGAAACTTGGGGAAACATTTTCAACCACAGAACGTCTGAGTTGCATTCATTTGACGGCACAGCATCCTCAAACACTAATATCTAATCCTCTTACATTAATTATGACTCAAATGACCCTGTGTAATCCACAAGCAGTTCCTCTCACCTCTCGGGAGCTTTTTAGCATCTCAAAAACCTTCAACTCGGCGAGATGCTTGACACTATGGTTTTACCTGTCCAGCTCCTTCTGTTAAATTTTGCTTTGTCTGAAAATAATGGTGTCTATATTTATTCTCATAGGATTCCCTCTAGCTGTAGACACTATTATAATCCACAATAGGGAGGGAGATGGTTATCATGCCCTGTGTGCACCAGAGTGTATGCATAACTAGAAGTGCCATTGTATGGGAGAGGCCAAGCGCTCTTGACACAATGAGCACCCCACGGGAATAAGGTAAAACAGGCAACCAGGTGCTTTGATTTAACAACACAACACAAATGATTGCTCAACTTGATTTCTCATATACCAATGATGATCAACAAGAAAATATTCCCACAGTTTTTTTACCGTCTTCATTCTTTTACGTTGACAGTTTGGGTTCAGTCTCACCAATCTTATCAACTTTTGACTTCTGCAGGAGCAGGCAGCTGTTTTCAGAGAGAAAACTCTGATAAACCCACTGTACACTCCCTGCTCAGTACCAAACAGCTGACAGACAAAGTCAGAAACTAGCTGGTGAACATGGTGCAGCATTTAGCAGTAGATATTTTTCTCAGGAGTTAGTGGAGTGTGGATATTGGACTTGCAGTCATCGGGTGGCCAGAAACACATCTCTACTCTCTAACTCTAACCCCACAACTTGACAATGAATGTCAAGGTGGCTCTGTATCTGCTATAATAGACAACTTTCTGCTAACGTTGTATGCTCATTTTTCTGTCCTCAAGCAACCAGTGTCATTGTAGAGGGAGAAACATGTGGCTGAGTTGTAAAGCACTCAATTTTCACATTTGCAACACCTGCAAACACACAAATGTCTTTACTGAACATTTGTTGCATGCATACATGTGACATCATCACACGTGACATCTTGCTATTGAAATAGTTTAAATTATAGCGGCTACTTTCATCTGACACTTGCAAAGTGACAGATGCAAAGTACAAAGTAGTGGAACCATCAGTTTTGATGTTTGTATGGTTTTATTGCGTGACTGAAACTACAGCACAGTAAAGTGCATTTCAGGAAAAGTTATTTTTAGAAGGATTCTGAATAATTAACATGTACTTTAAAATCACTTTCTGGCCCCACAGCCAGTGTGGTGCTTGCCACTGTCTGTGGATGTGTGTTTGGGCCTCCTGAGTGAGGGAGTTTGCTCTCTGCAGTGGCTAATGCTCCCAGTGAATGTGGATGCAGCTGCCCAAGTCTCCAAAATCATTGAGACTATTTATAACAAGTTTTAAAAGTTACAAAATGTTTGACTGCATTCTAATTATGTACAGTATGACAGTATAGCCAAATGTCAAAAGGATCTGGGAAGTCTTTACCACTTAAATCAAACATTTTGATGCCACCTGGATTTTTACTATTGTCATGACTTTCCCAAGTGGGACAATGTAATGGTGTAATGCAAAGCTAATATTTCGATATGTATATATTTATTTCAAAAATATCTTTATTAGGATTTACCCCACTCTGGAAATCATCTGCTGTACTGTAGGTATAAACTTGGTTTGAATGTGTCTGTCAGTCATTTTCTACCGTTTGTTCCCGTTAGGGGTCACGAGTGACTGGAGCCCATCCCAGTGGCTTTGGGCCTTAGGCGGGATACACCCTAGACAGTGGCCAACTCGTCACAGGGCTGACACATTCATCCACTAGGGGCAATTGTTTTAGAGTTACCAATTAACCTACACACGCATGTCTTTGGAGGGAGGGAGGAAGCAAGAAAACCCGGAGAGAACCCACAGCAACACAAGGTGGACATGCAGACTCCTCGCGGTCTGGTCAGGGATTCGAACCCACAATCTCCTTATTGGGATGCAGGAGTGCTAACCGCTCAGCCACCGTGCACCCACTGGTTTGAATGTGTATGTAATTAAAATAATAAAAAATAACTAATAATATGGGCCATATTGCATAATTTAAAAAAAGAAAAGGATGAGGTAGAGCATACAATGGTGTGTACAAAAGTGTCTATTTACACAAGCTATTGATAAATCTGCAAAGCTATCTTGGCCATTTTGCATGCATTTTCTAGATGGCCCCTAACAATTTGCCGAACTGTTTTAGAGCAACAGGCTTCAGTAAGGGATCATGAGGAGAGAATAACACCTTAACAAAATCATTCAAGCTTGATCCTCCACTGAACAAAACATCTGGTGAAATATTATGAAAATTATTATTATTATTACTGGACAAATTCAGATGCTATTTGCATCTGTTTAGAGCTCATTTTATGTTCATATCCAAAAGATTTATTAGCATTTGGTTATATCCACTTTGACATGCAGACTTGCAATTAGTTTCTGCTAAATTGACTAATTAAAATTTTCATTTTTATCTTATTTTGAGGTCCTGTCTTGTAGAGATGCATGTGTCAAAGTTTCTTTGACTTCTGCAGCAGCAGGCACTTGTTTTCAGAGAGACAACTCTGATAAACCCACTATACACTCCCTGCCCAGTACCAAACAGCTGACAGACAAAGTCAGAAACTAGCTGGTGAACATGGTGCAGCATTTAGCAGTAGATATTTTTCTCAGGAGTTAGTGGAGCGTGGATATTGGACGCTCTACAGGAAAACAGGAAAATATGTTTTCAGGGCCTCAAATAGACAAAAGCTGAGTTTAAAATCAGCCTTCTCGAATATGAATGATTAGGGGTTTAAGCACTTATTTAAGCAACCTGTCCACTGAGCTTGCAAAGTTTAGAAATTACACAGTTCATTTTAAATTATAAAGTGTTTTTGACCTGTTTTGGTGATGCTTGTCCCCAAGTGACCTTGTAAGTAATTTGTTCTTGTCTCTCAATGCACCATGGCTGCAAAACAAACCACTCCCACATGAAGGCTTCCTTCTTTTTGTGTGTGTGTGTGTGTGTGTCGATAAGACGCAGTATGTGTTGTGTGTGTTGATAAGCCTGAATTTAAAGCCAGTCACACCCACAATGGGTGGTGCCCTGTTGCCAAGGTGACATCATCAAGTGAATAGGCTACCTCTGGTCTGCAAGCAAAACACCTGCAGTAAAATATAATAGGTTGGTGTTTCTCAGTATATGGTCCAGGTTCAGCTCTCCAAATTACTTTTTTTTTATAATTAACACTTGAAATGATGGAGGCACTTGCAAATGACAAGGTGATAGAAAATGTAAACCATACTTTGGTGTTTCATTTTTACCACTTTACTTTATATTTCATGAAATGCTTGATGATGAGGTTCGCCAATAAAAACTGATTTCCATTTAACTCTTAACTTAATTAAATGGAAATAAACTCCATGACAAAATTAATAAAATTACTTATCTTTACCACACACTATCACAGAAACAGTTCTGCACCAAATCAACAATTCAAAGATTCTTGGAACCAAAACTTCCCAAACAATCTGTGTGGTTTAGTTGGTCAGTTTGAAGGTCTGTGACCTAAAATATTTAGATTAGATTAGAGGGACAGACAGGTCTGTAACATACATTATACATTACACATACATTCAGTTGCCAGTTTATCAGGTACACCTAGCTAAAATTAATGCAATCGAATATAGCAAGTCCTGCAATAGATTTTAACTTCATTAACGTTATAATGTTCAGTTTTTGTTGTTGAAAGTCCCTACTCTCATGTCCTGCTCCCACAGTGGCTACCTATGTTTCTTCTCATGTTCTCAATTCAAACTCTGCTGTCACGTCCCATAAGGCCTGCACTTGCTGCATCTTTACATAACAATAATTAAAAATCAAATATGTCTACAGTAAAATTACTAAACAACTTCAACAATACAGTAAAGCTGTATTTGACTCCATAGAATCTGAAAAAAATCCAGAAAGTTAAAGCAACTCAGAGCACACCTTGGCTAAATAACACTACAGAAATGAAAAGGAAATGCAGACAAGAACAATATAAATGGAAAAGGGACTATCTGATGGTTTCATATTTCACGTTATTTTTATTTGTGATGGACCCTGCCTAACTATTGAGGTGGTGGAGTGTTTTTGCCAGTTACTGTTTTCTGGTGTCCCTGAAGGCACCACTGGAACGCAGTTGAGGCAAACAACCTGATTCAGAGCACCTGTGCCAGGTGCGCCCAGGGAATAAAAGTGCAGCTTCAGTGTTGCTCGGGGGCTCTCTACGCTCTTCATGTCTCATCCCAGCCAGCTTGTGTACAGTTCTATTCGGCAGATATAGTTATATACTCTAGATGGCACTGCCCTGGCCTCCAGCACCTCTGTCAGGAACCTTGGAGTTATCTTTGATCAGGATCTATCCTTCACATGAAGCAAACTTCAAGGACTGCCTTTTTTCACCTATGTAACATTGCAAAAATCAGGCACTTCCTGTCTCAAAATGATGCAGAAAAATTAATCCATGCATTTGTTACTTCAAGGCTGGATTACTGCAATTCCATATTATCAGGCAGCCCGAAAAAGTCCCTTAAGATTCTCCAGTTGATTCAGAACGCTGCAGCACGTGTACTGACAGGAACTAGGAAAAGAGATCATATTTCTCCAATAATTAGCTTCTCTGCACTGGCTCCCTGTGAAATCCAGAAGAGAATTTAAAATCCTCCTCCTCATCTACAAAGCTCTCAATGATCAACCAAAGATTTTCCTCTTTGATAAAGCTTATAGTTACGGCTGGCTCAAGTGAACCTAAACTATGCCTTAGTTATGATGCTATAGGCCTAGACTGCCGGGGGACTTCACATGATGCACCTCTCTCCTCCTCTCCCTCTCCATCCGTATGCATTCTCATCCCATAAATGCATCTTACTAACTTGACTTCTTCTCGCCCCTGTACTTACGACATCTATTGCATGTCTGTCCATCCTGGGAGAGGGATCCCTCCTCTGTTGCTCTTCCTGAGGTTTCTATAATTTTTTCCCTGTTTACAGGGTTTTTTGGGTAGTTTTCCTTGTTCGAGTCAAGGGTCTAAAGACAGAGGGTGTCATATGTTGTACAGATTGTAAAGCCCTTTCAGGCAAATGTGATTTGTGATATTGGGCTATACCTTGCACTTCATTATGTTCACCCATCCACACTTACATCACTGATGTTACTGACACACAGAGGCCAGTTTGCAGTTTAACAACAAGACAGGGAATCATACAGCAGCTAAGTACCAGTTGGTTATCTTGCATGTCTTTTGGCTCGTGGCATCCTGCTCTGCCTTTACTCTCTGTGATTTATGGAGTTCCCTGATGGACAGATAGCTTTACTTGTTGCTAGAGTAACGTTAACTGTTAACTACTGATAATGGTAGCTGTTGCTAGCTAACATTAAATTAGCTCAGTTAGCTGTGATGCTGAGCTCGGTTATGTTGTCCCCCCGGTCCAAACCTCCTGTGCCAAAGGCCAGTCAGAGTCAGCAAATAGGACAGCGATTGTCCCGGCTATCTAGCTTCTTCTTCTTCTTCTTTTCCTTTCGGCTGCTCCCTTTCAGGGGTCGCCACAGCGAATCATGCGCCTCCATCTAACCCTGTCCTCTGCATCCTCTTCACTCACACCAATTAACTTCATGTCCTCTCTCACTACATCCATAAATCTCCTCTTTGGTCTTCCTCTAGACCTCCTGCCTGGCAGCTCCAACCTCAGCATCCTTCTACCAATATATTCACAGTCTCTCCTCTGAACGTGTCCAAACCACCTCAATCTGGCCTCTCTGGCTTTATCTCCGAAACATCTAACATGAGCTGTCCCTCTGATGTACTCGTTCCTGATCCTGTCCGTCCTCGTCACTCCCAAAGAGAACCTCAACATCTTAAGCTCTGCCACCTCCAGCTCTGCCTCTTGTCTTTTCTTCAGTGCCACTGTCTCTAAGCTGTACAACATTGCTGGTCTCACCACCGTCTTGAACACCTTTCCTTTCATTCTTGCTGATACTCTTTTATCACACAACACACCTGACACTTTTCTCCACCCGTTCCAACCTGCTTGCACTCGCCTCTTCACCTCTTTTCCACAGTCTCCATTGCTCTGAACCGTTGACCCTAAGTACTTAAAGTCCTGCACCTTCTTCACCTCTGCTCCCTGTAACCTCACCGTTCCACCTGGGTCCCTCTCATTGACACACATGTATTCTGTCTTACTGCGGCTAAGCTTCATTCCTCTGTTTTCCAGAGCAGACCTCCATCTCTCTAGATTCTCCTCCACCTGCTCCCTGCTCTCACTACAAATCACAATGTCATCCGCAAACATCATAGTCCATGGAGATTCCTGTCTAACCTCATCCGTCAGCCTGTCCATCACCAGAGCAAACAAGAAGGGGCTCAGAGCCGATCCTTGATGCAGACCCACCTCCACCTTGGACTCCTCTGTCACACCTACAGCACACCTCACCACAGTCTTACAGCTCTCATACATGTCCTGCACCATTCTAACATACTTCTCTGCCACTCCAGACTTCCTCATGCAATACCACAGCTCCTCTCTCGGCACCCTGTCATACGCTTTCTCTAAATCTACAAAGACACAATGCAACTCCTTATGACCTTCTCTGTACTTCTCCATCAGCATCCTCAAAGCAAACACTGCATCTGTTGTGCTCTTTCTAGGCATGAAACCATATTGCTGCTCACAAATGCTCACCTCTGCCCTTAGTCTAGCTTCCACTACTCTTTCCCACAACTTCATTGTATGACTCATCAGCTTTATTCCTCTGTAGTTGCCACAGCTCTGCACATCTCCCTTGTTCTTGAAAATTGGCACCAGTACACTTCTCCTCCATTCCTCTGGCATCCTCTCACTCTCCAAGATCTTGTTAAACAAACTAGTCAGAAACTCTACTGCCACCTCTCCTAGACACTTCCATACCTCCACAGGTATGTCATCAGGACCAACTGCCTTTCCACTCTTCATCCTCTTCAACATCCTCCTCACTTCACTCTTGCTAATCTTTGCTACTTCCTGCTCCACACCAGTCACCTCTTCTACTCTTCGTTCCCTTTCATTTTCCTCATTCATCAACTCTTCAAAGTACTCCTTCCATCTTCCCATCACACTCCTGGCACCTGTCAATACATTTCCATCCTTATCTTTAATCACCCTAACCTGCTGCACATCCTTCCCATCTCTATCTCTTTGTCTGGCCAACCTGTACAAATCCACCTCTCCCTCTTTAGTGTCCAACCTAGCATACAAGTCCTCATATGCTCTTTGTTTGGCCTTTGCCACCTCTATCTTCACCTTACGCTGCATCTCCCTGTACTCCTGTCTACTCTCTTCAGTCCTTTCAGTGTCCCACTTCTTCTTTGCTAACCTCTTTCTCTGTATACACTCCTGAACTTCCTGGTTCCACCACCAAGTCTCCTTGTCCACTTTCCTCTTTCCAGATGACACACCGAGTGCCCTCCTACCTGTCTCCCTGATCACATTAGCTGTAGTGGTCCAGTCATCTGGGAGCACTTCCTGACCACCCAGAGTCTGTCTCAGCTCCTCCCTGAAAACTAAACAACATTCTTCCTTTTTCAACTTCCACCACTTTGTCCTCTGCTCTGCCTTTGTCCTCTTCATCTTCCTCACCACCAGAGTCATTTTACACACTAGCATCCTGTGTTGTCTGGCTACACTCTCACCTACCACTACTTTACAGTCACTGGTCTCTTTCAGATTACAACGTCTACACAAGATGTAGTCCACCTGAGTGCTTCTCCCTCCGCTCTTATAGGTCACCCTATGTTCCTGCCTCTTCTGGAAGAAAGTGTTCACGACAGCCATTTCCATCCTCTTTGCAAAGTCTACCACCATCTGTCCTTCTGCGTTCCTGTCCTGAAGACCAAACCTGCCCATCACATTCTCATCACCTCTGTTCCCTTCACCTACATGCCCGTTGAAATCTGCACCAATCACCACTCTCTCACCTCTGGGGATGCTCTGCATCACTTCATCTAACTCACTCCAGAATTTCTCCTTCTCTTCTAACTCACATCCTACCTGTGGGGCATAACCACTCACAACATTGAACATCACCCCTTCAATTTCCAGCTTCAGGCTCATCAACCTGTCTGACACTCTTTTCACCTCAAGAACATTCCTCACAAACTCCTCTTTCAGGATAACTCCTACTCCGTTTCTCTTCCTATCCGACCCATGGTAGAACAACTTGAACCCTGCTCCTAAGCTTCTAGCCTTGCTACCTTTCTACCTGGTCTCCTGGACACACAGTATGTCCACCTTCCTTCTCTGCATCATGTCAATCAACTCTCTAGCCTTCCCTGTCATAGTTCCAACATTCAAAGTCCCTACTGTCAGTCCTACATTCTTAGCTTTCCTCTTCTCTCTCTGCCTATGAACACACCTTCCTCCTCTCCTTCTTCGTCTTCGACCAACAGTAATCCAATTTCCACCGGTACCCTGTAGGTCAACAGCACCGGTGGCGGTCGTTGTTAACCCGGGCCCCGACCGATCCGGTATGGAAGTCATTGTCATGATTCGCATTTTTAGTTTGGCATGTGTTTTACGTCGGATGCCCTTCCTGACACAACCCTCTGCATTTATCCAGACTTGGGACTAGCACATGAAGACACTGGCTTGTGCCCCCCTGCGGTTGCATTGTCCCGGCTATCTAGCTAATGGCAATTAATGATAATTGCATTCAGCAGTTACTTTTTAGCAACAAGTAAAGCTATCTGTGCATCAGGAAATGCCATAAATCATTGCAGGGTGCCAGGAGACAAACCTGGCAAGAAAACTACCTCAGTACTGTATTCCTTGTATTGTCCATCCATCCATCTTCTTCTGCTTATGCGGGGTTGGGTCGCGGGGACAGCAGTCTAAGCAGGAACGCCCAGACTTCCCTCTCCCCCGACACTTCCTCCAGCTCTTCCGGGAGAATACCAAGGCGTTCCCACGCCAACCAAAAGACATAGTCCCTCCAGGGTCTCCCCAGGGTCTCCTCCTGGTTGGACATGCCTGGAACACCGCCCCAGTGAGGCGTCCAGGAGGCATCCGGTACAGATGCTCGACTCTGAGCTCCTCTCAAGTGATCGAGCTCCTCACCCTATCTCTAAGGGAGCCCCCAGCCACCCTACGGAGGAAACTCATTTTGGCCGCCTGTATCCGGAATCTTGTCCTTTCGGTCATGACCCAAAACTCATGCCCATAGGTGAGAGTAGGAACATAGAACGTAGGAACGTACTTTGCCTTGCAGCTCAGCTCTTTCTAACAAAGGGTAGTCCTGCCAGAGTACAACATGCACTGGGAACAAGTCTGACGGCAATGCGAACCAAACTCCAGCTCCGGTCGTATAGGGACCGGACAACCCTTAGCAGAAGGCCCTGGACCCAATATTCCCAGAGCACCCCCCACAGTTCGCCGCAAGGGACACAGTCGAATGCCTTCTCCAGATCAACAAAGCACATGTGGACTGGTTGGGCAAACTCCCATGAACCCTCCAGCAACCTAGCGAGGGTATAGAGATGTTCCAGTGTTCCACGACCGGGATGAAAACTGCATTGTTCCTCCTTGTATTGTCAAACTGCAAACTGGCCACCGTCTTCCCCGAGGCTGTGTCCGATCTTGTAGTTCTATAACACAACCACACCCAATTTATTTGAATATAACATATGGAAATAAATGTGGCATTATGAAATAAAAGTCCCATTAAATAAATAAAAGTAGTCACTTGAAATAAAAGCTATTAATTTATTGAACTTTAATGACAAATGTATTAATTTTATAGCCATATTTATTAATTTCATAGGTTTATTATTTAATGACTAAAATGGCATTCCATAAAAGGTGCCAGCATGGCTCCTAACCCGGCTGTCTTTCCTCTCCTCCTGGGTGTTCACAGCAGTTGCTGTGGCGCCTGCCTGGTCCGGTTGAGATCTGGCTCAAGGTCCGCTACTCTTTAATTGAAAACCCCAGCTTCCTCTTCCGATGACAACAATGATGTGTTACCGTCATAAGTAACACGTGTTTCAGCAATAAAGCCGAAAAATAAAAAATAATTGATGAAAAGCAAGAATGTAGCTAGAGGAGTTTGAAGGAGCTAATAGCCGCAGCATCTGCACACGTAGCCGTTGCAATAGTGAAAATCTTTAAACAATGTTGGCTTAGCCCATTAAATCAAATCCAGGCAGACATCATTCAGTGATGTTTCAGCAATAAAGCCAAAAAAACCAACAGATTTAAACAAAAGTGTAGCGAAGTTTGAAGGAGGTACCAGCTGCTGCATCTACATGTGTAGCCTTTGCCAAAGCAACATGTGTGATAGAAGCTGAAGTATCCACAGAATGGTTGGTTGGATTCAAAGTGATGAGTATTCCTCAGTTATACAACCAAGTCCTGAGGACTGGATAAGAGACTTGCTAAGATGGATGTTTTCTCATTGAGAGACATTTTTGGAGAAAACTTTGACTTTTCCAGTTGCAGGCCAAAGCTAGAAAGTCTCCTCTAAAGAGATACGTTATGATGGGCTGTTGTGTGAAGGTCTCTCCTCCTAAATGCAGGATGTTCGCTTAATGCCCCAGGTTTTCCTGACATAACAGGAAGAGTGGGATTTGTGTGTTCACCACAAGGTAATTTACTATTGAGATGATCAGGATTCAGCATGGACACATTAGTCTCACTGAGCGCCCCAACCATGTGTTTCCTCATGCAATGCCTATCTGTCCCAGCCACACAGCATCGTGACACAGAAGTAGACTTTTTTCTAGAATTTAACTTTACAATCAAATTCAATTCAATTCAATTCAATTCAATTTTATTTATATAGCCCAGTATCACAAATCACATTTGCCTCAAAGGGCTTCACAATCTGTAACATACGACACCCTCTGTCCTTAGACCCTCGATTCGAAAAATATGGAAAGGATATGTGGAGTTGTTAGGTGAAATGTGATACATTCGATCCCAGAGAAATAGCAAGAGAAAGCGGCGTTCAGGCTTGCAAAACAAGCACTACATCACCCAAAGCAAAAAACACTGGCATGGGAGTAGATTTTAATTCAAAAGCCAGCAGTGATAGCAATGATGTCTCGCAATCTACTGTGGTCAGCAGCCTATTCGTTTCTGCAACAGCACGCCACTAAATACTTTTAATATTATTAATTTCTACAAGCCATATAATGTAATTGCCCATCTGCTCCATTAAAATCAGAAGTCAGAAATACAGCCACGGAGTGGCTTCTTAGTTTTTATTGCCAATAAAAGAAGATGAGCAAACCAAGGAGGGAAGAGTGAGAAGATTTATAAATCCATATTATCAACTTACTGGACATTGTTATACACAGGGCTCTATGAGCTTGAGGTTAAGAGCTATTAGTGGTTTTAATTGAACCTAATTGTTCTACATATTGAAAATAAAATGTTTAAACCGTTACATAATTACTTTTGAGAAAACTAACAAATTGTTTACCCTATTTAAATGTCATATATGTCTAAGAGTTAAAACAATAACAAGTGAATATGTGAATTAGTCTGCTAGGTGAAACTAAACAAAACATTTTATAATTATTATGTTAACCTACTTTTTCATTTCTCAATTTGATATCGGTAACAATATGACCCACCATCTAAACCAAAATTGATTAATTAAGTACATTTTACCAACTACTGTGTTTAAGTAAAATTATGGGGTACTTCTATTTTCTGCTAATGTCTACTTCTGCCCTAATACATTTTGAAGGGAAATATTGAACTCTTTACTTAATTTAATGGAGTGCACGGTGGCAGAGCGGTTAGTGTCTCTGCCTCCCAATAAAGATATCGTGGGTTCGAACCCTGACCAGACCACGATCCCTCTGGGTGGAGTATGCGTGTTCACCGTGGGTTTTCTCTGGGTTCCTCCCACCGTCCAAAGACATGCATGTTTAGGTTAATTGGTGACTCTAAATTATCCCTAGTGGATGAATGCGAGTGTGAATGGTTGTCTGTCTAAGTGTCAGCCCTGCGACGAGTTGGCCACTGTCCAGGATGTACCCTGCCTAAGGCCCGAAGTTACTGGGATAGGCTCCAGTCACCTGCGACCCCAAACGGGAACAAGCGGTAGAAAATGACTGACTGACTAACATCACTTAAATTATCTGACACCTATAGTAACTACTTACTATTAGTTATATTGCTTATGATACTTTTCATAAGCAATATAAATCTTAGTTAAAGGTTCAGTGTGTAAGATTTAGGGGGCTCTATTTGCAGTAGGTTTTCACTAGTGTATAATCACCTGAAAATAAGAATCGTTGTGTTTTCATTACCTTAGAATATGTCTTTTATATCTATAGAGGGAGCAGGTCCATTTCTTCGGCGGTCACCATGTTGTGCTGCCTGTTTCTAGCCTAGAACGGACAAACCAAACACTGGCCCTAGATAGGGCCTTTTGCGTTTTTGCAAGTTTCATAGCAACCGTAGTTTTTCCTCCACACTTAGAAGGGAGAGTGAGGTGAGCGGTATTCATATGGTTGCAAACTGCAATTTCATCCCTAGATGCCACTAAATCCTACACACTGGACCTTAAAGTAGCATTTTTAACCCATATCCGTCCTTGGGGACATTTTTAATGTTGATATTTTTGGCTGTGTTAATACATATAGCGTGCATTTTGGCAAAGTTGTAGTTTTTACTGTTGTCCACCAGATGTCGCCACCTTCTCATTGGTGGAAACATTGGAGAAACTGTCTGAAAATGTGCACCATTATCTCCATAATTAATGGATATTCAAGTAACCCCCCTTTCTATTTATGGCTGGCTTTTCACCCGCAGGACAGCTACCGACTCCAACACTTCCAACACGGTTGGATTTTCTAGCATTAGCTGGCCCCTTACAATGATGGCAACAGTGGCAAAAATCATAATAATGTCAGTAATATAACAAATTTATATTTATTTGGCCAGGGCAGACACTTCAGAGAAAGGGCAAAGGGGCAGCAACTTGAGCCAATTTAGGCAACAGATCTGTTTCCAGTTTTTAGTTGACATAATTAAATCCTGCTCAGGCCCAGCCCTGAAAGGTTCTTAATGAGGGAATATATTTAAGACATCTATAGAATATATGGCTAACGGTAATTGTTTACACTCCCCCAGTGTCCTCTGCATAGTGAGTCACACCATGAGTAGGCAGCTCAGAGGAGTGTTTGGATCTATGAAGCACTATCCATCATTTCACCAGTGTCAGACTAAAGCAAAGCAAGGTAAGTGTCAGCTAAGCTCCACTGGACATCATTTACCTGCACAGTCACCACCTCTGTAACTCCACTGACTCCTCAAAATGGCTGACTTGCGCACCACAAGGTCGCATTATGTTTTAGAGGAGGAAAGGCAAATGTGTTCATTATTCATGTTCAAACGCCTTGTTGTGAGCTGCCGGCATAGCACGACATCAATTGTGAATTCCTGTCTTTTTTTTCTTCTTCTGAGCATCTAGCGCCCTGCTTTGCTTTTTCTGTGCAGGCTAAACAGTAGCAGGTAATGAGCTGTGTGTGTGCATCAGAGATGCACATGAACTGCGTACACAAAGGGAGACATCGGTAAGACAAGGAACAGGGCGTAGGCTCACTTATGGAGCCAGAGAGCATGCAGCATTTGATATATTATTCACGAGTTTGGTGCAAAGGAAAAGA
Organism: Coreoperca whiteheadi; assembly: GCA_011952105.1. Taxonomy (NCBI): domain Eukaryota; kingdom Metazoa; phylum Chordata; class Actinopteri; order Centrarchiformes; family Sinipercidae; genus Coreoperca; species Coreoperca whiteheadi. The sequence continues at coordinate 3,613,299 of CM022473.1, read as the reverse complement.
CTATGTCGAATTCTGACAAAAACAATGTTGTGCCTGGTGCACCAGAGACATCTTTGAAACATCTTTCATATAGCAGGCAATATGGTGAATATGAGAAATTAAAAGGAATAAAAAAATTACTTGGGCTAAACAAAAATCTACATTGATGAGGATCTGAGCCCACTTGGGTAAGATCATGAGAAAGCTAAGAAAAAGATGAAACAGACTGGTTGTGGAATCAAGAAGATGAGTGAGTTGGGAGATAAACTGATGACAAAGGATGGTGCATGGCACAAATGATGGAAATTAGTATTCAGCTGGCTCCTCTGGCTGGGCATGAGCCCCCCATTGACCTCAGATATCAAATACAAGGAAGCACGTGAACTACAATGATCACTATCTGTGGTTACATGGACAATATTTCTACGACCCATTTGAAATCATTCTGATTAGAGATTCCAACTTAACTGTTTACATGGACGCTAAATAAAGTGATCCGATAAGATATGTGTTACATGCATCAAAGCATTTAATTAGAATATAGCGTTTTTGACATGCTCAAAGTGGTTCTGCTGCTGTGAAGCATCTAATCTTCCCATAAATATAACAGAAGAAATTGTTCCACCTGTTACGTATACATTATCATATATCATATGATAATCATAATCATATATCGTATGACAATGTATATTTTCATGCTTGACCCACCTCATGTCCTGGGAACAATATCTGCGTTTCTCCTGTTAGGGTTAAGCTTTCAACAATCCTTAACTCTTTTAAAGTCTCCAGTAAAAAAGTTGTGTCAGCCACAGATCATTTTTGTTTTGTTACCACCACGTTTCTGTCACTCCTGAAAACTCGTTCACATCACCTAATGTTACCCCCACATGGAGAAAACATGCGCAAAAATCATATATTTAATGCATCCTGAGAGAAACGATCAGATTAAGCATTTACATGGTTATTAGGTGCTAATGTTTTTCTATTGAATGGATTATAAAGGGTTTACACCGCACTTCTCAACCAGATTGAAAATTTATTCCGATCGGGTCAGTCTCTTCTGATTGAGGTGGTTAAATGAGGCATATTTCCTGCATTTATATACATTTAAGTCAACTAAATAAATACCTAAAAATTTGTTTATTGTAGGCTACACAATTATAGTCGTATAACAAATAGAAATACTATGTAAAACAATGTAACATCTTGATATACATAGAACATTCATACAAGAATTAGGCAGATAGTTTTAGGACATTTTACAATCCAGAGGCGCACTTTCATGAGAGGCAAACCAGGCAAATGTTTGGGGCCCTGTTACAGCTGCCGCCAACTCATGTGTTGTGTGAATGTGTAAAACTGTGTTAAGCGTTATCTGTGTACTGGGCCAGGCATAGTTTGTCCAATTACTGATCATGCACACCTTTGTGAAACTCACTAGGCATAGGAGTGCTGTTCCTACTGTTCTTTGGTATGTTAGATAAGAAATATGGTGTACTGTTTTATTTTTGGTTTGGTTTCCTTTAGGTAAATATAGTTATAGTGCTTAAGAGGCCTCCTTTGGTTGTATTTGGTTATTGATTTTCTTGGGCAGTACTCTTTTTTTTGTATTTGTCTAAAATGTTTAATCCTACGTTCCTACCACCCTGTAATAAATACCAATTACCAATTTATTTGACCAATTACTTCTGGTTCTATGTTGCTTCCCTTTCCCTTGACAGTAAAACATGAGCCTGATCAAGTGGCCGTAGTCCATGGTACCTGCACCTTGGTTGTGACTGAAACTTCGGAAATGCTTGATGATGTGATGACCCGTCATCCCTCACATCAAAGTGCCTGGTTGCCCAATTCAGAGATGTTGAAAGAATAATCGACAAAGATACATCCCCTGTCAAGTGATCAGCAACGTGCTAAACATTTTAATAGATAGATTCCCTTGTCTTTTCAGTGATGTTCCAACCAGAACTACTAGTTCTTCAGCACGACATTGATGTTAAGGAAACCAAGCCTATTAAATAACATCCTTATTGCGTTACCCAGAGTAAGCATATAGTGATGCAAAAGGAAACAGAAAACATCTTTTGCAAAATGGCTTAGCCATGCCCAGCTCCAGTCCCTGGAGTTCTCCATGTCTATTGGAGGCAGAATTTGATGGTTCCCCTCGGTTCATAACTTTCGTAAAGTAAATGCTTTACCGTCCCCGACTCCTACCCTCTACCTCCGATGGAAGATTGCATTGATAACCTAGGTACCACCAAATATATAAGCAAATTGGACCTGCTCAAAGGTTATTGGGAAGTACCTTTAACTGACCGCACCTCCAACATTTCTGCCTTTGTTACTCCCAATCATTTCTTGAAGTACACAGCCATTGCCTTTGCATGTGCTACGCTCCAGCTACCTTTCAAATATCGCTTTGGCAGGGCTAACTAACTATAATGCGTATTCAGACAATCTGATTGTGTACACCACCACTTGGGAGGAGCACATGAATATCCTAGACGAGGTGTTCAATCAACTTGCTGAAGAGTCGCTCAAGGTGAATTTGGCTAAGTGTGAATTAGGAAAAGCCACCATCACTTATTTAGGGAGGCAGGTGGGCCAAGGCCAAATGCTCCCTATAGAGGCAAAAAATATTTTCCATGTCGCCTGTAGGGTAGACGTGTGTGCGACCAGCTCCCCCGTAACTTTTAATTGACACCTTTTCTAACCTCAACTTTTTAGATCTTCTCTGGCAGCTTTTGTTTTTTTTAGTAGTTTCTGGCGCTACAAACTCACACAGCATGTCAAAGGGGAAGGGGCAAACAAATGGAAAAAGACCGAGAAGCCAGTTTGTCACCTGGCGCTAGCGTTATGCTAGCTGAAATTAGCGCCTGGATCTCAGAGCCTCTATGGCCGCAGACTTTAAAGCTTTGTTAGAGAGCCTGGATACCAAGTCAGACAACATTCACTCTATGGTCCCAGCTCACAATCAGCGTATCGAATCCCTTGAGTCAGGGCTCACGGAGGTGGACCAACATATTGAGAATCTAGAGGCTGCTCGCTCCGGGCTCCAAAAAGACAACGAGTGGCTGTGGGCTAAAGTTTCAGACTTAGACGGGCATAGTCAACGGCAGAATGTTCGTATTGTACCTGAGTCCATTGACATTTATTTAAATAAATTTGAGTGCTACATTAGCAAACGTCACCAAGAGTTAAACATGTTTGCACAAATGAGTAAAACATCTGACTTAATAATCAGATTTTACCATGTGATTTGGAGTACTATATTAAACATCTTAGCATGTCACTATTGAGATGACACTGACAATTATACCAGTTTTAATTTTGTCAATCTTGTCCTCCCTTAATTGCAGTATAAAGTCACCAGAATGGCACTGAAAAAAAATGCTACTGCCATTCTCAGTGTGAATCTGTGTTTTACATAAATCTGGGATTTAGATCTGCGTCAGAAAGCCAGCAGTGGTTACATGTTGCTGCAAATGCATGATCAATAAAATGCTCTTTCTAGATGAATCGGATCTGCGCTTACATGCGGGACAACAGGACGCTCTCTGATCTACATCAGAGCCCCAGTACAATATGAGAAGAAAACCTCAGTTGCCATGACAATTACACAGATACACAGAGACCCTCTCCACTCTCTGCATTATTAAATAAACAATACAGCCCCTCCCCTTCCCCTGACATACACACACACAGCCACACAATTTCAACTAATCAAGGAGCTGGTGTGGACTGTGTCATCTTACCTGATACTGTACTGGTCATTGTCGCTGACATTGGAGGAAGAGGAGAGAACCGGATGATGCTGCTGGATGGAGGAGAAGAGAGAATGTGAAGTAGTCGGACAGAGAAGACGAAGAAGAAAGAGGAGGAGGAAGGGAGAGTGAGAGAGAGAGGGGATGGGCTGGGCATGTGTCTGTGACCTGAATGGTGCAATGCACAAGTCTATGTGAACAATGGGAAGCCAGCGGGACTTGATGTATGTGTGTGTGTGTGTGTGTGTGTGTGGTGGGGAGAAGGATGTACTCTGTTGCCGGCAAGGAAAGATGTGGGTGGGGTAAAGCAGAGGTTGGAGAACATTCACATGAGGGACATAACTGAATATCATGCATCTGACATGATTCAGATGATAGACAGGTGAACAGATATTAAATGTTTCTAAAATACTATCTTACAATTATATGAATTCCATAAGACAGCGCCTCTTTTAAGGTGTTATGTAAGTTATTAGTGCTGATTTCTGAAGGCACTAATTAACTATAGATTTAAAAGTCAGTTACAGTCAAGGCAACTAATTTAAAGGATTAAAATAAAACGTCAATTGAGGAATTAAACCTTTATTTAAAGCATCTTCGAAACAGTAACAGTAATGATGATTCAAGGATACACTAATTAATACTCTTACATTAACAATGGGTCAAATGACAATCGTGTAATTTGAAAGGTGCCACCTCTGTAGTTTCCCTCTGCTTTCCCCACAACTTTACTGTTCCCTTTCAAGGGAACGAGACGCTGTGTCAGCTGACGCTATGGGGAACGCCTTCAGCGTGACTGCCTCTGAATCTCTGTATCAACTTAGACCAATCTTGATTGGGTTTAACGTCAACACGTGACGGAACCGGAAATGTAAGGGGAGCTGGCTTCACTGTTGTCGTCAATCTTCTGATCTTCAGCAAGCGCGCTGGGTCTCTGTCGAAATGACGAGTGTGAAGCGGTTTTTGCAGTGCTTCATCCCCACCGGCAACTCACGTGTTTTGGCTGGCTGTTTTGGGTTGAGAGCTCGCTCTATCAGCCCTCGAGGATGAGCGCGAGCAGCGTGAGCGTCTCCTCGGGAGCTCGCTCCGCTTGAGGTGGGTCCTGAGCGTGGAAGGTGGTTATGTGGGTGGCTCGTCAGCCCAGTCACTGCAGCATGAGGAGCTGCTGGAGGTGATTTTCCCAAGAGAGGAAAATGGTGGTTAGCCTCAATATCACCTGGCCAGCGGAGCAGCAGGACACTCATCGCCGGAGTAGCTCGGTGAGTGTTTCCTTCTAGCCACACCTCTACGCCCACATCGGGACCTGCCGTTCTTCTGGGTCTCCACACCGAGATGTCGAAATCTTGGTCCAGGCCGTATCTTGCACGGTTTTCTAGCCCGACTGGTCGCCGGTCTGCGTCGATCACTGGGTGCAAGGAGAACGGCTAGGGCGGGGAGACGCTGGCGGCGTTTTATTGCCCAGGCCGCGTCCTCCCTTAAGACGCCGACGTTGCCTAGTAGGCCTTGTCACACTACATTGACTTTAGTGGGCAAGGCATACGGGGCAGCGGGCCATGGCATGCGTGCGGGTGTGCCCAGCCTTCTTAGGACCTCGACTTTGGCGGAGCCCTCACATCCGAGGATGGACGGAGCTCCACCATGCTACGACGACGGTTTAACCCCCGTCGCCAGAGGTCTCGGGCCTGAGCTGAGGGTGGACCACCTCAGCCTTCAAAATCTCGCAGCTCTTACATGCTGGCTCAGAAAGCGAATGTGGCCCAGCGTGCCCCTCCCTAGCGGCTGAGGGGCTCGCTCCAGCCTGCTCGGAGAGGACCTTCTCGCCTATGGCGACCTGCTGGGGCAGTGCTGCTGTGTCTATGGTGCAGGGGACGAGTGGCTAGGGTCCTGCTCGTTGGGCTCCACCTGGAGCTGCTCGGTTGTCCGTCTGGACCCATCATCTTCCCTTATGTTTTACCACCTAAACATTTCTAACATAATAATATATATATATACACAACAATTTTGCCATCATGGCTATATATGTTATAGTTTTGATGCTATAAATCTATTCTGTACTTACGACATCTATTGCATGTCTGTCCGTCCTGGGAGAGGGATCCCTCCTCTGTTGCTCTTCCTGAGGTTTCTATCGTTTTTTTTCCCCTGTTAAAAGGTTTTTTTTTTGGGTAGTTTTTCCTTAATCGAATCGAGGGTCTAAGGACAGAGGGTGTCGTATGTTACAGATTGTGAAGCCCTTTGAGGCAAATGTGATTTGTGATACTGGGCTATATAAATAAAATTGAATTGAATTGAATTGAACCATGGTTCCCTGATAGGGAACGAGACGCTGCGTCTCGCTGTCATACTTCCGGTATGCGTGTGAGCGGCTTGCTTCAGTCGATCAGAAGGCTGACGACAACAGTGAAGCCGGCTCCCTTTATACTTCCGGTTCCGCCGGTGTACGTCACGTGTTGACATTAAACCCAATAAAGATTGGTCTAAGTTGATACAGAGATTCAGAGGCAGTCACGCTGAAGGCGTTCCCCATAGCGTCAGCTGACGCAGCGTCTTGTTCCCTATCAGGGAACCATGGTTACATACGTAACCTGGTACGTTTTGGTTTACTCTCATGTCTCTCATCAGCCTTGTTTCCAGCAGCAGGCAGCTGTTTTCAGTTAAAAAGCACTGATTAACCCACTGTACATTATCTGCCACCCACTAAACAGAAATATTTAGTTTGTTTGTTGGGTGTCCAGAAACAAATAAATCTAAATGAATGCTAATGTTGCTCTGTGTCTGTTGGATGTGTAAATAGGGAAGTGTTTGCTAATACACTAAACCGACTGACTTTTAATGTTGATCATTTTTATGACCCTAGTATCATATTTGTTTAACCATGCAATGGCAGCTGCTTTCCTTCCTCAAAGTGTGTTTTTGTGTGTGTGTGTGAGTGCATGTGCTGGCAGGTAATGGAGAACAGGTGGGCAGATTGGACAGGCGAAGTTGATTGCTGCGTCACAATTGGTCAACCGTATGACAGCAGCCAAGTTGTTTCTGGCCTTGCTTGGGAGTGGAAAGAGTGGGGAGCCACACTTTGTGCTGCGGCCAGTCTCCCCTAGTCCTGGGCCGTAACAATAATGCATCAATGTTGTGTTTATAGGTTTTACCTCTGACCCCAAATGCCAGAAAATTATTATTACAGTTTTTTCTGAATGCTTAAGCGCTAATCGTGATTCTTGTAGCACAAGTTCTAAAACTATTAATACGTATAGCAAAACCACTCACTGAGTTTGCAAAACTAAAAGCACACCACTGCTTTGCACTCAGTTTGCAATTTTGTAACACACACTTTGCAAAACTGTAGGCACAATTCACTGCGCAACACTCTTTTTGCAGAACTTTAAACACAACTCACTGCTTACACTCAATTACCAAATGTCCAACACACTCCTAGCAAAATTATACACATGTATGGCTATGATTAACACTATTTTGCCAACTGTCTGGCACACTTTCACATGTGAAAACTGTTTTAGATAATTAGTTCACTTCCTTCAGGTTGGTGGAGAGCTCCTGGCTCAAGTGGAGGAGTTTAAGTATCTTGGGGTCTTGTTCACGAGTGAGGGAAGGACGGAGTGGGAGATCGACAGGCGGATCGGTGCATCCTCTGCAGTGATGCGGTCGATGTACCGGTCTGTCGTGGTGAAGAAGGAGCTGAGCTGCAAGGCAAAGCTCTCTATTTACCAGTCGATCTACGTTCCTACTCTCACCTATGGTCATGAGCTTTGGGTCATGACCGAAAGGACAAGATCCCGGATACAGGCGGCCGAAATGAGTTTCCTCCGCAGGGTGGCTGGGCGCTCCCTTAGGGATAGGGTGAGGAGCTCGGTCACTCGGGAGGAGCTCAGAGTAGAGCCGCTGCTCCTCCACATCGAGAGGAGTCAGCTGAGGTGGCTCGGGCATCTGTCCCGGATGCCTCCTGGACGCCTCCCTGGGGAGGTGTTCCGGGCATGTCCAACCGGGAGGAGGCCCCGGGGAAGACCTAGGACACGCTGGAGGGACTATGTCTCTCGGCTGGCCTGGGAACGCCTCGGTATTCCCCTGGAAGAGCTCGAGGAAGTGTCTGGGGAGAGGGAAGTCTGGGCGTCTCTACTTAGACTGCTGCCCCCGTGACCCGGCCCCGGATAAGCGGTAGAAAATGGATGGATGGATGGATGGATAGTTCACTTTGCAATCAGCCTAAGCACTATAAATAAGCCACAGGTAAGCTGTCTGTGTGGAGTACAATGGAAGGAGCAGTAAGAGTGAAAAGAGTGAGAATCAGAGGAGGCCGAGGGAGAGGACGTGGAGGTGAAGAAGTAGGAGGAAGAAGAGGACGGAGGGGAAAGAGGAAGGGTAAGAAGAGTAAGAAATAGAATAACTGATGACATCAGAGCTACAATAGTGGACCATGTCATCAACCATGGGATGACCCTAAGGAAAGCTGGCCAACGGGTTCAGCCTAATTTGAGCCGCTACACTGTGGCAAGCATCATTAGGAGATTTCGAAATGAGAATCGGTAAGTACTTTGTAGCACTGCCATACTCTAATGAGAAACACAACAGTACCATAAATGCAAAAATACTGAAACTGTTACTTTATAGAATTGCTAGACGTCCAGATGCTGGGGGCAGAGGAAGAATGTTCACTCCAGAGCAAGAGACCCATATAGTGAATATGGTGATTGCCAATAATGCAATAAGACTGCGCGAAATACAGCAGCACATAATTGATAATGACACCATCTTTCAAAATATACACAGTGTAAGCATTTCTGCACTAAGTCGTGTACTTGCGTGCCACAGAATAAGAATGAAGCAAATTTACAGAGTTCCTTTTGAGAGAAACACAGAACGTGTAAAGCAACTACGATATGACTATGTGCAGGTAAGCTATAGTGTCATTGGTTCTGAATTTGGAAGTGCATACTGTAGTGCTGTGCATGGGCCTGATGTGTTGCATTTGTTTTGTCTTGTCCAGAGAGTGATGGAACTAGAAGAAGGCCGGCTTTAACCTCAGTAAAACCAGGAGGCGTGGCAGGAACATTATTGGACACCGTGCCATCATCAATGTCCCAGGACAACGTGGTGGTAACATAACCATGTGTGCAGCTATAAGCCAAAATGGTGTTGTTCACCATCATGCAACCATGGGCCCATACAACACTGCACACATTATTCCTGGACACCTTACATGACATGCTCACTGTTCAGAGACCAGAGCATACCCGATATGTCATCATATGGGACAATGTTAGTTTCCATAGGGCTGCTTTGGTCCGCAACTGGTTTACAGACCACCCATTCTTCATGGCACTCAACCTCCTTCCATACTCTCCATTCTTAAATCCCATCGAGGAGTTCTTCTCTGCCTGGCGCTGGAAAGTGTACGACCGTCATCCTCATCAACAGGTAGCCCTTTTACAGGCAACGGAGGAGGCATGTGTCAGGCCTGGATACGGCATTCAAGGAGATATTTTCCCCGGTGCCTTGGACTGGAGGATATCGCATGGGATGTGGACGAAATTTTGTGGCCGGACCCAGAAAGACGACATGATGTAGGCTGATTGTTGTTGTTTTTTGTGAAATTACTATTTTCTGACTTTGTCTTGGTTTTGAATGAGTGTGAATAAACAACAATACTTGAAGTTTGGATCCTTGTATATTTACATGACACTATGACAAAAGTATGACCTCAAATTGATATCTGTACACAGAGAAAGCAAAAGCCAGATGTGTTTTGTATTCATACCATCAGTGTGTAGTTGGCACATTGTGTGCTTAGTAGATGATGGCTTGTGTTTACTGTTTGATACAAAAACATAATTTTTATGAAGGTGTGAAGAGTTTATCTAGCTGTGTTCGCTTTTGCAAGAGAACTACAATGTTTTGATAATTGGGTGAAAGGTTTTCCTTTTTGTGTGTAGAGTTTTGCAAAAATAGCCAATAGTTACAAAAAATGTGCTTAAGCAATCAGAAAAAACTGTAATACTGCTATAATTATATGAATAAGTATAAAATGCCCCCCCCCCATAGTTGAGTAAGTAGTCGCGCGAGCAGTCGAGCCGTGCTGGCATAGGGTGAGTGTTTTTCAACTGCACAGCAAGGTAAAGTTTACCTTGATGACGTATTGCAGGTTTGCTAGTCACAAACCATAGTAAGAGCCTGTCACCTGCTGCCCTTTTCAGCTCACTGTGGCTGTTACTGTTTGTACTATTCCTGATTCTAAAAACTGATCCCCTGACCACATAGCACAAAATGTGTACATATCTGGTTGACTGGACCGGTTTTTATTGAAGACAAGCACTGCAAATGAAGCACCCACTACATGCCAGTTCACCAGTGGAAAACTTTTAATGTAATTAATAACACAGCTCTGATATTGCTGAGAGCATCAGTAAACACCTAAATAAGGCTGATATCTGAAAGTACATGAGTGACACTAAACTCCGAACCACAGAGATTCAGGTAAATACAGTCCTCTAAAGGTCACGGTGAGAATTTTTGAGGACTACGTTTGCGTTACCTCGCAATACTTTTCTTCTTCTATTCCTTCTGAACCATATGTATAGTTTGAATGGAAGGTAGTGTGGAGATTCTCAAGTTAATGCATTTATCATTGTTGATGGACACCTCACCTTATAGCATGTCCATTGCATAGACGTTTCAGATAGAACATTATCATATATATCTATATATATAAGAGAGAGCACTTATATATAGATATATATGATAATAAATACATATTGCAAGGGAATGCAAAAGTAGTCTCCGTAGGTAAAAGCTACAAAAGTACTGAGAGCTGAACACAGAGCTTTCTCTCTAGCAGTGGTCTACCCAGCTGCCAAGCAGGACTACAGCAGCGTGGCACGGAGCAGCTATCGCCTGCTGTTAGGCTGCAGTGGAAACACTTAATCACGGCATGGCTAAAACAGACCGACCAGGCCCATGGAAAAAGCCTATAAACTGGCATAATTCTATATTTACTTTATCGTGAGCAAATTCCATGAAAAGACAAAGGCTGAGTCTGAAATCCTTAACTATTCCTTATATTATTCTGTTCACCAAAAGTCGAGTGAGACCATTCAGTTTAGTCAAACTATCCTACAATGCATTGTAAAAAGTAGTGTACAATTGATGGTCAATAGCTGAGAACCAACCATCACTCATTGTAAAATCAGGGGGAAAGGCCCGATTTAGACATCTTCTGGAGAAAAGGAACGGCCCGAGTAGTGTATTATTTTTACTTTGCCATTTGACACACTATATAGTCCCCAACACAGATAGTTGGGTACAGTAGTTTTGAGAAAATGTTACTCAAATAGGAGGAAATAGTGCATTTGTTGGGGACTATTTTCAGTGGTGGATTAATACACATTTGGGGCTCTAGTGAGTATTTCTGGCAGGACAGTGTATGTGGAATGGAGTCAAAATAAACTTGTGTGTGTTCATGGTAATTAATTCACCCAGTGCAAAAGTGCAGCTCACTGATGTGTTTTCAATAGTTTTTGGACAACAATGGGGCTCTCTGGCACACCAGATCAAAATATATCATCGTTGGTGGAGGAGGAGCATGTGGGAAGCATCTGAGTGATGGTGACAGTAAAAAAAGGGGGTGCTCAGAGCTCAAAGGTCATGGAGTATGACACAGGGATAGGTCGCTTCTTGTAAGTGAATCAATGTTATAGATTGGGATGATGCACAGTCACTCTGATGACATGCTGAAATGAAATTTTGAGGTTTAAATATCCAGCGTATTTAAATGATGTTGACGTTGGTGGCTTCCCACAGTATGGCTGGACATTTTATAACATTCTTTCAAAATTCTTATAACTCTATCCCATGCAGTTCGTTAAAGAGTTTTTTTCTCTCTTATCAATCAATTCATACTGGTTGAATTACAGCCTGCAGTCCCCTAGTTGTGATAAATGAGAATAATGTTGATTAAACATATATCATAGCACCAGACACTGCATTGATTTAACACCACTCTTACCCCTTTTCCACCAGAATGAACCAGGTGCTGGTTCAGAGCCAGTGCTAGAGCCAGTTCGGAGTTGGTTCAAATGACGAGGCTTCTAAGAACCCGTTTTTGTTTCCACTGGCTACGGAGTCAGCACAGAGCCAGGTCTCACGTCACTGTATACGTCACATCTTTCCCGGTAACGCTAGCATGGCAGCGCCAAACACCGTCAACAATCGCGGACGTTGCGTTGCTATTTATGTTCGCCGTAGTTTGTACAGAGATTACGAGCGAGAGTAAGGGAACATTTATTTCTAACAATAACGTGTCAACTTTAGCCTCGGCATGTTTCTACCCTCCTAGCATCAACGCTGCTGATAAACGATCACATTGTTGTTAAATAAAAATGTATTAAGCATTGGTGTAAGAAGCAGAAGTGAAAACTGTTCGTCTTGTCGGTCACGGTAACCCCGCCCCAGCCGCTGACGTAAGCAGTGCTTACTTCTAGCCCAGCAACGGGTTGGTGCTACTTAAGAACCACTTTTCAAGGCTCCGAGCTGGTGCTTCGGCTGTGGAAACAAAGAACCAATTTGAAACTTGGCTCTGGCTCCGAACCAGCACGAGCTCCGCCTCGGTGGAAAAGGGGTATCTGAGGAAATTAGGAGATGCATTTGTGTGACAGAGAAGCATTAGCATTTCAAATGGAACATTGATTCCTCCTGGCTGGAACAATACAGTGTGGGTGGTAACCGTTTTAGTTTTATACTATTTTTAAATCTAAAGTAAAGCTAGTGATGTATTTCACCAAATTCAATATTTGTCATTTATACTTTATACTGAAAGTCTGTTAAAGAGACTTCCACATACGCTAGAAAAAGGATTGTAGCTATGGAGACAGTCTTAATAATAATATATTAATAAATAAGACATTAGGGAATCATCATAGGAGTACATACAGACAAAAAAAGTATTCTAAATTCAGCCTATTATTATGAAATGTTATGTCATCATCACAGAATTCATTGCAGGCCATTTAAGTTTTTTATATCCAAATGTCTTTTTTCCAAAGTCTGTTTTTATTCCACAGGTGATTATACACTAATGAAAACATACTTAGAAATATTGTATCCCAAGTTCCTCTTTAATGTTACACAGTGAACCTTTAACTGAGAGATAAATATATGTGCCTTTACATAATCAACCATTGGTAATCAGTTAAGGCATTAAAATATCGTACAAAATATCAGACTTAACAGTTGAGCATAATAACACAAGATTATATTTGTGTTTTTAGGGAGTCCAATATAATAAAATGTTATATTTAAACTCAACCGGTTGCAGTTAAATCCCTGTAGTGATGGAAAGATTAAAAAAATAAACATCTAGTTAATAATAGTATACTTACCCTTCATATCCTTATACACAGTCCTGGGTCAAGTTTTAAGGGTCAATGTGAGTAAAGATAGGACATTTTTATGTCAAATTGAAACATGACAGATTTTTGCTTCAAATTCAGAAATTTATTCTCTTCATCATCATCATCATCATCTACCATATATGTGACTGACAGAGGACATCACCTTCAGTTTTTTTAACCACTTCATACATCCCAAGTTAAACTGCTGGTATTCAGCAGAGGTTTCTCACTATGTTCAGCACACTCTCTCATTTAATTTTAAAGATATTGTGTCCAGTTACCCAACCATGTGTAGTGTTTCATTAACATTTATAAAGTCCATCCATACATCTCAATCAAATTTTTTTTTGTTTTAATCAAACTATGAATTTTTTACCGAGTTCAAAACAACATGTCAGTGGCTGTTGAATTTTATGTGCACCACTCCCACAGGTCTGTAAAGGCTCTTTATGGAGCCCCACTGAGTTGCCCTCTGCTATGATCAAAATAATGCAAAAAAACCCATCAAAAACCACCTGAAAGTATAGAAGACTAATAATAGAGTAGTTTCGATCCTTTCCCTCAGAGTTTTAGCTCATTAGGATTTGAAGTCTCCACACACCACAGCTGTCACAGGAAAATTTGTTGAGAAATGGCATGAATCCTTCACAATTACAAGTTATTTGTTCTCATTTATCCATCATGAATTTATCTTATGATAGTAATGTTGAAGCCAAAAACATGATGAATAAATGATATTACAAGTAAAATTTGTTATGGGCTAGAAACAACAACGTGTCAACAGCAAGTCATGTAAGACAGTAAAAACATTTATGGTCAAACTGGGATTTAAATTACATTTTCCTAAGAAATCAGTATATCTTCGATGACTGACATGGACAAAATAGTAATTACCAGAAAGAAGAGATTTTTTTTCATTTATCTTTTTGCAGTTACAGCGCCCTCTACATTGGAGTGTTCAGGGGGCTGAATTATTGATTTTTGACTGATGATGCCATTTCTTTACTTTGATTGGTGCAAAATCTGTGTGGGCAGACACTGTGTGACTCCAATTTAAACTGCCACACAGGTAGTTAACCATTTTGGGGGTCCACGTTGTTCACCTTTGTTTAGAAGGCAACTATCTAGAATTTCAGCACTCCCTACGTTACACTGTGTCATGATTCAAAGACCCCATCCTTCATGTGGAATGAACACAGCGTTCGGTGAGCAGGAGTTTGACTGTGCCAAGGCAGGTGATGAAATAACATGAACTAAAGGAAGTTCTTGTAGGAATCAGTGCTAATGTTAGCAAGCTAAGCTAACTAGCTTCCACTTACCAAATGGAATACAAACTGAACAAACTAGTAGGGCACCATGAAAGTTGACAGCACATGCCCTAGCAACACCCATTCTGTTGACACTTAGCGCCCTGTCGAGGGTTGTGCACAATAGCTTCAGTATCATTGTTAGTTGATATTTCCTTACACAAAAACTTAGGATAATTCAAATTTCAGTTCAGCTTAAAAAATGTGAGCTAAACATTGTTTAGTTGATCTGATACTGTGAACAAAGAGAGAACCACTCGATTACAGTTGTGCATATTTCATGTGAGAACTGATGTGTCAAACTTAGGTCAGGGTCAGGGTGTCAGTCAGTGAAGCTCCATGCAGACACTGTTCCAACTACACCAGCCTGTGCCAGAGACTGGGGCTGCTGCTCGTACATTAAGCAGAAGAAATTATAACACCGCTTCAAAAACTTAACAAATGGAATACAATGGCGTCCATTCAAAGCACATCTGAAATTATGCATTGTGATAAAAATACCGTCACACGCTGTCTGTAATGAATTTCTAAGAGCAGAAATCCAAACAGTTCAAAGTCACAGCAAACACGAGGAGAGTTATCAGCTCCAAGGTTTACATGGAATGTCCTCAAGGAGAAACTCACAGTCCAAAAGAAGCGTAAAGAGTGCTGATGACTTCTTACGTGATGTCCTTCTGTCTGGGTGGCCGGTGAATGTTTCTGACCACACACTTCACCATCCACTCAATGCCTTCGTTCACGCCATCCCTGTATCAAAACAAATATATAAGTCATTTAGCAGCATTTTAAATGTCTTCTGATCAAGTACATAAAAAGGGAAAACCCCTTAGATCAAGATGGCAGAGCATTCTTTACAGAAAGGTCTCTAGTTTTTACAGTGGTGTGGTATGTGCTGGCAAAAAAAAAAAAAAACAGCAGTGGTGGTATGTGCAAAGCAGGCAGTATGAAGACTGAAAAGGAGCAGCTGATTAGGAACAACGAGCTGTGTGGGTTTACCAGCCATCTCAGATATGATACCATGAACCTCATGACAGTTTAACAGAAGTTTATCTGTCTATCTGGAGAAACACTCGCTCCATCAGCTAGAAATAAGCAAATGTGTCCACTACGCCGTCTTAGTATCACATTTTATTAAGTGGCTTATTTAACCAGTGCCAGTAACACGTGCACAAAAATAACTTTGTTATTGATTAAGCCGAATATATTTCGTGAAGGCACAAGAGGTGTGTTATCTTTTTCAATAGGACTGCATGACAAATTAAAGCAGTATGCATTTAGGAAACACTTAGAATGAATCATTTAAAAAAAAGAAAAGAAAAAATCTAGAGCAATTACTGTATCATTTCAAGTAGTGATGCCCAGATCGATCGGACACCGATAATTTTCGGCTAATATTCAGTAAAAACATGTAGGAGATTGGACTTAATGCATTCTAGTCGCCGATCGCGAAAACCGATCAAGGACACACATTGTGTTTGTTTTAGGGATGCACGATAATTATCGATCCGATTATCAGCCGATATTGGGCATATTTGAATTATCGGAAAATACATTTTGGCCTATAATTTAGCCAACAAGAATCAAACAATGCTTTAACGCACGCACATGTCGTCGTGCTCATGACGTCATATTGCTGCGCCTGAATAGAGCCACGCAGACCATACTTTATTAAAAAATATTTAAAGAGTCAGAACTGTTATTTGATGTTATTGTGTTAACAAAAGTAAACTCCGTTAGATGTAATTTCCAAAAATGTGGAGAAATTAGTGGTTATCGGATCAGCCATGAAAAGTATGCATTTATCGGTTATCAGATCGGTGGGGGAAAAAATCCAAATTGTGCATCACTAATTTGTTTACTAGCAGATCTTGACCCCTCCAATATGGAAACTGCACAGACGCATAGCGGCGACATATAGCAAGCTCCTTCCAGTCAAGGTGGCGGCAAAGCTAAGAAAAACAGGTATGAAATGAATCTGCAGATGCTCCAGTTCAGTTGAGACCAAACGTTTTTATCGATGTTTCTGAGTCACGACAAAGGTCAAAATGTGGCCTACAACAGACTTGGTAAGCCTTGTTTTTAGCCTAGCAGTTGTTGATGGCTTGCAGCCCTTACCGGCCAGTTAGGAGGGGTGAGGAGTCTGCAGTCTCTGTAAAACAGAGCAGTAAAAAGCCAGTCGCTATATTGATTGGCTGACTGGGCCAAGTCTGACATTGACGAGTTGTGCGACACTGCGCCTTAAGCTGAAAAGTTGAGCATATTTTAGCGTTTATGCTTGTCTAAAAAGTGCTTGAAAAAGGCGAAGCGCAGCGCAAGAGAGGAGCGCATGCCAGGCGCATTGTACCATAGGAAAACAATGGTGTTGCTGGTGATGCGTTTATAGTGGTGCGTCTCTGAGTGATTGGCCCTTTACGGGGTTAATTTCAATTTCAACTATTTAAGCACTTTGTTAAAAAATGGGCTATCAAGGTATTCCATTACTTGATAATACTGCTACGGTAAATGTGTAGTGTAAAAGCGCTTTGAGTAGTCAGAAAGACTAGAAAGGCGCTATACATGTACAGTCCATTAACCATTTAAATTATATTTCTCTGTTATCTATGGATAGCCATTTCCACCAGGGAAAACAAAATGAATGAACAATAAATGATTAATATAAAAAATACTCATACTCAAATACTCAGTTAATATTTTGACTTGAGTATGAGTTTTTTTTTTGTAAACTCAAACCACAACAAACATGAACACCTGTGAAATATAATGGAATCCAATCCAGTAGCAATACGAACTAATACTATCTTTGGAAATGTTCCTTACAGGGCTATTGTACTGGATTACATTTGACAGGTTGCTGTTGTTGCACACACTCAGTGTACCATTTAACACAGTAGCAGTCTTACCCTGTGAGGGCAGTACAAGGCTGGACTAAACAGTCTCTCTTGCCAATCTTCGGAGCAGAGTCACTGAAGGCTGTTTTAATGTCCGGCACTGACAAACAGTTCTGAGAACAGAGCAGACACAAGACATGACTGAAAGCTGCAACAGCAAACACAAAATTGTCAAAACCACACCTATCATTATCTCGACTATAGTTTCTGTCTTAGTAAGGGTGACTTAATCCAAGCCCTGAGGCGATGCCTTCTGGTCAATTTACAATGAAATAAAAAAGCGAGAAACAGAAAATCCTTACATTTGAGAAGCTGGAACAACAGAATGTTTGGCATTTTTGGTTGACATATGACTCAGACAAGTTCTCAATAAAACACTGGCTAATGTGAATGCAAGGTCAAAACATGGAGAATAATCTTTGTTTTAAAATGATTCTGCATTAACCTGAACATGGTCATATGGTGCTTTTCCATTGCCAGTACCAGCTCAACTCACCTCGACTAGGCTCGCTTTACGGTCCGTTTTCCATTGCAGAAAGTACCTCCACAATAGTACCTGGTTGTCATAGCGACGCCGCAGGAAACTGCCGCGACACACACACGGGACAATGGAGGAAATCGAGTGTATGCTGTTTTTGATCGTCGGGATGTGGCTGTTTCTCACAGCAAGAAGACAAACGTTGTTTCGTTTGACCGTAGCATATTCTTCTGAGTTGCCATAATAGTAATCAGTATATCACACAATCTCTGGCGAAACTGTTTAAAAATGGCGGGGTTATTCAGGATACTCCGTCTGGTGGTTGCAATGATGACGAAGTGAAAAGTGACGATTCTCTCTGACCAATCAGCAGTCTGCTGTGTTTTCACGTCACATTTTAGTATTGCCTCAGATGGTTCAGAACCTTGCCGGAGGTGGTACGAAAAAAAGTACCTGGAAGCAAGTACAGGTACTTTTACACAGTGGAAAACCAGACCGACTCGAGGTGAGCTGAGGCGAGCTGCTACTGTGTAGTGGAAAAGTGCCATTAGTAATATAAAAAGATCATACAGTACCGGTACATCCTGCTTGTTGGCCAACACAAGGAGTGGGACACCTTCTAACGCCTCGCTGCTGATCATTTTCTCTGGAGGAGTTAAGAGTGAAATTATTGATTCCTCAACTAGTGTGGATATGATAGGAAAGGTATTTTACTTATCTATATACACACTATGTGTGTCTTTTGTTAATCATTGTTTACCAGTCACAGTAACCGTATCCTCACGGAAATCACATGCATAGGAAAGAGGAAAAGGATGTGGGGCAAAGGTCAAACCAAGATCAGAAGTGAACAGGAATGTATGGAGACAAAGAGCCATAACAGTTACTGAGTGTTGGACAGGGTGTGGTTTTAACATATATAACCGACTGCGTTGTGCCTTTAACTTTGGACACAACTGGGGGAGTCGTGGCGTTAAGATGGTGAACGCTGTAGGTTGGGTCTCCAGACATATCTGTGTTGTTTGCTTCCCCAGATATGTCTGTATTGTTTGTTTGTGTGGAAATAAATACTGTTTGAAAGACATTGGTAGGTCTCAGATGGATCCCTTCTCATCAACGAACCCGGAGAGAGATCGGCATATCTCACACTAGCAACCGAGTGTTTCTATCAGCACAGAATATTGACCTTCTGATAAAGGCTTTTTCAGTTCTGTATTATGTTACTGACATTTTTCTCATAACACACAATAAATAGTCCAGTCCAGTATGAACAGGAGGAATGATTACAGGAAGCAAAACATGTTTCTGTGTACATATGGACACCTGATTACTATATGAAGACAGACTTGAACAATTGTGAACCTATCCTTTAATGGTTGTTTTAAACATGGATACACACACCTTACAGAGCATAGGGTTACAGAGTGTGCTACTCACCGAAGGCGTCCTTTGATTCGGAAAGGCGCTCTTCATCAGTTGAATCTATCACATAGATGACTCCATGGGACTCAGCATAGTACTAAATTTAAACATGAAGAATACAATACAGGACATCAGAGCAGGCTCCAGGGCTGAAATAACCAACAGCATCACAGCTGAACAATGAAGATGACAATGATACCGGCGTTTTGATCACGTGTAGTCAGTCAGCTGTCAGTCAAGATACCTTTTGGTGCGACTGCTAAAGCAAAGCATGATGGAGTATGAGGGCTAGTGGAAAAAAAATAATAATCAAGATTGAATTCACACTGTTGTGAGAAGAAATTTAAAGTTTAAAGTTGTAATATTTTGAAAACTAAAAAGTTGTAATATTCTGAGGAAAAAAAGTCATAACATTTTGATAATTAAGTAATAATATGAGAAGAACGTCACAGTATTGCTAGAAAAAGGTTGCCTTGAGAATGACGTATATTTTGATTGGATGGGGTATGGGATTGCGTGTACATGTTCCTGATAATCCATTAGGCTTGGGGGTATTGAGGTATTACGGTTTACCAGGGTATTTAGAAATCCCATAGATATGATTGTCAATGTCGTCAAAAACACAGATGCTCCTCCTTCTATTAAACCGTGCAGGTGTGGTTGCAACCGTACTAAACGAACATTGTTGGATAAACAATGTCATACATGCTACAATGACTTCTATCACCAGCAGCTCAACTTTTAACATTTGTCTTTACACAATACTGTCATATATCATTTAGCCCAGTGAAATGTCAGGAAGGTAAAATAGATACAGACCAAGCCTATAAACCATATAAACTCCAGTTACTATTTTTACGCGCAAAAGACTCAACTGCAGTGTCACTTTACCTTTGACTAGTGCTCTAGCCTCTAGTCTCCAGGCTGTCACCTGAGTGTCCCCCCTCCCTTTGCTCTCCCACAGGTTCTCCATACAGGCACCTAGGCCTGTTTGGGCCTATCTCCCACAGTCCCATTGAAAAACTCAGGGCTGTGGCTGTGTACTGCATTAAAGGAAGTCGGGGAGTATCCTTTGTATGGCCGAGCCACACATACACAGCTGCTACTCTAACCTCTGTCTAATCCAGAAATCCAAAGACAGTCCCAAACGGGGCTATGTGCCTCTCAGACAGCGCTGCCTTGGTCTGAATGGGATATTAGCAAGAGACATGTGTTACCATAGGAGACATGCGTCACCCACATCTGTAATGATTGATCAAGGCTCCCAGTGATGTTATGAGTTTTCTGGTTTCACTGTTGGCAGAGTGGCGAGCAGGGAAATAAAATCAATGAATTAATAAATAAAAACAATGTTGTTTTAGTCCTGTATAATCCTCATGCAGTTTACTTGAAAACAGTTTTTTTCCCCCAGTAAACTTCTTATATTAGTTAGCCTGGTGACGGCCTCAGGAGCTGCTACTGACAGAAGGACAGTAGTTTCTGAGGAAAGAGACGGCTGAACGGTGGTCAAAGTCCGTGTGGATTGAATGGACAGAGTGCTCCTGTAGTGCTTACACACGTCTCGCTCTTACTGTAGATTCCCAGTAAGGGCCACTAAACTTCTGATACTATGAACTTTCGCTCTTTGGCTCAGCTCCCCCCTCGTCCTGGGAGAGTACTGCCCCCCCACTCAACTGGCTCTCAGGCTAACGGCCCTCTTCACATTGACATTGATGTCTTCCATCCCCTGCCTGTAACCTCTGCTGTTTGCCTGACTGCTGACCAGGTGAGAGGACAGCTGAGGCCATCAAACGCTATAACTCCTCCCTCTAAGTGTTAGTCGATGACCATAAGTCACTAAACTGGACACCGATCATGAACATCTCTGCAATACTGGACATAATTTGGGAATATTCAGTGGTTAAACTACTGTGCAATACACCCTGTCTTAAATTTAATTTGTGATAGTTATTTATTTATAGTACGGTTGTGCAATATCCTCCGTCCCATTATATATTGTTAATAAGCTACACGCAACTTGACAGCTCATGCACTATTACTTTATACTGTAATATTAACCTCAACCGGTTAACCCACTTTATACATTACACTTATTTAATTTAAAATGTATACTTATACCCACTTTGTAGTTACCTGTATTATAGTGTATTATATTATTGCTTTTTGCCTTGCTTAGTACTTCCATTCTTGTGTGCACTGACGTGATAGTGAGCTGCTGTTACAAAGAGTTTCCCCTCGGGGATTAACAAAAGTATTTCTGATTTGGATTCTGATTCTGAGCTCGCCGGAGGAAACCAAGACCCTACTGTGCTCTAGTCACTGCTTCAAAACAAAAGAAACCACCCCCACAAAAAACAGTAGCTGGTTTCATTTAATTTCAGTATCCAAAAGTCTATGATGATGAGGTGCTTATTGTTGAAACTTCAGGTCATCCACATCCCTCATTTGACACACGAAAGCTACAGTATTATGACTTAATTCTCAAAAATATTACGAGTCTTTTTCGTAATTCTTTGACTTTGGGCAGTTAAATGTTAAAAAAAAAGTTAGAACAGGGTATGCAAAGTAATTCTGTCTCTCTGCTGAACACAGAGCGCCTCCAGCTCAGACAGGAAGTGTGTGTGTCAGTATGCGTTTGGTTTGTGAAGAATTCCCCTCTGGAAATTTTTGGCGTCTAATTTTTAACTCACTTTGTCCCACAGAGACTGGAGCTCCTCCTGACCTCCCAGATCCCAGAACATTAGACGAGCCTTACCCACATCAATTGTACCAACTGTGAAGGAAAGTGAGACATCAATAATAATTGTTATAGAGCAGCAGGAGGAATCGAGCACCCACTGTAAATTATAAGACAAGCAGCATCGGGTGATCAGTGTGTAGCCGTGAAGTGGAATGAAACAGAAATGGCTTGAGTTTGTCTTTCAGAAATTAGCTATGCAACAATATGGTGTTCTCTGGTAATGATTATTGTAGCAAATCACAATTAATCATTGCAGTTAGCCATCGAAAACAGTAGTCATTGTTCACTCAGCTGACATGGAGCTTAAACTGAATCCTGCTACTTTGATTTTAGAGCGAGGAGCACATTATCATGGAGAAACAAGCTCATTACTCTTCATGACAAGCACAACTGAATAATAGAACAGCCACTTACTGTTCAGACCGACTGTGGTTGTGATCTTCAATAAATTCATTCCTTTATAGTTCTTACTGAACTTCGTTTTGGTTTGTTCCAGAAAGGTCTGCAATGAGAAATAACAGTGAAATTAACACATAAGTCAAACTAGACTGTGACATGTGACATGGCATAGGCTAATACACACATACATTATTTGACACTTCAAAGCTCTGTTAGGTAGTTTGCAAATCATGAATTAAGATCATAAAACTAAAGCTCGTATGCAACTTATAAAAACGCTTATGTCCTATATAAAACAATTATGCCCATGTCACCCCCCCCCCGTGTTCCATACATTTTCATTCACCCAATGAAATATTATTCTAAATATTTTTTTATAGGGGCCTCATTGGCATGGGAAACTGACCCTTACATTGCCAAATTAAGAGTGAAATAAAAGCAACAAAAAAATGTAGGCCCCTACATAAACAGAGGAATTGTAATTTTGTAACTTAACAGTTAAGAGAAAACAAGACAGAGACGACAAAGCCACATAGGGATGAAAGCAGAACGACGCCGAAAATAACACAATCGACGATACGGTTAGTGTGGACTAACGTTAACTTAACGTTAATAAATTCATATTATAACGTAACTTAACTAACGTTACCGTTTTCCCAGCGTTGTCCAGTCCAAGAATCAAAACGCAGTATTCATCCTTTTGGAACATGTACTTATATAATCCTGATAATAAAGTATACATCTTGGGAAAAAACTGTAAACACAAGTAATGTTAACTGTTAGCGCACTAGCTAACTGCCAATGTTAGCTTGATAACATAGCTTAGCCTAACATCACATATGAAGCCAAACACAGCGACACTGTGTTGGCTTCATTATAATCAACGTATATAACGTTAAACACGCGTGAATAATAACCGTAGATGCATCAAATAAGTCTGTAAAAGTCGTCGTTTGTAGCTATCTAAATTATCTACTCTGAGCTATATAACACAGCAGTGTAACGTGTAATCTAACCAGGAAATAGGAATGTAGGAATTCTGGGTAATGTAGTAAACTTCTTCTTCTTCGTCTTCTTCGTCTTCTTCTTCTTCTTCTTCTTTTTCTTCTTTTACTTCTTGGCAGATTGCATCGTTCATGTGTTGCATACCGCCACCTACTGTACAGGAGTGTGTAGAGTGTTGCAGTAAACCTTTGGTTATTCAACTAAACGGGGGCACACAAAAAAAGAAAAAACACTTTTACATTCTTCTTATTAAATCACTGTCTTTAAGGGAAGTAAACAAGGTTCTAGTGCTTTCGCTTTGCATTCCTTGTTCCCCAAGAATATCCTCAATGTTATCGTCTATTTCTTTCCATCTTTGTCTCTGCTCACTCTATCTTCTACATCTAAATACAACATGTTTCACATCTTCCTGTGTTTGACATTCTATGCATGAACCATTTCCTTTTCCTACCAGCTTCAGTGTTGCATTCAATCCTGTATGTCCCATTCTTAATCTTGAGTATACTATTTCTTCCGTCCTATTTGTCATATTAATTCTTTTTCCTCCAACCTGTTTCTGAATATTGTAGTATTGCCTAGCCTTAGTTTCTGCTTCCCATTCCTGTTGCCATTTTTTCGATATTTTAAATTTTATTTTAGCTTTCGCTTCTCCTTTTCCTATTGGAACATTAATTTCTATTTCTTTATGTTTTAATGCCTTTTTAGCTAATTCATCTGCCCTTTCATTACCTCTAATTCCAATATGTGCTGGTACCCAACAGAACTGAACTGTTATTCCTAGGCTTTGAATATTTAACAGTATATTTCTGACCTCTACTATTAAGTCATCTCTGACTAAAACTCCACTTTCTAAGCTCTGCATTACGGCCATTGAATCTGAGAATATTAGCAATTTAAATGGTTTTATCTCTTCTATCCACCTTAATGCTGTTATTATACTAGTCATTTCGATTGTATATACTGACAGGAAATTATTTAGTCTGACCTTTTTTAAATTCAGGAATATAAATTCCTACACCACAATGATCATTTTGGTCTTTTGATCCATCTGTGTAAATATTTTTAAAAGCATAGAATGAAGAAGACAAATATCTTTCACTAT
The DNA here is from genome assembly GCA_011952105.1 of Coreoperca whiteheadi. Classification (NCBI taxonomy): domain Eukaryota; kingdom Metazoa; phylum Chordata; class Actinopteri; order Centrarchiformes; family Sinipercidae; genus Coreoperca; species Coreoperca whiteheadi. The sequence continues at coordinate 3,588,820 of CM022473.1, read as the reverse complement.
ACCATGCAAAGCTCTGTTCATCTGAGTGTTCTCTCTTTTCTTTCAATAGTTCTATGTTCACTTCTGGCATTGGAAGCATCCAGGGAGGAACTTCACTCACAGTGCTATTGCAGAGCTAAACTCTAACTCTTTAATGCCGTATTGTTCTGCTAAATGATGTATGTAGTAAACTTCTTCTTCTTCTTCTTCTTCAATTTTTCTTTTGGCGAGAGGCAACTAACAATTTAGGTGCATATCCGCCACCTGGTGTAGTGGAGTGTGGGCCAGAGATTTAAAAAAACAAAAAAACAAAAAAAAAACCTTAAATTCTTTTTATTATTCCAGTTTCTTTCAGAAAAATAAATACTGCTTGATTTATCTGTTCTTCATTTAATATATTCTTTAGATTTAGAACACGCACCCCATGTTTCTCTAAGTCATCTTTTAATCTTATTCTCTGTGTCTCATACTTAATGCATTGACATTAAACATGCTCAACTGACTCTTCCTCCATTCCACAATCACACACACCTGAGGGATGTTTTCTCAATAAATACATTGTTTTATTTAACCCAGTATGTCCTAACCTCATCCTTGATATTATAGTTTGCTCTCTGGAAGTTCTTCCTGATGAATTCATGTTTCCTACTACTTGTTTTATCTTGTACAAATGACGTCCTTTACTTTCTTCATCTCATTGTTTTTGCCATGCATTAATTATATTAATACAACTTATTGCTTTAATTTCTGCTTTACTATATGATACCTCCATTATCCTGTCTTGTTTTAAAGCTTGGCTTTGCTAAAGCATCTGCAATCTCATTCCCCTCAATTCCCCTATGAGCTGGAATCTAACTTGAATTTCTATATGCTTTAATCTGTTCAGAATTTCATATATTTCATTAAAAAAATCAGGTCTGTTATGAGAAGATAAAGACTGCAAAGAAACCAATGCTGATAAGCTATCGGAGCATATTACTGCCATTTTAATCTTATGATGTTCTACCCATTGTAATGCATTTAAAATAGCTAACATCTGAACTGAAAATACAGGTGCTCTTTCCCTAATATGCATCTTCAATTCTGGAATAACAAATGCAAAGCCAGTATTTCCATTCTTAGGTTCCTTTGATCCATCAGTAAATATCACAATAAAAGACTTATATACTGTTCTCAATCTTTGTCTGCCCAATTTCCTTTCCCTTTAAGTCTCTTTATTTCATTTTGTACATGCAAATCTAAATTCAGAGGGGGGAAAACCAAGGTGGTGTCAATGGATAAGGAACTGTAGGACTATACTTTTTCCCTTGTAATCCCATTTCTTTTGCCAAATCATTTGTTGACCAAACAAAACATTCACCCTTTGCTTTCATACTTTTCAAACATGGTCTAAGAACCTTTACAGTAAGATGTTTTTCTTTATTATGTATTTTTAAATTTGCCCAATAATTCAACATCAACTGCTTGTATCTTAAATTCAGAGGTAATTCACCCATCTCCACTTGAACCGCACAAGCTGGAGAGGACTTTATAGCCCCACAGCAAATTCTCAGCGCTTGATTTTGTATTACTTCCAGTTTTTTTAGCAGTGTCTTTGCAGCTGATCTATAAACTACACTTCCGTACTCAATTACTGGTCTTAATAAAGCAACATATATATGTCTCAAGGCTCTTTTACTGGCACCCCAATCCGAACCTGTTAAACATCTCATTATATTTAAAATAATTTTTCTCAATCATCTTTACATGTTCACTCCAAGTCAGTTTAGAATCAAATAAAACACCTAAAAACCCCAAAGGAGTTTACCTGTTCTATTTGTCTTCCATACATTGTTATCTTTACCATCATCTTTGTCTTTTCTACTGAAAACTTAAAACCCCAGGAATACGACCATTTCTCAATCATTCTTATTGCTTCTTGAATCTTCTCTTGCATTGATGTTAAGTTATCCTTACATTTTAATATTTAATACAAATTTTAAAATAAATAATATCCTATAATACACCTCTATATCTTTCAGGTATTCCACAACAGCTTTCTGTGTATCCTCTATCCCTTCTCCTGCGGTTCCCCATATACCCTCAAGGTTCCATGTTCTTCCTGCCTGACATATCTTTTGCTTTAGTCTATTCCTTTGTTCCCTATATTTCCTACAATGTAACATTATGTGTTGAGCACAGTCTGTGATTTTACATTCCAAACATTCATTTGATTAAGTTTTACCTAACAAAACAATGTTTTATTTAACCCTGTGTGGTCAAACCTCAGTCTGGTTAAAACTAACTCCTCCCTTCTGTTCCATCTAATTACACCATGTGCATTGACAGATTTCTTTATACTATAATATTTCCTTCCATTATTATCCATATTCCACTTATCTTGGCATTTCTTCATCATTTCTTTTTTATCATTGCCTTAGTTTCTCCTTTACCAAAGGGAATATTTATAACATCTCTCATCCTAGTTGATTTCTTTGCTATTTTTTCTGCTCTCACATTCCCTTTTATACTAACATGAGGAGGTACCCAGCAGAATCTCACATCTATTCGAAGCCTTCACAATCTAAATAAACTTTGAAGGATTTCTAGCATAAAATCTTCTCTATTAGACTTAAAATTTGTAATAATGTAAAGGGCAGCTACAGAGTCAACACAACGTACTTCCTCCACCCACTGCAACCCTATAATAATTGCCATCATCTCTGCAGTGTAAACTGATAATTGATCAGGTAATCTTTTCCCAATACTTATATTCCATGTTGGTATGTATACTCCTACGCCTACCCTATCTTCTTCATCTTTGGACCCATCTGTATAGATATCTAAATAACTGCAATATACTTTTCTTATGTACTGACTTGCCAAATGCCAAGTCTGTGTACCCTTTTGATCTGAACATATACCTAGATATTTAAAATGTTCTACGGCTTCCAAAGTATGGCCATATAATTTCAAGTTCTGTTCGTCTATCCCTTTCTTACAGGTAAATAACATATGACAAGATGTACTTGGAGAAAGCTTAATGCCCCAATTGTATGAACATTGTTTTACTTTCCTTATTGCTTCCTTGATTTTACTTATCACACCTATGGGATCTCGTCCTCTTGCCCAGATGGCACCATCATCAGCATACAAAGCTGACCCAATCCTTCTGTCCAGATTCATAAAAATATCATTAATCATAACATTAAATAAAACTGGATTTATAACAGTTCCTTGACGAATTCCATTAGTTATTTCAAATTCCCTAGCAATTTCTGATCACAATTTAACTGTAAATCATCTTTCTGATAAAAAATCTAAGACGCAATTATAAAATGTACCTTTAATCCCCATTTTATTTAATTTACTTAATAATTCTTCCCTCAACATCGAGTCATAAGCCTTTTCAAGATCAAAGAATACAATATTCATTATTTGTTTCATTTTAAACATTTTCTCTATCTCATTGCTTACTTTCATAACAGCATCCATTGTAGAATGTCCTTTTCTGAAACCACTTTGGTATTTTGCAAATAATCCTCCATGTTCAAGGAAGTCATTTAATCTTCTGATTAGTATCTTCTCCATCCACTTGCATAGGTGGGATGTTAGGGCAATGCATCTGTAATTGCCAGCATTATTTGAATCCTTTCCAGGTTTTTTAAAAGGTAGTATTAATGCACTCTTCCAACTTTTTGGCATGTTACCTTCTTCCCATATCTTATTAAATACATATAACATTATTTATAATATTTTTCCAGGTAATTTCTGGAACATGATATAACTCAATTGATCTCCTGTAGCAGTATTTCTGACACCATTTAATACTATTACTAGTTCATTAATATTAATTTCTATATCCATGGCACTTTCCTCATTATCTTTTTTAGTAAACACATCCGTATTTTCACTTAGAATTTATTTTGTCTGTGTGTATCATCTATATGGTCACCACTATGCACACTAGCAAACTTCTTTCCTTACATATTTGCCTTTTCTTTATCTGTTATTGCCATTGTTCCGTGATCTTCTAATACTGGTATTTTAACATACGCTTTATTCCCACTCATTTTCTTCAACATTGACCATATTACTCCTATTTTAACTTCCCTCCCTATAGTAGAATAGTAACTCCTCCATGCATTTGGTTTACTATCCTTAATTATTCTTCGAGCTTGAGCCTTTTTCCTCTGATAATCAATTAGGTTTTCTTGGTTCAAAATATTCCATAATATTCTCAGAGTACTATTTCATTCTTTTATAGCTTCTGTACATTTATCATTCCACTACGGGATCGTTTTCCTTTCCCCCCAACTGTCTTGAATGGTATGCTATTCGTTGTTGCATTTAATATTAAATGTGAAACTTCTGATTTACATTCCTCAACATCGCCCTCCATTGAAATTAAATTCAGTCAACTTTTTTAAAATCCCACTTCCTAGGTCTTTCTTGAATATCTATTTCAACCTTTATAGAGCATATTATTGGAAAGTGGTGGCCCTTCCCCTACTTCCCTCCTTATTCTGATGCCCAGTGTTGGGCAAGCTACTTGGAAATTGTTGTGAGCTAAGCTACCATTTACTCTACAATAAATGAAGCTTCACACTGAAACTACCCCCCAGAGAAATGTAGCAAGCTAAGCTACAGCAACATGGCAAATTATCTTAACTACATTGAAGCAATTTTTTTTTACATTCAACCAACTTCATTCAAAGTCAGTGCTATCTCAGTGATCAATAAAACTGTCAATATGCAGTGCTCTCTGCTCTCACTGTTCCAAAACAAACCACACTTAATTCCATTCACTTTCTGCCAACAGACAGTGATACAATTGTAGCTGGCTAGTGGGTAGTTGTTGACAAGTTGCTGGGTGGTGTTTGCAGACTGCACTGAATTGTGATGGTTAGCTTATTCGGTAATAACCTGAATGTATAAACTCATGCTCGCGTCTGTATTCCGCTGCAGCGGAAATATCATAGGCATCAGCCCAAGGATTGGTACCGTGATACGGAAGTGTTCGTGTAAGCTACACGTACATCCTTAGCATTTTTATTTAAGACCGCAGAAGAAAGCTCCGCTGTGTTTTAGCTTTAGAAATGCTGAAGTTTACTTGAAATGCTAGGCTAAATTTAATGTTAGCTTGTGTGTACACTATATCACTATTTCATCAATAAAATAGCTATTCGATTCAGAAAACAGCGACACTACTGTAAAATGTCATTAAACTAGTAAAGCTGCTACTTGTAGCGCCGCTGCAGCCTAACATTGCCGGCATCCTTGCTCAGACCACACTCATCTTTGAAATTGGCATTAATTTTGATCTCTCAAAAATGTTTAGTTTTGTGACTGTATCTTGCACAGTTGGACAATGTATTGATTAATGCGGAAGTGACCAACAAACTGTGGCTAACATTCACCAATCATACAAAAATATTTTCAGTCAGTCATTTTCTACCACTTGTTCCTGTTGGGGGTCGCGGGTGACTGGAGCCTATCCCAGTGACTTGGGGCCTTGGGCAGGGTACACCCTGGACAGTTGCCAACTCGTTGCAGGCTGACACGTAGACAGACAACCATTCACACTCACATTCAACCACTAGGGGCAATTTGGAGTCATCAATTAACCTAAAAATGCATGTCTTTGAACGGTGGGAGGAAGCCAGAGAGAACCCACGGTAACACAGATTCTTCCCAGAGGGATCGTGTGACATTGGTCTGTTCTGGTCTGGGATTCGAACCCACAATTCCCTTTCTGGGAGGTAGGGGCTCTAACCATTCTTCCACCGTGCATCCCACAAATAGTTTAAAAAAAGAAATGTTTTGTTTTTCATGTCACCCCCTTTGGTTAGAATGCCAGACAAAAGATTTGTATTTGCATTAATCGTAAGAATAATCCATTTATCATCCATTTACCAAGAGTAAAACAATATCAAAATTCCAGAGTAGTAAACCTCAGTTTGAGCATCTCAATAATTTTCATATTTTGAACTTTTGGACTGGTTATTAACTTAAGCCACAGAAATAAGCCATTGTTTGATGATAAACTAATAAAAAAAGAAACAGGTTAAAATGACAAAATCTAGAAACAGAAAACATAACAGAAATTGGATACAAACATTTTAGAGGGAAACAAGTAGCCATACAGTCTTCAGTCAGTGTACCTTGCAGAGCAGAGGGAACCTCTGCTTGTCCTCTGGAGGACTTCCACCAGCACCAGTGTACGTCCAGTTCAGAGCCAGACCATCAAATCCATGAGTCCTCAGAAATTTGATAGTAGACTGGATGAATGTCTGACAGTTAGCAGGAATTGACACAATGATGGAGAATCTGTAGTAGATGATGAGAAAGTTGCTTGTTCTCTAAAACGCCAGTTCCCTTTCAAGGGAACTTCAACGCTGCCTCAGCTGATGCTATGGGGAACGCATGACCGCATCTGAATCTCTGTATCAACTAGACCAATCTTGATTGATTCTAACGTCAACACGTGATGCACGCCGGCGGAACCGGAGGTTACAAAGACAGGTTACGTTCCCTGACAGGGAACAAGATGCTGTGTCTCGCTGCCATACTTCCGGCATGCATAGCAGAGAGCGTTCTCCAGGGACACGAACAGGTCCACTTGTGCTCTGCCGAACCTTCTCCAGATCATCTAAACCGTCTCGGGGTGCAGTCTCCATTCCCTCTTAGAGAGAGCAACTTTCGCTGGGACCACAAGAGGATCTGGTGCTCCAGTCTGCACAGAGGGCTCAGCCCTCTCAGGTCTCCGATGACCAGGCTGCCCCTCGACTGCTGGGGAGGGGCACGCTGTGCCACCTTCTCTTTCTGAGCCAGCATGTAGGAGCTGCAAGATGTTGACGGCTGGGGTGGCCCACCCCCAGCAGTGGCCGGAGACCTCTGGTGATGGGGGATAAACCGCTGAAACGCCGCTGCCTGTTGCCGCGCCTCTCTGAAGCGACTACCGAATCTACAGCTTCCCCGAAGAGACGGGGGAAAGCGGGGCATCCATAAGGAAAGTCTTGTCCTTATCTTGGATGCCCGACAGAGTCAGGCATAGATGGCGCTCTGTCACCACCAGCAGGGCCATGGAAGGACCATGTCCTTTGTGGCCAAGAGCATACAGCTTGGTATGCCTGCAAAACCGCCATGGTGTGCAGACATGCTCCGGCCTGACCCGCTGCCATGTACGTCTTGCCCCCTAGGTCCATCTGCAATCCCCACGAGTGCAGACGCCGGGCTGCCTCAGCAAACGCAGGCCCCTTACCTCGTGCAGCACAGAGCTAGCCACTCTCCTCGAAGAGCGCCAGCCGAGAGCGGAGCTTCCTCGCGGGGAGACGCTTGCAATGCTCACAGTCAACCCCCTCAAGGGCTGACAGAGCATGCTCTCTTCCCAGGCAGCTAACGCACATCTTGTGTGTGTCGCCAGTGGGAATGAAGTGTGAGAAGGGAGGCACACACTGCTGAAAACGTTTCACACACGTTATTTTGCTGAGACCAAGAGCACTTGCTGAAGATCAGAAGACAACAGTGAAGCCGGCTCCCTTTATAACTTCAGGTCACGCTGGAGTGCATCACGTGTTGCCGTTACGCCAATCAAGAGTGGACTAAGTTGTACAGAGATTCAGATGCAGTTACACTGGAGGCGTTCCGCATAGTGTCAGCCGACGCAGCATAGAGTTCCCTTGAAAGGGAACCTGGGGTTCTGTGGCGTGGTTGGGCAGATGTTTGGAGGCGGCTTGGGAGAGTGGGGCGAGACTGGCGGGTGGCTCTTCTGGTAAAGGAGTGGACCGTAGTACAGGAGAACAAAGTTCTTTCCAAACAAAGAATGAGACGCAAAACACTACAATAGTAGTCTGGACTGGAGACTAAATACTGCAGCATCTGATTATGAATGAAAGTCAGGTGTGTGGCTGGTAGAATGAGAGAAGCACGTGATTCCAAGCCAGAGTGCCCCGGCCCTGCAGTGCCACACTCACCCACACACGCATACATACACAGAGAGCAGATTCATAATCATGACAATCAGCTGTTTTTAGCTGTCCGCTGTGGCTGAATATGACTCTATGAGAGCGGTGAGAGTGAAGCAGAACAAGTAAAGTTGGGAGCCAGACAGCTAAACAATGAGCTGAAAATCATTATAAAGCTCTGTAAAGCTTAGGGGAGATTCAGATTCAGATGATAATTCTCTGTAAGTTCATCACTACGAGTGACCCCTTTCACATTTTCATGTTGTCAATTGATACATTGATATTATAAAAATATTGATTATAGCAATAAAGTGCTCCTCCAGATCCTCATGGGATACAAAAACTCACACTCTGTGCAACTACTACCAGTATTCCACCACTACTACTTGTACTACCAAAGGCATAAGATTGGTTTGGAAAGTGTGGGATGTACACATATGTGCACTAAGTTGGGTTATTTCACAGTAGTAATGTTCACACATAATAGTCATAATATTGTGATCATACTGTGTTCATGGACATAGATTCCAACGCAGACCCAGAGTCAGAGCAAAAGAACGAAACTTCACAAACTAATTCTGCAGTGTAATCGACTTCTCCTGTTGCTCCATATGTTGAGTATATTTCAAATGTTCCACAATTCCCCAACAATTTGCTAAATATGCTAAATTATGTGCTGTAGAGCAATTTAGAATCAATAGCATGAGACAAAATAGGTTTTTGGAACATAATGAACATATGGATTAATGGTTTCCATTCTAACTGTTGTGAATTCAAGTTGACTACAGCTGCTGTCCTCTCTGAAGGAGCAGAGCAGAATTAAATTTTGAGCCTACAGGGTTTGGTATTCAAAACACTTTTGGTGGAGTATTCCTTTAATCTTTAACTGGCATCATGTGGGCAGTGATGCAGCGACCCTTTGTACACCAATAATTAATTTTCATAATAAAACTGAAAACTTAACAATAACAGTGATGTCTTTGTTATCTGTGGCCTCGGAATAGTTAATTGGACAAAGTCTGCTAAATCACTTTTAATACTGTAAATGAGCAAACAAGGTGCCCTTCCTGCACTACTCTCCTTACCGATTTCTCTTTATTCTGGACTGAACTCAAAAGAAATGCATTAAAGTTAATACTGAGTCCTGCCCCCTCACATCTTATTTATCTCCCAGTTTTCTGATAGCAATGTTATTCTCTTTGTTATGTTTATAATGTTAAATATCAAGTTAATTTCTCTTGTTTTAAGTAATTTCTTCCCCACAGGGTTGTATCTTCTGATGCATCAGTTTGGCTAATTTCTATTATATCTTTAAAAGATCGCCTTACAAGGGGAAACAGAAATTCACGTTGAATTAGTGGTCAGACTAACTAACTAAGAAAGTGCTCAATAAGTGACTGATGAGCTTTATATCTAAGAGCCTGGATTACTTCCAAAAACCTTTCTCAGCTAAACTGTACATTCATTGATTTTTGCCATTGAACCTCTGTATTTTGTGGGTACTCAAAGCTTGGACTCAATGATTAGTCGTATTTACTTATTCTTGGTAAAATTTTTACTGTATTTGTACAAGATTTCTCCAGCTTATTTACATTGTTAGATATATTTAAATATATAAAAATGTGTTTATACTCAAAGCAAAGTATGGTATTAAAAAAGCATTGTTTTGGTAAAAAACTAGGATATCATACTGACACCTTTGATGAAAAAATGAAGCCCAGCTCTACAGGTCTAAAGGAGCAGTGTAGGATTTAGTGGCATCTAGCAGTGAAATTGCAGTTTGCAACCATAAAGTACTGATCACCCTCCCCTTCCAAGAGTATAGGAGAAACTATGGTGGCCGCGGAACTCACGAAAAACGTAAAAGGCCCTATCTAGAGCCAGTGTTTGGTTTGTCCATTCTGGGCTACTGTAGAAACATAGTGGTGACACATGGCGGACTCTGTGGAAGGGGACCCGCTCCCTCTGTAGATATAAAGGGCTTATACTAAGGTAATGAAAATACAATGTTTCTTATTTTCAGGTGATTATACACTAATAAAAACATATGTATGAATATTATCGCCATATTCTGCAAACAGAGCCTCCTAAATCTTACATACTGAACCTTTATAATGTGTGGTAACATGTAGGATTGTGGGGAAAAGTATGGAGAAAGTACTAGATTTAAATGACGAGCCAGCACTCAGCAATTTGTACCAAAGTACTTCAATGCTTTTGTTTGTAGTCTGCAATGTTACATATTTAACAAGGAAATACATTGTATTTATACAACACTAACGATAGACTCATTTAGGTAAAGTATTGCATACAGTGGATACAAGAGAACTTTAACAGTCTGTTTAATAACTAAGTTTATTAGCATCAATTGTAATACACATTGTGTTCACTTGTGGCTCATGGCCAAACACAGCATTTGCAGCTGTCATCAAAGACAGATCCAGTTCCACAATTCCTCACATGGGTGATGCCACCAGCACACATGTAGAAGCTGACCTTGTCGTCTGGGTTGGCGTAGAGGCCGTCAGGTTTTCCATTGCAGAAGCCAGATCCTGGGGCGTGGGTGGTGGTAGTGGTGGTGGTGGTCGTAGGGGAGGTGGTGCTAGCACCGGGTTTGGGAGTGGTGGTAGGGGGCAGTGGGGGCAGCTCTGAATAGTAGAAGGAGAAGGAGTTTGAAGCAGAGACATAAATGTCCATTAATGTTTTTCTATAATGAATATCTTGACTGTGACTTGATTAATGAATAATCCGGACACCACTCTATATTACTTTATTACTCAAATAAATTACTGAGAGGGTGGGTCATTCTCAAGGCTGATTACAGGCCTCTTACGATAATAGTACATCCAAAATACCATTTTGAACATTCATGGTGGTAATTTTTTACATGGTAAATGACTGTAGTAGCTCATAATATGACCCATCATGTCATCTGAATTACAGTGCTACCTGGTGTCCAACTCGGTGACAAAAATACCTGATACTGATTTAAATAAGACTTAAATTATGAGACTGTAAGATTATATATGGTAGCCAAAGATAATTACCCGACGGGATGATAGAGTACAAGGGGTAATATTTATCTATCAACAGACCGCTAAAGATGACAGACATTACAATCGGTCTTGACTGTAGTCCAATAACTTTAAAGGAAAGTATACATACAAAGGCCTTGGACTTACCAATATTAAGAAGTTTGCGAAGATGAGCCAGCAGAGGGTGGCTGCCCTCTCCGCAGAATCTTCCAGCAAAGTCATCCAAATCAAGGGCCCACACAAAGGCACCACCAAACTTCTGCTCCTGCAGGTAGCGCACCTATTGGGACAAAAATAAATAGAAATTGGTAAAAATACTTTGGATATGCCATGAATGTGTCGAAATATAGAGCTGATGTGCCACCTACCTTGGTCTCATAGCTCTCCCTGGTGTCAAATCCGACCCACTCATTGTTCTTGGTGGCATAGGGAACTTTCTGGTCCTCAATCCACTGAATGGTGGTGCCCTTCAGGAAGGTGCAGATCTGAAAGACCAGATTAAGGGAATGTCATTGAATTGTTCCATCCCAGTGACTTTGGGCCTTAAGCGGGGTACACCCTGTACAGTGGCCAACTTTGTCGCAGGGCTGACACAGAGACAGACAACCACTCACTCTCACATTCATCCACTAGGGACAATTTAGAGTTACCAATTAACCTACACATGCATGTCTTTGGACGGTGGGAGGAAGCCGGAGAGCCCGGAGAAAACCCACGGTAACACGGGGAGGACATGCAGACTCCACCCAGAGGGTCTGGTCCGGGATTCAAACCAACGCTCTCCTTGTTGGGAGGCAGGAGCCCTAACCGCTCTGCCACCGTGCACCCGCTTACTCGTGTTAGTATGTATTTCTATTTGTTCACAAAGCTACAGATCTAGACCACAGACAATATCATAACGATTCTGTAGCTTTACAATAAATTTGTGCTTAGTCTTTTCACACAGGCCATTAAATGCCAATGTAATTGATATTTACTGTACATCATATCTTAATGCGTTTACTCCAAGCTTATCTAAACTGTACCTCATAATAGGCCCAGAATCCAGCTTCACGTGTGAATGGTCCAGCTGATGCAGGGCCACTAGCTGGGGCTCCAATGCCAGTGTTTGATGATGTCAGACGGAAGGTACGACCATAAGAAGCGAATCCCATCCTCAGCTTCTCCACTGGGGTGCCGTTGTCTCTCCAGTACTTCATGGCATAGTCCTACAAAAGTTGATGAAAGAGGTGAAGTTAAAAGGTACCCTTCAAGTTCATTTTTCTTCAGTTCCCAATATTTACTTACAGTGTTAAAGTAGATGAGGTCACCAAAGTCATTGGATCCACGAAACAGTGGGCTGTTGTGTCCAGTGAACTGCTCCCAAGTTCCATGGAAGTCGTAGGTCATCACATTGATGAAGTCCAGTTCCCTAGAACGAAAAGCAGACATTTTCATTTCAAATACCTTTGCTGAACTTCCAAGTTTTCTCTCTCAAGCGGTATTCAAGGCAGCACACTCACTTGGCAATCTCAGCAATCTCATATCCAGCATCGATGGTTCCCTTTCCAGCAGACACTGCAGCAGTCAGCATGAGCTGAGGATTGCCGGTGGCCTTAGCCTCAGCTGCATAGGCAGCAACAAGTTCCTGCAAATACCAAAGAGGAAGTAAGAAATAAGTCAACATAGCAGAGTAGCTATGAATTGCAACTAGAAACTCAAGCAAGAGAAATCTGTACCCACCCGGCAGAGCAGAGTGAACCTCTGTTTGTCTTCTGGAGGACTTCCACGGGAACCAGGGTACTCCCAGTCCAGATCCAGACCATCAAATCCATGAGTCCTCAGGAATTTGATGGAAGACTGGATGAATGACTGACGGTTAGCTGGGGTGGACACCATGATGGAGAACCTGCAGAGAAGATTGAGCTCTGTTATCAAACTTGGTACAATCCGAAAAACTTTTAGGTAAAGTAGGCTAACAGCCTTTGGAATTTAGCAGCCCTTAGATTTTTTTTTTTTACATTTGAGCTTCATAGCTAGCAAACCTCACTATCTATTTAGCTATCTATTTCTTAACAAACAGTAAAGCAAGTAGGAGCTAGTTTTACAAGTTTTGTATGTAATGATACTGTAACATCAGATAAATCTGCCTCCTGGCCAGTTAGCCAACTACCACAAAAAAACAACAACTGCATTTTGTCACAGTTAATACATCATTATACTTTCAGCATGTTTTAAGAATGTCATGGATAGAACACTGTGAGCATAACTCCAAGCAATCTATATTTGTGTATAGGCGCATGACACATTGTGTTTGAAAATGATACTCACTGTGCTGATCCAAAGTTCCATCCACCAACAGCCAGCAGAGTCTTCAGATGAGGATTTCTGGAAACAACACAGAGGGTAGGGTAAAACTTTATAACAATTCCACCACACTTTGTTCAAGCAATTTTGTTGCAATTGCCTGTAACAGGTTACTTGAACAATGCATCATTTATGCTCAATTGGCGCATTTACATTTTACAGTAGGGAACATTTCTGGCCTTGAGTTTCAGCATAGTCCCCATTTCAGCAAACATTAACCTGCAGAGGGCTTCTTGTGCAAGGCACTCCAGAGGCTCCAGAGGTACTGTAGCTTAGCCTGGCCTCTGACCTCCACTCTATGTGATACAAGGTTATCTCAACTCTGGCCACTTACTTAGTCTTTAGGGTATTGAAAGACTTGTAGAGGACGTCATCATTCCACTCATAGGTAACCAGCTCATTGTTATGGTTGATGATGGAGAATGCATAGATCAGGGTGGTGCACAGAAAGGGGTCCACATCTTGTGGCATGTACTTCCCCTCACCAGGTCTGTACTGTGACCAGTTGGTGAAGTAACACACCATCTGGGTGGCAGATCCTGTGTTTGAGTAAAGGAACATTAAAGAAGCATTAATTCCAGGAATTTAATATACCAGTGAAAATCCAAATCAAATTATGCTAGTTGAACAAAAGTATTACAACTTACCCAGCTGGCATATTACCAGGCATAAGCCTAAGTAATATAGAAAAGAAAGGATGAGAGAAATAAAAACACACTATCTAAAATTTTAAATATATATTAGTCTGTTAGAGAAGAGTATACAGCTCAAAATGAAGATAAATACCTGCTAGAATTGTGAGCCTGGTCATCTTTTGAATTCTTCTCACAAATTCACTTGATTACTATAAGACAAAAAGTGAACCAGGGTCTATGATTGAAGCAAATGAAAAGCTACCATTCTCAAGATAATTACAATTAAAAACAATAACTTAGAGGAATGGTTTTCCCCTATAAACTCACCTTGGGATGGATGTGAGACCCAAGAAACAGCAGCAAAGTTTGGCCTTTTATACAGTTGATTATGCACAGAGAAAGGAGGAGGTGTAGCAGCCTTTGATAAATTGCAGCACTAAATGTAAAGATTATTAGAACATGTTTTGATAAGATCCTGCAAAGTCTGAGCCACATGTGGACAATAATTTACTCAGTGCAGCACTGTTCACAGCATGCACTCAACACATGAACCGATTGTAATTTAGGTCAGTGGACATATCACTCGTTATCATATTATTAATCAGCCAAATTGCACAATTGAGTTCTGGATCATAGTCCTGATATTTTTACTTCATTTGGATAAGCATCTTATTGTCACTGTTGTCATGGTAACTTGAATCGAGGATAAAATAGCATTGAATAGAATAATTAATTACATTCAATCAACTGAAAATTAATATTTGAATATTAAAAAACAATTAATAGTTTATTTATCCAGTTAAACCTAAATATGAGCTGGTTTCAGCCCATTTTTTGCTTTCATTTTATTCAAATGAAATACCTGGGTTAAATTTTTACTATTGCTCTGCCAAAACAAGTAATTTGAAGAAATCACTTTGGGCCACATGGTAGTCATGATTTTACACATTTGGATTAGTAAATAACTGATTAATCATTAAAAAAAACTGACTGAAACTGAAACTGATTTTCTCAAATCCGTTTGTTTCAAATTTTATCGTTATTAAATAAAATAAAAAAATGTATTAAATAAATGTATGAAAATGAGAATTTTAATGTAACAACTCTGAGAAGTTTTGGGATTTTGGCATTTTGCCTTCATTAGATAGTTTACAGTAGATTAGAGATACACTCAGAAAACATGGGGAGCGAGAGAGAGAAGGAGTCCTGATAGGAATCATACCAGGGATGTTGAGCATGCATGCTATGCATTTTAGACCACTAAGTCACCAGGAAGACCTGAAATTTTTTATTGAACAAGAGTTGTTAATAACAAATAAGTTAATATATTGACACCTAAATGAATTAATAAGCAAGTAAACAAAAAAGTGACTGTAACTGATTAACTTGTCACATTTCAAATGAAAATAAACAAGAGAGATCAAGTAAAATAGAAAAGATTCATCATGTGACACCTACTATGTTTTGACTGACTACACAATAATAATTAAACAAATGTACATGCAATGTGAGATGCATTATGAAATAACGTGGTTTATCTTGAGACTCTCCTGAGTTATTTCCCAGATTAACAGCTTTGATTACATTATCTCTTTCCGTTGCTGAACATCGGCCATGACCATTGATCATCAAGATGTTCCACATGGCTTGTTTTCCACTCCACAATAATCCTCAGCTGACTGGCTGGGGCATTCTGTGACACAGGGTAGCGTGATACAGTCACATGGCGGGGGGGGGGGGGGGGGGGGGAGAAAAAAAAAAAAGGATGTATGGGAACAAATTAAAAAATAACAAAACCCAAAAAATGTCTTTTATAAAAATCTAAATGTGTATAAGAAACAG
>CM022473.1:3429454-3564228 GCA_011952105.1 Coreoperca whiteheadi | reverse complement strand
CCTGTCTTGAAATGATGCAGAAAAATGAATCCATGCATTTGTTACTTCAAGGCTGGATTACTGCAATTCCTTATTATCAGGCAGCCCGAAAAAGTCCCTTAAGATTCTCCAGTTGATTCGGAATGCTGCGGCACATGTACTGACAGGAACTAGGAAAAGAGATCATATTTCTCCAATATAAGCTTCTCTGCACTGGCTCCCTGTAAAATCTAGAAAATAATTTAAAATCCTCCTCCGCACCTACAAAGCTCTTAATGGTCAGGCACCATTGTATCTTAAAGAGCTTATTGTACCTTATTACCCCACTAGAACACTGCGCTCTCAGAATGTAGTGCTACTTGTGGTTCCTAGAGTCTCAAATCCCAGTTTGGGTTCGGGAGGCAGACACCATCTCCACTTTTAAGAGTAGGCTAAAGACCTTCCTCTTTGATAAAGCTTATAGTTAGGGCTGTCTCAGGTGAGTCCTGAACCATCCCTTAGTTATGCTGCTATAGGCCTAGATTGCCGGGGACTTCCCAGGATGCACCTCTCTCTTCACCTCTTTCCTCCTCTCCATCCGCATGCATTCTCATCCCATAAATGCATTCTTCTCTCTCCTGTAGTTTTGTGCTTTCTCGTCCCTCTCTTCTTTCTTACTGTCACTTTCAGCAGGTATTTCAGCGTCCGGAGATGTATCTGGATCTGTGGTAATGGCAACCTGCTCGGGCGGTGCTGCTATGTCTACGGTGGAGGAGACGAGTGGCTCGGGTCCTGCTTGTTGGGCTCCACCTGGAGCTGCTCGGTTGTCTTCCTGGACCCATCATCTTCCCTTATGTTTTACATCCCACACTTTTCATCATAATTATATATACTACAATTTTGCTATTGTCATCGTAGTTGTACGCACGTATGATTTTATGCTATGAATCTCTTCTGTACTTACGACATCTATTGCATGTCTGTCCGTCCTGGGAGAGGGATCCCTCCTCTGTTGCTCTTCCTGAGGTTTCTATCATTTTTTCCCTGTTAAAAGGGTTTTTATGGTAGTTTTTCCTTATTCGAATCGAGGGTCTAAGGACAGAGGGTGTCGTATGTTGTACAGATTGCCCCTTTGAGGCAAATGTGATTTGTGATATTGGGCTATATAAATAAAATTGAATTGAATTGAATATTACCAGTCTGCTATACCATGTCCCTGTGGTAGGTTGATCTGTAATAATTAAATTACATCAATATCATTGTATTTTGTTGGTAAAAATAAGTTTTTATAAATGTTGCATGTTAAAGAGGGCTTCCAATTACCAGCAAATGCTATTGTGAACATTTGGTTGATAACTTGTGTCATTGGTTGGGGTCCCCAATGTTTAGTGTTGACTTTGCTAGCTTGATTGAAGCTTCATAAGCTATATATGTAGCATAACTTGCTAACCAGCAGCTTAATTATTTTTTTTCTTATTTTAGTATTTTATGGTGCTTGTTGCCACAAAGTTGACTGTGGGAGAGCTAATTGCTTTATTTTGTTAGCAGAATGATCAGCTGGTTGGAGCCAAAAAGGTTTGTGCCCCATCCATCACATAACACAAGAAAGAATAGACAACTGCTACACATTCTCCAGCTCAGTTACATCCTCAGATGACTAACTCCCGTTTGAAGATATAGATCTGCATTGCTGTCAATGTTTACATATACAGCATATAGAAAAGAGTAGGGTATAGGTTGAACATATTTTTCCTTTTAATTATTTGTCAAAATTTTTTTTTGATTTGTCACAATACTTTAATTCTGAATAAATTTCAAATTTCACTTTTCACTGTAAGCCCATCGACGAGTTGGCCACTGTCCAGGGTGTACCCCGTCTAAGGCCCAAAGTCACTGGTATAGGCTCCAGTCACCCGCGACCCCTAATTGGGAACAAGCGGTAGAAAATGACTGACTGACTGACTGACTTTTCACTGTTTGCTCCAATTTACAAGCTGTTTTCTGAACATCACAATGTTACAGATTTTTATGGTCAGCACAAAACTAGATATTTTCCCAGAGGCATTCAGCTTGTAGAGTCAATAATGAGATGTCAATCAGTGACAGTCCTCCATTGGTTAACGCTTAGGGCCACACACAGCACTTGCAGCTATCTTTAAAGACACTGCCGATTCCACATTTCCTCAGATGGGTTCGTCCGCCTGCACACACGCAGAAGCTGCTGTTGTCATCTGGTTTGGCATACATGCCATCAGGCTTGTCTTTGTAGAAGCCGCGTTCTGGGGTAGGGATGGTGGTCTTGATGGACGGATCATTGGTGGTACCGTTGGGTTTGAGGGTTGTTATTGACGCTGGTACAGTAGTGGTAACAGTAGTTAGCTTTCAAAAGCTTCACTCGATGTTGCATGCAGTATGCATATGGGAACGTCTTTGCGTGACCGGCTGTGAAAAGTGAGTTTAAAAACGTCAATGAAATTGACTCAAGCAAAACTATAGCCTCGGCAGGTGACGTCCCCAGCGCACCTGAAGCCTGGGGCTATAAGTAGATGAGCTCCAGCTGCCAGTTTCAGGTCTTTTTGTTTTCAGACCGATTCTGTGTGGTGTGTGAATGGGAGCTGGAAGTCAAGTAAGGTGGCTTAGTTTTTCAACTGGCAGCAGGTAAGTAAACTCTAGCAGTTGAAAATTGGCCAGCATACGGAGCGTTGTGTGTGTCTCCGTGCCCAATGGCAGATACGGACATACGCACATTTACTGCTTTGTGTGTTTGGAAGAGCACGCGTTCGCTGCATTTGCTGAGTGCCAGTAGTGTTTCCCCTGCGTGATCCCGAAGCGCTGTTGCCTCTTCGGTTCGCGTGTGGGATGTGTGGATTATGATCTCTTGGTCTGCGGACTTCTGATAATAAATCCGACGGGGCGCGTCACACACCTGCTTGCTCCGCCTTCCTTCCCGCACATTACCTCTCCACCTCCGCAACCTTGGGTGTTTCATGGGGGGGGCAGCAGCGGTCTCCAGCAACATGTTGTATGTCCTGTGTCTAATCCTGCTATTTCCGCAGGACGCGGGTTATTTAATATCCCCTCAACAGGAAGTGTTGAATCTATTACCACTAAGAAGACAGGGAATCTGGCAGCGTGGACACTTCTGCCAGGCGTCTCTGCATGGATGTTATTCATGGAAAAAATGGGTCCGGTGTATTCATTGTTCTCCGTGTTTCAACGGCGTGGTCTCCACTTCCGTGGAGTTGAAGTTGGCACGTGTTCTGTCACTAGAGCTGAAAACTCTGTCTTAGATATTTGGGGCTTGAACCTTTCGGTCACAGCACTCAAGCTCAAAGATGTTTACTGTCAGATGATCGTGTCGCAAACCAACATTGTGATTGGTTCATCACGTTTGATCTGAAGGATGCATATTTTTCATCACATCACCCCTCACATGTACAAAATCATGGATGCAGCGCTGGCTCCATCGCGACTCCAGGGCCTCCGCATTTTGAGTTGCATACATGACTGGCTAATGTAGCAATCGGTAGGGATGCCATGGTGGGTATCCCCCATGGGGCAGGGCACATATGTCTGCTTACTCCGTCCCGTGACCCTCATAAACCTCTCCACCTCCGCCACCTTTTGTGTTTCGGGGGGGCAGCGGTTCAGATATTGAATGCCCTGTGTGTAAATCCTGTATTTTCCCCCCAAAGGGAATGGGAGGGTCATCAGCTCAAGTGGCATATCAATTGCCCGGAGTTGATGGCTGTATTTCTGGCCCTGAAATACTTTCTCCCCCAGTTGAGAGGCTGTCATGTCCTAGTCCGAGGGGGACAGTACAGCGGGGGTCTCCTATATAAATTAACTTGGGGAGCGGACTTGTTGTTCAGAAAGACTTTATAGATGGGGGAGTGGAACTCCACCCAGAGATTCAGTCAAATATGGGCCAGATTGTACAGAGCGGAAGTGGACCTCTTCGCCTCTTATCAGATAGCGCAATGTCTCCTCTACTTCCAGTTCCCAAGCTCCGCTGGGTCTGGACGCGATGGCTCATACATGGCCCATAATGCATCTGTATGCCTTCCTTCCAGTCTCTCTGCTCCCTGGAGGTTCTAGCCGAGGTTCGCCAACCAGATCCCACCTCTTATTGATAGCGCTTTGTTGGCTGAACAGGCTGTGGTTTTCAGATATGGAGTATCTCCTCAAAGGCTTGTACCAGGGAGGTCTGTGCTCGCGCAATCTCCAGGATAGCGAGACAGATTTTCTCTTGGTCCAGGACAAGCTCTGGTCACTCGAGCCAGTGTACATTCCGGGGCAACTGAATGTGGGAGCAGGCTTGCTCTCCAGACAGACTTTAAGGATGGGCTAGTGGAACTCCCCCCAGAGATTGTCAGTCAATATGGATCAGTTTTCACAGAACGGAAGTGGACCTCTTTGCCTCTTGTCAAATAGTGCAATGTCCCCTCTACTTGTCTCTCAGTTCCCCAGCTCCCCTGGGTCTGGCTACGATGGTTTATACGTGGCCCATAATGCGCCTGTATGCCTCCCTCCAGTCGCTCTGCTCCTGGAAGTTCTAGCCGGGGTTCGCCAACAAGGGTCCAACACCTTTAATGGCGCCTTGTTGGCCGAATCCTCAAAGGCTCTCCATGAGCGGTTCTGGCGAGGAGGGACCTTCTGTCTCAGGCGGAGGTCACGATTTTCCATCCTGAGCCTGACCTGTGGAACTTTAATGTTGGCCCCTATGGGCACTAGCTAAGAAGCACTGGGCTGTCGCCTGAAGTTATCGAAACCATTTTAAGTGCTAGGGTTTCCTCTACCAGGAAGCTGTATGCTGTAAGTGGAGTGTCTTTGTCCGATGGTTCAAGACACGTCAGGTGGATCCAGTCGACTGCCAGATTATGTCTGTTCTGGATTTTTCTGCAGAAAGAGTTGCTCATGGGCGCTTGCCCCTCCACACTCAGGGTTAATGTGGCTCCCTCGGCTTGCCACGAGAGAGCGGGGCGCCACTGGGGAGGCATCCTCTGTTGGCCCGCTTTATTCGCGGGGCCAAGCAGTTGAGGCCTCCCGTCAGAACCAGGACTTCTTCATGGGACTTAGCCTTAGTTCTGGAGGGTCAGGTTGAGACCCCATTTGAACCTCTAGAGTCAGCGCCGGACAAGCTTCTGAGTCTTAAGATTGTTTTCCTAATGGCAATAACTTCTCTCAGGAGAATCGGGGACATGCAGGCTCTGTCAGTTGTCATCACCCTGCTTATACTTTGCCCCAGGTTGAGTGAAAATTATCCTACATCCTCATCCTGACTATCTGCCTAAGGTTCCTTTTTCGACTGCACATCCTGTCATTCTGGAAACCTTCTGCCCTCCACCGTTTGTTACGCCGGAGCAGGAGAGACTTCATAGACTGTGTCCAGTGTGTGCTCTCCGGGCTTATGTCCACCGCACTAGACAGTGGCGTAGGTCAGAGCAGTTGTTTGTTTGTCATGGGGGCCGTAACAGCGGTTCTGCCGCCACCAAGCAAACCATGTCACACTGGGTAAGGGATGCTATTGCTCTTGCCTACGAGGTGCGCGGTCAGGCTTCGCCGTGAGGCTTAAGAGCTCACTCCACCAGGGGGGTCGCTTCCTCTACTGCTGTAGCTAGGGGTGCCCCCTTACAGAGTGTCTGTGATGCGGCGGGCTTGTCCTCGCCGCACACATTAATAAGTTTTGATAGTTTGGATGCTTCTTGACTCTGGGCTCCTGTGTCCTTGAGTCGGCATCCTAAGCTACTGTCTGAGGCCTCCTGCACTTTGTGCACACCTACACATCGTAGGGGGTCCGGACACCATCGGCGCGGCGGCGTGGGTATTCCGTTCCCATATGCATACTGCATGCAGCATCGAGTGAAGCTTTTGAAAGGGAACTCTCAGGGTTACTTGATTGTAACCCTGTTCCCTGATAAAGGGAAACGAGATGCTGCACTGCAGTGCCGTGCCGATGCTGCCCCAGGACTGGTCTTCAAACAAAAGGGACCTGAAGGCTGGCAGCTGGAGCTTATCTACTTATAGCCCCGGGCTTCAGTTGTGCCGGTGACGTCACCTGCCGAGGCTATAGTTTCGCTTGAATGAATTTCATTGACGTTTTTAAACACACTTTTCACAGCCGGTCAAGCAAAGAAGTTTCCATATGCATACTGCATGCAGCATCTCGTCCCCTTTATCAGGGAACAGGGTTACAATCAAGTAACCTCGAGAGGTTTGGATGTTGTGGTAGTGGCTGGTACTGTTGTAATAACACCAGGTCATGGTTGTGGCCGATTGAAAAGGAGGCATCTCTGTGAGAAGTGGACCAAACAGAAAGACAGCATTATACCAAAAGGTATATTTTGGAAGCATTTGGCTTTAATAGAGGGTACCACTCGGGTTCCCAAAAACCTGCCAAAAACTTAACAATGCTCATAATAATTTCATTATTCTTGTCTTACCAAAAAAGATGAGAAGCAAGACTTACAAACATTGATGAGTTGCTTCATGTACTGGACCTGTGGATTGAAAAAGAAGATTAATCAACCACAAAGTAAGGAAGAATAAATCCTATCTCTTGACTTCCACCGTGCAGACCAACCATCAGTCTGTTAACCCTTTGTATTGATGTACCACTTACCTTGATCCCATAGGTCTCCCTGCTGTTGAATCCCAAATCCATTGTTCTTGCTGGTATAGGGAACTTTCTGGTCATCAATCCACTGAATGGTGGTGCCCTTCAGGAAGGTGCAGATCTGAAAGACCAGATTAAAGAAATTTCATGGAATTGTTCCATGGTCTACTTGTGTTAGTATGTATTTCTATTTGTTCAGACTTTACCTCATAGTAGGACCAGAATCCAGCTTCACGTGTGTATGGACCAGCTGATACAGCATCAGTAGCTGGGGCTCCAACGCCAGTGTTTGATGATGTCAGATGGAAGGTACGACCATAAGCAGCCAATCCCATACTCAGCTTCTCCACTGGGTTGCTGTTGTCTCTCTAGTACTTCATGGCAAAGTCCTGAAATAGAAATGGAGGGGATGAAGGATACAGACACTGGGCCTGGACAATATATTCTGACTTTTTTCAAATTCCACACCCCTAGTGTGTAAAGCTGTGTTCAGACAGACAGTAGCCTACTGAAAAAAAAACATTCATTTGCAGGGAGCCAGTTGGGTGCCACAGTGGGGGTGCCAAAGCAGAGGTAAAAAGAAAAACAGGAACATCTGCCAAAATGTTGAAACTGGCTCAACCTTTGAAGCAACTAAATGTGACGTCATCCACTAGGACGCCGTGCAGGCCAATCACATACTGTACATGCAAGTGCACATTCTTGGTGGATTACTTTCGAACTTTGGGGCACATGCCCCACCAGATGTTTGACATCTTTTTTATATTTTCATTTTATATTTTGGTATAGGTTTCTTCCAAAAGTTGCAGGTTGAAATCGGTTTACAACAGCAGGTACATGTGCACATAGAACTGCACACTGTTGCACATCAATGCTGAAGGAGATGTAGGCTACAGCTTAACGGTGTGTTGCTGAAGTGGTTTGGAGAGCATCATTCCCTTTTTCAAACATCTGAAAATGAAATGCAATTAGGAAGTGAACTTGGAGATAGTTAAGCATTCCTTTTTGAGTCGTGCAAAAAACATAAGGTAGGCTTGAAAATCCTACACTTTCTGTAATTGCTGTCCCCCCCCTCTCTCTCTCTCTATAGATATAGCGGTCTGCCTACAGGTTATGTACTTAGGCTAGTGATAATGATGGATCTTTTAAGGAGACTGAGAAGTTGGAAAATAGGTTACTACTGCTCATTCTGAGCATTTATTGGCAATGGAGCAGACGCTGCTATGTGATGACAGCACAGTCTCATCTGCACTCATGTTGCTTCCTATGCATTGTGTTTGAAAATACAGTTATTACCATATTGGCAGATTCCTTTCATCTGTGGGTTTACTATCTATGTTCTTTAAATTGATTTGCTTTGTCGATATAGTCTTTTTATGTCAATTTATGCACCTTGAAGTTTTTGGGTGAAGCAGACCAGATTTTGTTATTTTTCAGAAACGTGGCAGCAATGTAGAAGCTAGTGTAGTGAGTGAGTGAATAATTTAGTGTCATTTCCAATAACCACAACAGCACAAAAAATGTACATGAAAATCTTTGGAGATTACAGAGCTACAAGTTTTAAAATCTTCTTCTTTTCCTTTCGGCTGCTCCCTTTCAGGGGTCGCCACAGCGAATCATGCGCCTCCATCTAACCCTGTCCTCTGCATCCTCTTCACTCACACCAATTAACTTCATGTCCTCTCTCACTACATCCATAAATCTCCTCTTTGGTCTTCCTCTAGACCTCCTGCCTGGCAGCTCCAACCTCAGCATCCTTCTACCAATATAGTCACAGTCTCTCCTCTGAACATGTCCAAACCACCTCAATCTGGCCTCTCTGGCTTTATCTCCGAGACATCTAACATGAGCTGTCCCTCTGATGTACTCATTCCTGATCCTGTCCATCCTCATCACTCCCAAAGAGAACCTCAACATCTTAAGCTCTGCCACCTCCAGCTCTGCCTCTTGTCTTTTCTTCAGTGCCACTGTCTCTAAGCTGTACAACATCGCTGGTCTCACCACCGTCTTGAACACCTTTCCTTTCATTCTTGCTGATACTCTTTTATCGCACAACACACCTGACACTTTTCTCCACCCGTTCCAACCTGCTTGCACTCGCCTCTTCACCTCTTTTCCACAGTCTCCATTGCTCTGAACCGTTGACCCTAAGTACTTAAAGTCCTGCACCTTCTTCACCTCTGCTCCCTGTAACCTCACCGTTCCACCTGGGTCCCTCTCATTGACACACATGTATTCTGTCTTACTGCGGCTAAGCTTCATTCCTCTGTTTTCCAGAGCAGACCTCCATCTCTCTAGGTTCTCCTCCACCTGCTCCCTGCTCTCACTACAAATAACAATGTCATCCGCAAACATCATAGTCCATGGAGATTCCTGTCTAAGCTCATCTGTCAGCCTGTCCATCACCAGAGCAAACAAGAAGGGGCTCAGAGCCGATCCTTGATGCAGACCCACCTCCACCTTGAACTCCTCTGTTGCACCTACAGCACACCTCACCATGGTCTTACAGCTCTCATACATGTCCTGCACCATTCTAACATACTTCTCTGCCGCTCCAGACGTCCTCATACAATACCACAGCTCCTCTCTCGGCACCCTGTCATACGCTTTCTCTAAATCTACAAAGACACAATGCAACTCCTTATGACCTTCTCTGTACTTCTCCATCAGCATCCTCAAAGCAAACACTGCATCTGTTGTGCTCTTTCTAGGCATGAAACCATATTGCTGCTCACAAATGCTCACCTCTGCCCTTAGCCTAGCTTCCACTACTCTTTCCCACAACTTCATTGTATGACTCATCAGCTTTATTCCTCTGTAGTTGCCACAGCTCTGCACATCTCCCTTGTTCTTGAAAATTGGCACCAGTACACTTCTCCTCCATTCCTCGGGCATCTTCTCACTCTCCAAGATCTTGTTAAACAAACTAGTCAGAAACTCAACTGGCACCTCTCCTAGACACTTCCATACCTCCACAGGTATGTCATCAGGACCAACTGCCTTTCCACTCTTCATCCTCTTCAACGTCCTCCTCACTTCACTCTTGCTAATCTTTGCTACTTCCTGCTCCACACCAGTCACCTCTTCTACTCTTCATTCCCTTTCATTTTCCTCATTCATCAACTCTTCAAAGTACTCCTTCCATCTTCCCATCACACTCCTGGCACCTGTCAATACATTTCCATCCTTATCTTTAATCACCCTAACCTGCTGCACATCCTTCCCATCTCTATCTCTTTGTCTGGCCAACCTGTACAAATCCACCTCTCCCTCTTTAGTGTCCAACCTAGCATACAAGTCCTCATATGCTCTTTGTTTGGCCTTTGCCACCTCTACCTTCACCTTACGCTGCATCTCCCTGTACTCCTGTCTACTCTCTTCAGTCTTCTCAGTGTCCCACTTCTTCTTTGCTAACCTCTTTCTCTGTATACACTCCTGAACTTCCTGGTTCCACCACCAAGTCTCCTTGTCCACTTTCCTCTTTCCAGATGACACACCGAGTACCCTCCTACCTGTCTCCCTTATCATATTAGCTGTAGTGGTCCAGTCATCTGGGAGCACTTCCTGACCACCCAGAGTCTGTCTCAGCTCCTCCCTGAAAACTAAACAACATTCTTCCTTTTTCAGCTTCCACCACTTCGTCCTCTGCTCTGCCTTTGTCCTCTTCATCTTCCTCACCACCAGAGTCATTTTACACACTAGCATCCTGTGTTGTCTGGCTACACTCTCCCCTATCACTACTTTACAGTCACTGGTCTCTTTCAGATTACAACGTCTACACAAGATGTAGTCCACCTGAGTGCTTCTCCCTCCGCTCTTATAGGTCACCCTATGTTCCTGCCTCTTCTGGAAGAAAGTGTTCACTACAGCCATTTCCATCCTCTTTGCAAAGTCTACCACCATCTGTCCTTCTGCGTTTCTGTCCTGAAGACCAAACCTGCCCATCACATTCTCATCACCTCTGTTGCCTTCACCTACATGCCCGTTGAAATCTGCACCAATCACCACTCTCTCACCTCTGGGGATGCTCTGCATCACTTCATCTAACTCACTCCAGAATTTCTCCTTCTCTTCTAACTCACATCCTACCTGTGGGGCATAACCACTCACAACATTGAACATGACCCCTTCAATTTCCAGCTTTAGGCTCATCAACCTGTCTGACACTCTTTTCACCTCTAGAACATTCCTCACAAACTCCTCTTTCAGGATAACTCCTATTCCGTTTCTCTTCCTATCCGACCCATGGTAGAACAACTTGAACCCTGCTCCTAAGCTTCTAGCCTTGCTACCTTTCCATCTGGTCTCCTGGACACACAGTATGTCCACCTTCCTTCTCTGCATCATGTCAATCAACTCTCTAGCCTTCCCTGTCATAGTCCCAATGTTCAAAGTCCCTACTGTCAGTCCTACATTCTTAGCTTTCCCCTTCTCTCTCTGCCTACGAACACACCTTCCTCCTCTCCTTCTTCGTCTTCGACCAACAGTAGTCCAATTTCCACCGGTACCCTGTAGGTCAACAGCACCGGTGGCGGTCGTTGTTAACCCGGGCCCCGACCGATCCGGTATGGAAGTCATTGTCATGATTCGCATTTTTAGTTTGGCATGTGTTTTACGTCGGATGCCCTTCTTGACACAACCTTCTGCATTTATCCAGACTTGGGACTGGCACATGAAGACACTGGCTTGTGCCCCCCTGCGGTTGCATTAGCTACAAGTTTTAAAATAATCCCCCCAAAATCTTTAAATATACATGTCTTATATACATATATAGATATTTATTGTCCCTTAACAGGACATTTGTTTTCACAGACTGTCATACAGTACACGCGACTGGCAAAACATATATACAAACAAAAAACAAACAAAAAAAAAGGTAAAAGGTTAGCTTTGAAGCCTGTTAAGAATTGACATTGCAGATGGTACTAAGCTCTTTTTGAAACGAGCCCTTCTCCATATCAGGGTCCTGTACCTGCACCCGGAGGGCAGGAGAGTGAAGTGAAAGTTGATGGGGTGCTCTGGGTCTGTTATTATGGTTTCGGCAAGGCGGGCTATTGCTCTGTCATTTAGTTCTGAGATGTTGGGTGTAGGGGAATGTATTATTTTTGAAGCTATGTGTGTTATTTTATTCAGTTTATTTTTATTGGTGACTGACAGCATGGTGTAAAAACTAGTAGAGCAATATAACAAAATGGGCTGGATAATGCTCGTGTACAGTAGTAACAAAAGATGAGGGGCAATGTAAAGGGAACTGAGGTTTCGTTTTGTTGTCCAAGGTAAGTCCAAGATATTTAAATTTCTCAACCTGTTCTATCATGTTGCCATGAATGGAAATCTGACTGAGACTGGGTGCATTAAAGACCAGTTCTTTTGTTTTCTCAACATTAAGATGGAGAAAATTGTCTGTGCACCAGTGTGTGAAATATGATATTGTGTCATGATAAGCAACAATGGTAGTGTGATCATTGAGGACAGCCAAAATTGCAGTATCATCAGAAAATGTATAATATGTTGTACTAGGTGAAGAACTAATACAGTCATTAGTATAGAGTGTGTAGAGAAAGGGAGAGAGGACACAGCCTTGAGGAGCTCCAATGTTAGTTATGATGGTGTCCATTGTGATTTAAGAGTCAGTGTAACAAACCAGCATATTTCTGAACAAGATATGGGACTCAATTTAGGTCATAACATGACTTTGACTCAGTGCTGTTTACTCCAGGAGAAAACATACAACCTCAGCAATGTCCTTGAGTTGTCCAAGGACATTGTCATCTCACAATGACTTGTTTCATATAATCCATCTTCATGCTTTATGTGGAGGTGTGGGCGTGGTTAAGCAGTCAGTTGCTGAGAGGGAGAGATGGGGGAGTGGCTCATGTGAGCAAGGCCAGGGTGAGCTAGTTGACACAGCTGAGACTAGTCTAATTGTGCTCTCCCCTTCATTTGCAGTAGTGTGCTCGATCTTGGACTGCCACACAAATGGACTACGCCAGAAAGACTAGGAAACCTGTTACCCTTGGTGAATGGACACCTCGTCTAGCGGGACCAGCTGGGCAAGCTGGGAACTGATGCCTCAGCAGGGACTTGGCCTCAGCCACAGGGAGACATGATGGACCCGCAACCACTTCAGCCCGCGACTGTCCTTGCACAGATGCTAGGGAAGATCGTGGCTATGCACCAGGAGCGATCGGCGGTAAATAGGCGGCAGCTGGAGGTACTTCAGGAGCAGGCAGACAGAGAGACCCAGCTGCTGGGGATGCTGCTGTCCCAGTCGGGGGCCGCGGGTCCACTGCTTTGCCCCCGCCCTCTCCAGCATCATCCTCCTTAGGATGACAGAGGTGGATGACCCCGTCATTCCTGGGGCAACTGCAGTGGCGTGCGGCTGGCTAGCAATGGAGTGGTTGATTCGCTTACTTCCATTGCTGTCCGGAGAAGCCCAGACTGCGGCACTCAGCCTCCCAGCCATTGGGCGGGGTCATTTCCCAGACGTGAAGAGGGCAGTGCTGGACCAATTGGGCTTCTCTGTGGAGGGTCACCGCCACCGGTTTAGGAATTCGAGACTGGGGCCCGGAGATTGGTTCTTTGTCTACGCCCAGCAACTAAAAGACGTGGTGGCTAGAACCAGGGGAGTCGCCGGGGGAAAGACGTATTCTGGCGAGGTTGGTCCTGGAGCAGTTCGAGGAGAGGCTCCCGGCCAGGGCATCTGACTGGGTAAGGTGCCATTGTCCCACCGACCTGGAAGCAGCGGTAACCCTGGCGGTGGACACCTCGCCGTCCGCTCCAGGAGAGCAGATCCTGAGGATGGACCCCCGGCAGCGACTTGACCAACCCAAGTTCCATGGAAAAGAGACCTTGATCCTCGACACACACGCCCCCTCCATATGCCCCGTCATAACCCTCCGCCTGCTCCTACTCCATCGCAAATTGCAGGCTCTGCTACGGGCGCTGTTCCTAACCCACAGGGGGCTCCTCATATGCTGTGAATGTGCGAAAACACGAAACACATCATGACATGTTACAGTCAATTCATAAGGTTGGAGAAGAATACAAATGTGTAAGGCCCAGTTAATGAAAAGGCAATGAGTACCTTTTCTAAATTATTCTTAAAGCAGCAGGGCTATAATTGGAATTCTTGGCCACTTGGAGGCAGCAGAACAAGCTCCACAACATTAATAGGCTGTTGATATGGCGATTATGCCTTCTTACATACAATATATCCAGAGAACACAAAACAACACTTTTTTTTTGGAGTCGTGTTTCTGTCAATCTGATGAATTTAAGTTTTTGGCTTTATTTTCAAGAGTGAGATGAACAGAACGATACTAGAATCCGAATCAGTTTTATTGGAAAAGTCAAAAATATGGCTAAAAACAAGTACAACAAGCTTAACAAGGTAGACAAACATTAATATACTATGTGCGCATTAAGCTAAAATGTGCAATAATACATATACATAGAAAAAAGTACAAAAAATAACAACAGTAACCATAATATCAACCTCATGTTTGTGTGTTGGAGTCAGGACACGTTTAGCCTAGCTTAGAATAAAGACTGGTGGAGGGGGGGAAACCGCTAGCCTGGATCTGTCCAGTTCAAAAACATTAACAACTGTGCTTTTAGGTGGAGTAACCTGTTAGAGCTATTTCGACAAACATTTTACAGTATTTCTGTGCATCATCTTTGGCTATAGCATGGGTTGCTAGATTCACCTGTAAACCTTACCAAACAAGAGATAACGTGTTAATTAGTGAGCTTTAGAGGTGAAGGTTTCTTTCCTCACATTGGACAGAGCCAGGATAGTTGGGTGGTCCCAGCTCCCACAAAGTGATTGTAGCCTTACTAGAGAATTACCTCATGTCTTTGTATTTCACTGACAGACATGAGCCTGAGATTGATCCTCTCATTGCTTTCTTATAAAAGAAAGTGAATAAGCAAATGTGAGCTATTCCTTTGATGCAAATTTCCACTGGCATACCTTCTCCTTCTCCCTAGGTCATTAATGGAAACTGAACTGTCCAAGGACAGGTAGATAATCTGAATAATGATCTCTAGCTATCCTTAATTGCACTATGCATATCAATCAATTATACATAAAGTTCCTGAAGTGTAAGGTTTGGAGCTAACATCTAGATTACTTTATCTCTCTTTTGTAGTCAGAACCTGAAGAAAATGTAACATGACCATAAAGAAGCCTTCTTATTAGCAGCTAATTATTGCTATGATAACACATTGGAGCACAAATGAATGATTTATGTTTCTGTTGATAACATCATTATATAACTCACAATTGCGTATGTTGGGTGTGACACTGTAGTCTATTTGACATGGTTTAATATTTGTCTGAACTGTTTCATAATGAACAGCCACCAAAGTCCCCGAAGTCAGTTCATTTAAGAGAGGAGAAAAGGTCTTGTCTTACCACTGCTGCTGCAGAAGCAGTTCCAGCTGTGTAAAATGGCACAACTGCTCCCTGTTCATGTTTTTATTTATTATGTAATATATATATATATATATATATACATGTAGCTAGCTCTAGTCGGTCTGCACCGGCAACTGGGGCTTGGCTAGCAACTATCGACTGAGCTCCCATGGTGCGGAACCGCGTTTCCAAATCACTAAGCCTCGCCTCCAACGGTACAAATAAACAACATTTATTACATGTACTATTATCAGTAAAGGAGGCAGAGGAATAGCTAAACATTTGACACACCGAGCAAGAGAGAGCAGGAGAGGAAGAAGGAGAGAGAGGGAGAGAAGCCATTGCTAGCTGCTAAGGTAGAGACTGGTAGCTAGCAACACTGAAGCGCCGTAAGTGCTTAGGCAAAACTAATAAATGTTCAAACTCAGCTGATTTATTGTTTTTATGATTTATTTTATGATTCATCTGAATGATTTAATTGAAGTTTGAAATGTGAATTGAGTTGTTTTCCACTGCCCTTGCTGAAGCTTATTGCAATAAACAACCAAATTATAGTTAAAATATTTGTGTGACATTGATTATGAGTTCATTGATAGTAGTAAAACGTTAGGTAGTTGTGTGTGTGTAACATTGTAACAGATTCTTACAGGTTACTCTAGCCAATCAAATTAACAGTTCCTTGGGATTTGCCCGAATCACTAAAACTCATCCTAGAGCCCAGATTATTAAGAGGAGAGCTGCCGTTAACGAGTGCGGCTGATAGTGGTAACTGACGAACAAGGGCTATTCGGTCGGTAGCCGCATCAGAGGAAGCAGGGTAGATGCTAGAAGCTAGGCGTGTCTCCTCGTCACCAACTTAAACGGTCCTTATTCAATTCATGACCGCTGCTACAGAACTGTCACAATGTCAAGTGTTAGCGTTAAAATCAAATTCAGAACAGGAATATGGACTATCCGGACGCCTTCTACAATTATTTTATTAGTTTGCCTGCAGAAGAATGGTTGTCTTACACTAATAAGCTAACCTTTAGCAACAGGGTGAGGTTTGATGACCCGTACTCACTGTCGGGTAAATGGGTAAGGGATCCAACTAACATTAAATGGCCAAAGTTACAGTGGCTGCACATCTTTGTATACCATCTGGAAAAACCCAGTGACTTAGCATCTACACAAAAGAAAAACTAATGGCATAGCCTACAAATCTCTTGAATACAATATTGTACCTTGCAGTCATGTTCAGGACACTGAATATCACGATTTGTGGAATTATATTTGTGTATTATGGACCAAAGTACTACCTAGCCAGTGGCAAGAACATAAAAGCTATACAAGAAGTGGGCGCATACAAATATAAATGTTTAAACTGTCAATAGGACATACTACATCGTTAGATCGGTTAGATTCTCCACAATTCAATCGTTCAGTTAATTTGACAGAAACCATGAGTATAATTCATTAAGATTTACTGGCATGGTAAACAAGAGAGACGAAAAAACTATTTTGAGTCCCTTGCTTTGAAGCGGTCCTAAAGTCTGATTATTTGTCAATTTTTTTAAATTTCTGTGTATACTTTTTTTTACCCTTTACATAACCATTATCCCAATCAACAATCACATCATGTGCAGCATGGTCATTTTGTACAACAGAGTCAAAACTTTATTCATTAGGAATGAATTGATCGACAGAGGCATGAATTATTTGAATGATAGAATAAAGCACCTCTAAGGTATGACAAAAAGTATACCTCTGGGGTCTGTCGGTACAGTCGAAGGATGAGAGTTAAATAATAAATGTCTCTGTTTAACAAACAACACATATTTTAAAAGAGTTTTCAGGTTTTTGTGCGATGATGGTTTCTCCTACAACCTAGCTGTTTATGTACTGCAATAAGGCCTTACTCATGGTTGTACTCTGTATTGTAAATCAGTCATTGACCTTGCCTCTGGCGTAGGGGTGTGCCATATCATATCACAATAATACCAGTA
Source organism: Coreoperca whiteheadi (assembly GCA_011952105.1). Lineage (NCBI taxonomy): Eukaryota > Metazoa > Chordata > Actinopteri > Centrarchiformes > Sinipercidae > Coreoperca > Coreoperca whiteheadi. The sequence goes on along the minus strand of CM022473.1, from coordinate 3,547,250 downwards.
TAATTTAATAATTTAATATGATAAAAAATGTCATATCGTGATAATGGCAACATTCCGACTTGTTGACGTAATGACGTCATACCTTTATGCACAGCAGCAACAGCTCCATGTTGGAGTTGTTTCCAAAAAGGGGAGCGACTACAGTAGTGAGGAAGTGGTTTGGTTACAAAAGATCAAGCAGTGTTTCCCACACACAGACTTGGTCGGGCCGCCCAGGTATATTACAGTATTTCTGAATTACTAAAACACTTTTTTTGTTTCTCTCGCTTTCTCAAAACCTTAAACACAAATCACCGAACTTAAGCTACACTGTCAAAATCTTTGACTTGTCTTACTATATCAAACAATTGCTTCAGAACTATGTTATCTTTACCCAAAACCAAATACTGTTTTCAAATAACACACACAACCAGCTAATGCATAAACACTACACAGCAGTCATTACACACTACAGAGATAAATACAAAACACTGCACTCAGGGCAGAGCAGGGAAAAAATATTTTTATTATCAAGTACTTGCACACATAAAATGTAGTCACAAACTAAATATGCAACAGATCGATAGATCGATTGCGTTTCAGGACACCGTCAATTGTGTGTGAGACTCACACTGTTGATTCCTTCAAAATTCACGTTGTCTTCCTCAACTCGCTGTTGTATTTCACGCAGACAAATGAGATTATTTTGAAGGACCATATTGACAATAATGGTCTCCTGCTGTTGTGAGAGCATACCTGTCCTTCCACCGGCATGTGGTATTCTTTTAGTTCTATCAAATAAAACCTCTTGTTAGAATTGTACAGACAGGCCTAATGCATTGAAATGTCACCAAATATGAACAATACATAAAATACTATTATAAGTATATCACTGCAAGAAAAGGACCAATTTTTAGAGATATGTTACAGTAATTTACTGAGACATTCCACAACTGTACATACTGTACTGTAAGTTTGAGGGACCACAAATGATAGTACACTTACCTCTTCTCTTCTCTGAATGTCCTGACAATGGAGGCCACAGAGACCCTGCTTATATTTGGTTGAACACGCAGTCCTGCTTCCCTCATACTCATTCCATGAACCAGAACATGGTGTATGATTGTTGCTCTAATTTCATTGGAAATGATGGCTCTTGTTCTTCCTCCTCCTGTCTAACCAGATGATAAGTGTTTAAAGTTCTGCAAACTGTGTGATTCAATCAATAAAGTGGTTTGTACACTTGCAACTTTGGTTTTGAAAATGGATTTTACTGTTTTAGCAATCCTCGACCAATAGTGGACAATCTCCCCTCGCTCTACCCCTCCCGCGCGGTCTACTGACAATCGCATGTGCTCTGCAGAGAAACATATGCCGTTGTTTAGTAAAAGCTTGTAAATGGACATGTTGGTGCAGATGTCATTCGGGGCCACATTGGTTTCCATCGTTTCAATAGGGGACCTCATTAACAACAAGCCTCCTTCACATGTGGCTGAAAAGCAAGCCGGTGTGTGTCAGTGTGTGTGTGTGTGCACTGTGCAGTAAGAGACTGAGGTGTAGGTGCGTGTGTGTGGGGGGGAAGGAGAACTGAGAGGAAAAGCAAGGTGAGAAGATTTGTGTTGTTTGTCAGTAAACACTAAAATAAAGTGGATAATTAACTAGATGGTGAAATAATGTATTCTTTCAAATATATATAGTATATATATACACACTTGACACTATGACAAAATCCTGAAAAAAATATATAAATATATATATTTGTCTTTTGAAAAAACTTTTTTTTTTCAATAGACACACTTATATCTTTTATTTCAGGATTATTTATTTCAGGATTTCAGAATATCATTATCGCAGAAATGCCCTTAAATATTGTGATAATATTTAAGGTCCATATTGCCCACCTAGTCTGTCGTGTTACAAGTAGTTCACATTACACAGTTCTGCAGAAGAAACAAAACTGTGAATATCTGGTTGCAAAATATTTCATTTAAAATGTATCCTTTTTCAAATTTTTGCTATATCCCATCCTTTGACAAACATAGGACTCACTAATGCATTGAACAGGACAATAACGCTCACTAGCTTCCCACCAGCAAACATGGCCTATTGTGCTTTCTGGCACATAAAAAGCCAGAGATATCACTGCTTGGAACTGAGCCTCTGGTCTCCGCAGTGTGCCAGGTTTAATACATTCTTGATGAGCTTTGAAATTTAAATTATAATGATAAGCAGGATCTGAGCCAGATTTTCTGAGAAGAGGTTAGGATAGGCCAAAAAATGTTTCAAACCATAAGACAGCTTTCTTCTCAGATACTTGAATGGTAAATTAATTCCACTTCCAGATGTGGTGTTGTATGTAACATGTGAGTGGATGGTCTCACAAGACACATTCTTTTAAGATATCTGGATATCTAAATCTGGACACGAGACACTTGAAATGACAAGGTTGGTGATATAATGAGAATTATCAGAATTGTATAATGTTCATGCCACACACCTGCATAAATATGATTGGACATTACTAGTCAGGTGATGCACGCAACATTGAATGACCCACTGATTGTGATGCATAAATGAACTAACTTCAGTGCTCTGCCTAACTAATGGTATACTCCTGTCACAATGATGAATTTCTTTTGGGGTTTTCATCCCACCACATCCATAGCGTTCCCATTGCTATAAAGCCTGAGGAGAGACATAAGAAGATGATACCATTGAGTGTGTTAGTGTGGGGAGGATACAAATACTGGAAACACACCAGTAACCTTCACTTGAAAGTGGAATAATTGACTTAATTTAGAGAAGCAGAGTATAAAATGGATTTAATTGTGCAATTAATAGTTCAATATATATATATATATGAAATATATAAAACACAAGAATGAAAATTACATCATCAGGTCAAGTTATGTTAAGGTTTTCTTTATTTTGTTAGGAAAACAGTGAGCCAGCTGCAAAGAGCAATTTTCTCATTGGTTTACTCTTGGTTCAAGTTGTAACCCAACACCATGAGGTTAATCAGTGCAAGCTGACATTCTGTGAAAGGATTTCACTGAAATAGAATTAATATAATAATAACACAATTCATTAATTCTATTAATGGACTGTGTGTTTGTAGTTCAGTATTTTGTGATTCATGGCCAGTCGCAGCACTTGCAGGAGTCCCAGTAGATGAGGCCAGGCTGGCAGTGTTGCAGGTAAGTGTTCCCCCGGAAGCACTGGAAGTAGGTGGTCTTATCAGCTGGGTTCTCATACAGGCCATCAGGACGGCCACGGCAGAAGTCGGCAATGGGGTCCCTGGTGGTAGTGGGGCCTGGGGTGGTGGTGGGCTTTGGGGGGAAGCCTGCAGAAACAGTCATGGAGAAAGACATTTTATAAATATAATAAACAGAGGCTAAACCAACCTTTTCTGACACTTGTTTACAAACTGCAACAAAACTGAAAGACAAAACTAATTAAAAAAAACCTATCAAATACAGGAAGACAAATTTAATTCAATTGAAGTAGATTAAATAAGAAAGTAAAGGCCATTACAGTGAGCGGAGATGGCTTTCTAAGTTAGCATAACTATTTTTATTTTGTATTTACCCATTGACATCCTGAGGTGGTTGATGAGAGGATATTTTCCAGCTGAGCAGAAGGATCCACCAAAGTCATCCATGTCCAGAGTCCACACATGAGCACCTCCCAGGCGGTTGGCAGTCATCCACTGGGTCTACAGGACAACCACATCATAAAAAAGATGATTAAATAGCAGCAGCTACAGATCTATGAAATAGACCTAGAATGAATAGTGGAAACATAAAACTCTTGTTTGAGGATCTGTTATTATTTCTCCTCCAAAAACATTTCACAAGAGGGGGGATTTGTTGCCTAATGACATCATTAAAACTGTAGTTAATAGTGATGCTGTTGGTTACCTTGGAAGAATAGCTGCTCATGTCATCATAGCCCACCCAGGCACTGCCAAAGGTGGCATAAGGAACCTCCTGTTCTGAGATCCATTCAACAGTAGCACCGGAGATGAAGTTACAGATCTGGTAACACATAAACATAAACAAAGTTACCGTATTTTGCGCACGAAAAGACGCACCGCATCAAAAGGCGCACCTTCAATAAATGACGTATTTTAATTATTTTTACATATATAAGGCGCATCGCATCATAAGGCGCACCTTTAATAAAACGCTTCGCATAAGGCGCTAAAGTAGAGGCTGGAGTTACGGTGCGTTATGCATCCATTAGATGCATAACGCATCCATTAGATCAGGGGTCTCTTCACATAAATTTCTCTCAACCACTCACTCATCTTTTCTTCATCCATCCATCCCTTCGAGTTAGCTTTTATGACAATGCCAGCTGGAAAGTTTTCTTTCGGCAAGGTCTTCCTCTTGAAAATAACCATGGGTGGAAGTTTGTGGCCATTAGCCTGGCAGGCGAGAACTACAGTGAAGGACGTTTTCTCATTCCCTGTGGTGCGAATATTCACCGTACGTGCTCCTGTTTTATCCACAGTGCGGTTTACAGGGATATCGAAGGTGAGTGGAACCTCGTCCATATTGATGATATGCTCTGGCTGGATCTTTTTTTCAGTTATCTTGTTTCTGCAGTATGTGCGGAAAGTGGCCAACTTTTCCTGATAATCAGCTGGTAGTTGTTGTGACACAGTAGTGCGCGTACGGATGGAGAGATGACGTCGTTTCATAAAACGGAAGCACCAAGAAGGACCGCCTCTGAATTCACTGATGTTATGTTCGCGAGCTAGCGCTATTGCCTTCATACGAATTGTGACTGTACTAACACTTCTGCTTGCTGCTCTTTGTTCAGCAACCCACTGTTCAACTTTGTCCTCTAACTGTGGCCATCTCGCTTTGTTCCCGCGGAAACTCTGTGTTGTCTTCTTTACTTGGCGGAGCTCATCCTCATACTTCCTCCACTTCCTCACCATTGATTCATTGATATTAAATTCTCTCGCTGCTGCTCTATTGCCGTGTTCTTGTGCGTGGCTTATCGCCTTGAGTTTAAACTCAGCGTTGTACGCGTGTCTTTTGGTAGGAGCCATTTCAGGGTATTTACAAAAATATTAAAATGGAAATGAAACGCCAGTTTCCCGGTATCCCAGCATGCACTGCGCACTATTACGGGGGAAAATCGAGTCGCGGCTGCTTACCGTAACTGAGACCTGTATGCGTTTTAATACTGGGCCATATACAAGGCGCATTGTATTATTAGGCGCATGATCAGCTTTTGAAACGATTGAAGGCGTTTAGGTGCGCCTAATCGTGCGGAAAATACGGTACATCGGATAACACAGGGCTTGGGATGGAGATACTAAGTTAAGTTTACTATATTTTTGAGATTTTGAGTCATGTTGTCACAGTGGTGTTTAGATATGTTTAGGTATAAAAAACAGGCAGGCATGTCAGGTCCTCATCATTTTAGGGGCAGAGAAGCGGCAGAGATGTATTTTTGCAGCAGGAGCAAGCAGTAACCACAATACTTCTTGTGTTCTGAATTTGGGGGGGGGGGGTTTCTTTGATTACAGACGTGCCAATGGGGTTTAACTGGCACAGTAATGTGTGAGATTTTACATTGTCATTATAACATCAGAGCACACAGATGCAGTAGCCATTATTGGAAATACTGACTTTAGACACAAACCCATCTAGGCATTATATTAATGTGCTGTACCTCATAATAGGCCCAGAAGCCAGCAGTGCGAGTGTATGATCCGGCGTCTGCGGGGCCATTAGCTGGTGCTCCCAGGCCGGTAGCTGCGCTGCTAAGGCGGTAGGTTCGTCCGAAGGTGGGGAAACCCAGCAGCAGCTTCACAGCTGGTGCTCCCAGGGCCAGCCAATAGGATACAGATGAGTTCTGACAAAGGAGATAAATATTATATATATATATAGTATAAAACTAATATTTTAATCATCTCTGCAGGACTAAGCTCATTGTTTAGGTGTAAAGGTCTAGCAGCTAAAAACGGGGAGTTGGAGACCAAACCAGAGCAAATAAAAGGGAAGTTAATTCAAATGCTGGATAGCAACATGATTCCACATGAACACAAATCTCACTCTTTGGCTGTTGGATAATGTAAGTAGACAAAAATTTGATATCTATATTCAATATTATATCACACCTCATTGTCCCAAGTTTGTGTTAAACCCTCTGCCCTGTAGTGCTCAAAATGATTAGTGTATCAACTCTAAATGTTCACTGGGATAAAGCCTCTTCAACTGCATTTTGGACAAACTAACAGATAGACTAGTTTCAAAAAGTGTGTGTAGTTCACCGGTGTCTGTCTTTGTGTGCTTCTTCTTCTTTTCCTTTCGGCTGTTCCCTTTCAGGGGTCGCCACAGCGAATCATTTGCCTCCATCTAACCCTGTCCTCTGCATCCTCTTCACTCACACCAATTAACTTCACGTCCTCTCTCACTACATCCATAAATCTCCTCTTTGGTCTTTCTCTAGACCTCCTGCCTGGCAGCTCCAACCTCAGCATCCTTCAACCAATATATTCACAGTCTCTCCTCTGAACATGTCCAAACCACCTCAATCTGGCCTCTCTGACTTTATCTCCGAAACGTCTAACATGAGCTGTCCCTCTGATGTACGGTACTCGTTCCTGATCCTGTCCATCCTTGTCACTCCCAAAGAGAACCTCAACATCTTTAAGCTCTGCCACCTCCAGCTCTGCCTCTTGTCTTTTCTTCAGTGCCACTGTCTCTAAGCTGTACAACATCGCTGGTCTCACCACCGTCTTGAACACCTTTCCTTTCATTCTTGCTGATACTCTTTTATCACACAACACACCTGACACTTTTCTCCACCCGTTCCAACCTGCTTGCACTCGCCTCTCCACCTCTTCTCCACAGTCTCCATTGCTCTGAACCATTGACCCTAAGTACTTAAAGTCCTGCACCTTCTTCACCTCTGCTCCCTGTAACCTCACCGTTCCACCTGGGTCCCTCTCATTGACACACGTATTCTGTTTTACTGCAGCTAAGCTTCATTCCTCTGTTTTCCAGAGCAGACCTATAGCTCTCTAGATTTTCCTCCACCTGTTCCCTGCTCTCACTACAAATCACAATGTCATCCGCAAACATCATAGTCCATGGAGATTCCTGTCTAACCTCATCTGTCAGCCTGTCCATCACCAGAGCAAACAAGAAGGGGCTCAGAGCCGATCCTTGATGCAGACCCACCTCCACCTTGAACTCCTCTGTTGCACCTACAGCACACCTCACCATGGTCTTACAGCTCTCATACATGTCCTGCACCACTCTAACATACTTCTCTGCCGCTCCAGACGTCCTCATACAATACCACAGCTCCTCTCTCGGCACCCTGTCATACGCTTTCTCTAAATCTACAAAGACACAATGCAACTCCTTATGACCTTCTCTGTACTTCTCCATCAGCATCCTCAAAGCAAACACTGCATCTGTTGTGCTCTTTCTAGGCATGAAACCATATTGCTCCTCACAAATGCTCACCTCTGCCCTTAGCCTAGCTTCCACTACTCTTTCCCACAACTTCATTGTATGACTCATCAGCTTTATTCCTCTGTAGTTGCCACAGCTCTGCACATCTCCCTTGTCCTTGAAAATTGGCACCAGTACACTTCTCCTCCATTCCTCAGGCATCCTCTCACTCTCCAAGATCTTGTTAAACAAACTAGTCAGAAACTCAACTGCCACCTGTCCTAGACACTTCCATACCTCCACAGGTATGTCATCAGGACCAACTGCCTTTCCACTCTTCATCTTCTTCAACGTCCTCCTCACTTCACTCTTGCTAATCTTTGCTACTTCCTGCTCCACACCAGTCACCTCTTCTAATCTTCGTTCCCTTTCATTTTCCTCATTCATCAACTCTTCAAAGTACTCCTTCCATCTTCCCATCACACTCCTGGTGTCTGTCTTTGTGTGCGTCTTACGATATTGTGATGAATGTGTGAGCCGGAGTCCACAGAGCTGCGGTACAGTGGGCTGTTGTGTCCAGTAGCTGCCTCCCAGTGTCCATGGAAGTCATAGGTCATGACGTTGATGAAGTCAAGGTGACTGTTGATTTGAAATGTTTTTTTTAAATCAGCAGTAGAAGAAGTTTCACCACTGGTGAAAGACATAATATACAGTACATGCAAACTATTTGGTTTAACAGTAATGATAAAACATTTTCTAAGTGTAAACAATAAGACATATAAGCACATTGGTTGAGAAAAGTACAGTGATCTTTCAAAAGTCCATCCCATCAGTAAATACTGGTCTCATATTCATATTTCCTACCAGATGCCCTTAAGCAAGATACTGACACTATCTATCATTCACAGTAAGTAGGGCTGGGTATGATACGATGCCTGTTTCACTACTGATACAAAACCTATACTTTTTTAGATACCTTTTCTAAGCATAAACGTACATGGAGTCCAGTGAAGTCAAACTTACAGTGCAATCTTGTTGACCTCGTAGGCTCTGTCGATGGTGGGACGGAGAGGAGCAACGTTGGCTGACAGCAGCAGCTGAGTCTTCCTGTTGTCTTTGGCATCATCCTCAAAGGCCTTGGACAGCTCCTGTAGGCAGAATGAACAAAAACACCTCAGAAACTCCACAACTGATTGTTTCCGTCTATCTCCTACTACAACACCAGTCGTTTCATGAAGACTTGGACGAATGACGCATCTCACAGCACTTTGGAAGTTAAGTCAGTTAAGTCATTAAGAAGACAGATGAATAGAGTGAAAGTTACATGGACTGCAACAATGTTTCACAAAAAAAATCTTACGCCATAAGAATAATTTTGGAAATCTTACAACCACATAAACATTTGACACTAATGGCATTTTGGCTCGTTGAAATGCACAACAATGCATATTGAATGGCAGATAATAATAACTATTATTGAAAAATTAGGTCCATGCTAACCGTGACCAGCAGAGTGAACTTCTCCTTGTCCCCCTGTGGGCTGCCATTGTGTCCAGGATATTCCCAGGCCAGGTTCAGTCCATCAAAGTTATGGGTGCGCAGGAATCCGATGGTTGACTTGATGAAGGCTGCACGACCCTCAGGCTTGGCAACCATGGCGATGAATCTGGTGGGATGTATTAAAACAATCCTGTGGCCTCCATTCTTGTAATATAGTTGCAGAGTTAGGTTTTTGACCTGAGTTGAATGTACTGATGATGTGTGTGGAAGGCCGTGAGAATTGGGATATTATTTGAACTTACGGGCTCATTCCATTGATTGTGCCTCCAACAGACAGCAGAGTCTTCAGTGCAGGATTGCTAATAGCAGAGAGAGAAAAACATAACCTTAAATGTAACTTTCACATAATTTAATAACACAAAATGTACAGTCAAACTTATGCTGAGGGCATGACTATATTTCACTATTTTTAAAGTTTTAAACTTATTGATTTATTATTATTTATAGACAAATAGTGAAGACTGAGGTCTTACTATAGTTCTAAGACCTAAAAGCCCATAGCTAAGACTCATCTCTGTTACAGACATTCCTACCCTGGGCTGTGAAAAAATAAAGAAACATGGTATTGTTTCTGATTCTGACAACCCTTAGCTCCGCAAATTAATATTTAACTCTGATTGTAATTTAAAGGTGTAATGTGTAAGAATTGAGACTACTCTCCACCTGTCGAATTCCTACTCCAAAAAAATAGGGGGCAGCATATCACACATCAGGTCATAACTGCTGCTAACTGTCGTTAGCTAGTTACTGAGCTAGCGGGGAATTCTGGTGCCCATTCCAGCGCCAGCCAGTATTCCCCGCTGGCTAGCTCATTTGCAGCTAACTAATGTCAGCAGAATGTTGGTGTCCATACTGGCTGACTGTACAGACTGTTTTAACTCACACATTCCTGAGGCTGTTGAGCCTGCTGTACATCTCCTTATCGTTCCACTCAATGGGGCTGATCTCGTTGAAGCTGTTGATGGTGGCCATAGAGTATATGACGTGTGTGCACAGGAAGGGATCGATGTTGTCTGCAGTGAATTTGGCGCTACTGGGCCTGTACTGGGCCCAGTTGGTCATGTGGCACACCAGTTTACTGGATGAGACTGAGGGAAGACATTAGGATTATCAGCGATGAAACTTTAAGAGCAACTGCATTTGTTCTGAAATTTTGATCATATTAGTGTCAAGAAGAGCCTGTTGTCCTACAACACTAATGCTTACCGATGTGCAGAACGAGCAGAATGCCCAGAGCTGCAAAAAACCCCAGAGAAAACAGGAAAAGTGAAGATGTTAGACTGTTGCATTATAGAGATTCTATGTACAGAGTAAATACATACATGTCCAAAAAAAGAAAAAAATTAATTACAATTAAAATTGCTGCAAGAAAAAACAAATATATTCACCTGGTAATTTGAAACAACATCCAATTAGTACAATGTATTTTTTACTGAGCGTGCAAAAGTAAAAACTAATTATATTAACTAGTTTACTCATTTAAGCATTTTCTCAATATCATACATATGCAAGATTTAAATGTAGGATATTAGTTAATTAGATACTAGAGTTAGCCTGAACACATTTGAAATTTGAATAATGGCTCTAAAATAAAATACTAAACTGACTGATGTATTTTCTTCAAAAATGGGTACGGTTGTGCTGAATGTACAAAATGATTTAAATAGTAATTTGAGAATTATTTTCAATTTCAGGCTAGGTTTTAACTGCTTACTTCATATATGCCTCAGGTCAGCTAGTGAATGCATGAGTGAATGATTGACTAAATGAATGTATGAATGAATCATTGAATGAATGCATAAGTGAAATAATAAGAAAAGGTATTTGTAAAACTTCCTACAACTCTCTCCTAGAGTTTTTAAAACATATATACTATAAAGTTCTTGGCGTCTTGGTGTACATACAGTATATATATATATATTTGTGTTATTTGTCTATGCATAACTGTTATATGGAATTTAAAAAAATTAAATGAGTGAATGGTATTTACCTGTGAGAAGTCTCGCCATTGTGCTCTCTGGAGACCCAACCAATTTTCTGCTGCAGCAGTGAACCTCTGAATGATCATAAAACATTCACAAGAGATGATGATAAAATATATGAAAAACAAAAGTAGATATGTTGTGTTAATATGTTATGTGAGAGCAGCTTTGCTGTTTTTTTCCCGCATTTCTTATTACAGTAAATTAAACTTTTCCAGTTTTTTTCTAAGACAGAATAAGCCATTCTAAGACATCACTTTAATCAGATGTATTACGATGGAAATTTGACCTTATTCTTTAACATTTTATATGCTAAACAACTTTTCAAAACAATAATCCTTGAGTTTATCAATAATGAAAGTAATTCTCATCTACTAACAATTCTAGTACTATGTAATGTAACAACTGTTCCCTTTGTAGGATAAAATATTTTCACATGAAGCAATTTGCAGATTAACACGAGTTGCATACGACAATTCCAAACATGGTGACCATCTCATTACCTTTCTTCAAGATGAACAGAAGCAGACTCCAGAGCTCAGTGGAGTTGGGTCAGATTTATATTTTACTCATTAATGACTAATAGCTGGTGTCAAAGTGCAGCTGATAAGGGCTCGGGGTGGTGGGTGTCGGGCTGACGTGCCTAATAACCCCACTTCCAGGTAAAACTGGATAGGCCATGAAATAATTAGACTTGCTTTGAAATGAGCTATCAGTTCAATTTCTACAACACATCTACTGTAGTGATAAGTGTAATCAGTGTGCATCTGCATGAATGAATAACAGAACATAGGTGATAGATGTGGACAGCCTAAATGTACCTGAAACTTGAAAATGCGCTAGCAGCTTGCTGCTGAGAATCTGGTTTTGTTTCCTGATGAATATCAACCTTGGGGTCAGGACAGATGGTTGGATAAGGACAGGCATGTGCCCCATGTGGAGGAGCTCTCCAACATTTTGGTAAATGAGCTTGTTTGGTATATTACATACAGTCAGATAAGATGTGTGATATCAGTTCTATCTTTGTACATCCAGTACAGAAATAGTTGCACGATGTAGTGAGCATAGTTAAAAGACTGGAAGCAGAGGGAAACTGCTAGCTCTGTCAAAAGTGAAAAAAAACACATTGTCTACCATCTCCAAAGCTGTCTTATTTATTGCATATGTTGCATCTTTTAAGCTATCAAACTAGTTATCATTCAGTCCAAGAGTAATCTGGGTTTGGACAGAGGATACCTCACTATGTGGACAAGATTTCTGGTATACAGTGTCCAATCAATGCAGCTGTTGTTGATTATCAACCATCTCCAGTGCAACTGATCCCAAAACCACAATGTCTCATTTTCTATTTCTACACATTTTAAAAACAGGAAACGACATTAGTATCAATTGTATTTTCTTCTTTCTGGACCACCATCCACAAGTTGTTGTTTTTTTTTAAACTTTGAAGCTGCTTAGAATTAATATGTAGTATGGAACTAGTGGTAATATTTGCCTTGAAATTTGTTGTGGATATTCATGGTCCTCTAGCACTACCATCAAGTCAAACGTTACCTTTGACCAACACATTGATCCATGACAAGGTATCTCAAAAACCACTTTGACTGGCAAACAAATTTCAATTAAATGTGCAGTAGATATTTATGGTTCATTTATGAATGAACCCTGGTGATTTTGGTGACCCCCTGATCCTTCATGTAGTGCTACCAACATGTTTAATCGTGCACAAGAAATGGGCTAATTGCATTCATGCTCTGGACAGGATGAACCTTTTTCATTTTAAGTTGGGCAGTCACAGTACAGTTTTATTAATCTTGTATATTGTGTTAACTCACACAACACATTTTAGTTGGCCTTTCTGCACAGCCAGAAGCTGCAACTTATATGTTTACACTATACAGAATGGTGAGACCACAAAGTGGAGCTCACACTGACCGTCAGCATAGTCGTTTATGTCAAGTCATAATTCCATTGAGGTTTATTCAAATAAGATGGCTGCATCCTCAACATTGACAAAAAGAGAGGGGCAGCATTACTTTGTGCAATTCTACTTTGAATGGAAAGTAAGAAGAAAAAAAGAATAGTGTTCAGGTTCAGATGTCTGGAAGTTGCAGAAAATATGATGTCTGGTCTGCAGTGAAGTTCAATTGTATATCACAGTAGTCTCAGTCAAGACTAATGTGTTAGCAAAAACATGTATAATATTACTTCAATCTTACTAAAATAAGTTCACTACAGTTAATAACAGATCTTTTGACAGCAGCCATGAGAGAAATCAGACAGTGGAACCGCTCAAACTGCTGACAGCAAAGTTTAGAACCTGACAGAAATCCATCAGATTGTCCGCAGTCAGATTGTCAGTCAGTCAGTCATTTTCTACCGCTTGTTCCCATTCGGGGTCGTGGAGCCAGATTGTTGACCGTTCAAACTGCATGTCACATGACAACCGATTCAAAAATTAGTTGGGGACAATCAATTTGCAGCTAAAATCTGGTCAAATTGGTGCAGTGTCATGGGTTGAGGTTTTATGTATAGTATTTCCTGTTTTATTTTGTAAGTGTAAGGCCTCATGTGTCTTGCGAAGTTTTACTTCCTGGTTTTGTACTTGCCCTGCCCTGATCAGTTTTACCTGTCTCATTGTCTCCCCTTACCTGAGTGTATTTAGCCTGTGTCATTGCCTTGTCTCTTTGTTAGATTGTTTTACTATGTGTCAAGAGTTCCAGCTCGTTCTAGTGTTTTGTGGATTTACTTCATGGTTGGGACTATCTGCCTGATTTCTTTGGACTCTACCTGTTCCTTATTGTATCTGTTTGCCTGTGTTGGACTCATTCCTTGGTTTTCGAGCTCTGCCTGCCAGTAACCCATGTAAGTTTTTGTCACCATTAAAATCATAGTGTCTGCATTTGAGTTCAATCCCTTGTGTTCCCTGTTTTCCTGCTTGACTGAACGTAACATATAGTGTCTGCCTCTCGCGCCACACTCACACCAAAATGTTAACGTGACCTGCTTTGATCTGTGGGTAGTTAATCAATAAACCTGATTGTTAATGTAGTAAAGGCACATGTTACTGAAATACAATCCCAAGGTGTTTATTTTAAATCATATTTACAAGTAGCACCCTCCCTCACATTTCCATTCAATCACAATTTTGAAAAAGACCAAAGGCAACATTATCCAGTGCATTCCAGCCAAGCCGTATGAAACAGACTCGCTGTTACCACCTTAAGTGAGTGACGTAATCATTCAGTCCATCAGCCAGAACATTCAGTGACTGGGCACCCAGACATGGTGATATGACTATATGGCTCTTCAATGAATACTAAAGGCATTGAGAAAACACTTTTTTTCCTTTTTCTTTTAAACAGAGTAAAGCACAAAAACACAAAACCAGGACATTATTTAACGGCTCTGAAAGCATTTCCAACTTCTGGACTAGTATAGAGATGATGAATATTTCTGAGTGAAAGACAGTGATGATGATTTAAATTCAGGACCAACTTTGGTTTTTTGAAGGCTGATACCAATAATTCAGCACTGAAACGGACAGGATTAGACTGTTATGGGACACTAAAACCAAAGCCCGAGTATTAAAATGATTGTAGGCCAGAGCTAGACTATGCTGACACCAGAGCTGAGATTTGTTGGCTTCAAATATCAGTGCACTGTTATATTGGTCTAACACAAATTTAAACATCAGTTTTTACTAATCAAAGAACATGTTAACAATAATAATGTGTCTACAGCTAAAAGCCTATGAAGTGAAATTCAAGGAGTACTTGTTTTAACATTTTGTGATATTTTGCTTTCCATTGGTCATAGAAAATATTTCCAAAAGTTAGTTGTTTTTTTTCTACACCCAAACTAACATAAGTTAAATGATATATTAAGAGCAATATTTTGGTGTCAAAGCACGTGATGAAAAGTTACATTTTCCTGACCAAATGAAGCACATCATTGTACAATCAAGTGGCCTATTATTCAACCACTTACAAAGTATAAAACAAATACTGAAGTAACACAAAAAGGTTCACATTGTGCCAGCATAAGCCGATTCTGGTTCAGCTACTGATGTTTGAGTTTAAAACATCCCAAAAAACATTTTGGATAGGACTGCCTTAAATTGATATTTTAAAGATTTGTAAAAGAATTCATCTGTCAACATAGGCAAAGACAAAGATATGCAATAAGCTAGTATTAGCTGATATAGCTGATATATTGGCCAGGCCGATTTACCGGTTTAGCTCTAATAAAAAGACTTTCTCCAAGAGATGCTGAATATTGAGGCATCAACCACAAATTGTGATATTTAATGGCAATATTGACCCTGATCTATTTCTTTGACAACTGAGCCAACTGCATGCGCCAAGGAGATATGTCGTAAAGCTAGTAAGTAATAATGAAATAAAAAGAGACTGGGCTGTTTTGTGTTGGCAGTTACGGAAAACCAAATCCATTTGTTACACTTGTTACTATTGGATGACAATCTAAACCCAAAGCATCAATTACCCTTTAACCTTATGAATGTTGACAGTTTAGACAGTTCTGAGCTAATAAACAAAAAAAATAAATTAAGGCAACAACAAAAGACACATTTTTAGCACTTGATGTCTATATCTTTGACATGCTGACCAGACCTGACCTGGACAGGATAATTGTGGACAGAAACTACTGCTGAAATGAGGTCACATCCTTCCTGTAAACTGTAGCGAGCCAGACATGTTACATAAGAGTTGATAGATGCTGACAGGATTACAATGAGGACGATATAGGGGACTGTTAACTGTACTCTCTGATGACCTTAGTGGACATTTTATATCAGCCTACTAGCACAAAAGCAGCTGCAATAAACACAATAAACACTAAACAGAAGCGTTTTTACATTGTTGCTGGAATTACTCAAACAATGCAGGCACAACAGATGGAAAAAGAATCTCATACTCCATCGAATTTTCCTTCCCCCAAAATGAGACATTCAAAATTGAAAATGTAAACATTCATTTGGACCAGTGACATATTTCTGTAGTAATAATTACAGCAGAGACAAAAACACAAACAAGCATAAAGACGTTAACAGCAGCTAAAAATCAACAATAAAAAGTTCTTCAATGCTTCAATGAGTGACTCTTATTCTGTGTTCACACTGTGAGCAACAAGACCAGCAAGTCATGTCCAGTTCAGTAGATGCTCAAAGTGTGTGTTTTCAGAGAAAAGAAAGAATAAACATGAATGTTGTGTCAGTAACATTTGGGTTACCAAGGTGGTAAATTCTGAAAAAAATGTAGCTGAAACTTTACAATTGTTTTGGATTTCAAGCAAAGTAAAGACAGAAGTACAGTAGCCGGGGCATAAATGTGAGGCAGCTTTTCTGGAGTGTTGAGGCAATAATGTATCCTGATACGATTTGTTAACTCAGCAAGTGAACAAAAAATGTATATATTCCCTGAATACCAAATCTTTTTTGGGACTTAATGAGGATTTTGCCATTAGACCTTTTTTGGGATTTTGTTATTTCACTGATTGTAAATCATCTAGTATGTTGGGTTACTAATTGTGTTCTAATGTTTCTTTTGTTTTGCGTTATATTGTTAGTTAAATAAAGCGGTGTCATTTCTTTAAACATGTTCATCACTACGGTAAGGTGTCCAAATCTTCTCAGTAAGATGGATTTATTATATTCCTCACAACTATATTCAGAAGATCTTGATTTTTAGGGTTTTAAGTATTAAATTGCATCCTATTGATTTTGTAACTGATATCTTTGAGTTTCACATTTGTAAACACTGTAAATAATTTGATGTGTACATTATACACTTCTTTGTGGCTTAGAACATTTCCAAAGATATTTAGACTGAAAACGTTTTCTCTTTGTGAATCAGACCGGGGCAGTATTCCAGAGAAATAGCTCCAGATATCCTGAACTTAAACTTGAAGTCTGACTTTAATTAGCCAAGGTGTGGCAAATGCAGATTACATGGTTTGAGGACAGCTGGTTTCAACTTTCGGAAAATTTAAAGTAAGTCATTGTAACCATCCTGTTTTAATTTCAAAACTTCTCCAGGACAATGTGGTCACTTTTGTCATTTCAAATGGCTTTTCCAATACTGAAAAGCTGCACTAAAAAAAATTCCAGGTTTATCAGGATGTGGGGAATGCTGACCATACATTTATGAGGAGCAGAGCTTTACAGCTCACCACCCATCACTGAGATTTGTCAGTCAAGTTGCTCTCAGCATGAACAGGCAGACACCCATCACATGTACACAAGTTATATACACTGATTCTATGAATAATTTACACCTGAAGTCTGTGTCTCGCCAGCTACAGTGTGGAGGACGCAAGTATGAGACACGTCAACCACAGATGTTATGGTCCACGTAAGGCATGGTTTTACTGACACCGGTGCACAAATACACAACCAGAAGGACTGTCCAGCTCCCTCACCCCTTTCAACCCATCCAGACTTATTTTTTCAAAAGACCCTCTTTGTTTTTATTTTAAATTTTTTAAATGAAAACTCAAAACCCCTCCTTCCTTTCAATCCCTGGAGCACTACAACCTTCCCCTACCACTGGAACCCACCCCGACCCAAAACACAGGTTGAGACACAGGAGGCCTTAAGTTTCAAACCATTAAAAGCAAAAAGTCCAACGACTGGCTGAGATCACAGGCCTAAAGACGAAACAAGAGTGAGTAGAAGCAAGCCAGTGAGGAGGTGGAGAGGGTGACTGGACAATGTGAAGGAGGCCTCGTTCTGTACCATCATACCAGTTCCTGTGTGAGAGAGAAAGAGATGTAACAACATATATATTTCCAGCCCTGTTAGTCTGCATCTCATACCGTGAATCAGTACAATTCATAAGTAACTAGGGCTGAATATTGAACCTCAGGTCTTGCTTGGTACCTTCCGATATGCATACGCAGCACCAAGTATCAAAAACTGCCAAGTAGCAAAAGGTGCCATCAAATGTGTTCTCAGAAGGTAAGAGAGTTCCAGATTCAAATCATAATTTTGCCAATTTTGGACTGTTTGATTTAGGCAAAATTCTTGTACAGCTACTTTTTTTCAAAATACAAGAAAACTGTAGGCTGTAGCAAGTGGAAAATGATTCATGGCCACATCAAGTGCCTGCTCATGGTGGGAATTGTTGGGTCTCTGTAAATAATATTATAAAGAGTACGGTCTAGACCTCCGCCGTAGGAAAAGTGCAATAACAAATTATGTTATGAAATGGCGCTGTATAAATAAAATTGAATTAAATCACTGGAAATTGTCTTGTGTATCATGAACTGTAAATACATTACATCTGTTTACTTTACACCCGTTCAATGCACTGTGTATGAGGGTGATTTCCATAAGATAATATACAAGTAAAGACACTGTACTCGTGTACTCATACTTCTACTTGTACTGTAGAGGCAGAGGTGCTGGAAAAATGGAAATATAACAGCACAGCTTGTGAAAAAAATAAGATGTTACTTTCTCCAAACCTTACATATTGGCTTTAACCTTTGGACCATTCCTTTATAACCAAATAACCTTAAATATCTCACCATGGTCCTATGTTTGCTTTAGATACTGCTGAAATGTTTATGATCAACATAACAGATATACAAATGTTCCTATCGTTAAGATAACATGGCCTTGGATGAAGGTGGAACGGGGGGGGGGGGATACAGGGGATAGGGATTTTTATCTATATTGCCCAGCCCACTCTTAATGTACTCTTAATATAGGAATGGTGTGCTGTAGGAGTGTTTCATCTCAGGATTGTGGGTGCTGTCACTTGTGGTGCAGATAAAGTAATTTCTGTCAGTGTTTCTGTAATTCCTCAAAGATCAGTTAATTTAAGCTCTACCAGTTCCTTTCCTATCATCAATGTTTATTTCACTCTCTGCATATTACTCTAAAACATCACTGTCACTCAGAGAAAGCTTTGGTGTGTGTTTCTTAGTTTCTCACCTGAGTCCCGGGACACAATAAGCTCGTGTGCTGGCCCGTCGCCGCCCTCTCCCCAGGACCGAATCTCCAACACAACGTAACCATTGTCTTTTGGCAGCGGCAGGCTCACTGATGTCTTTGCCTTGTCCAACACCTTCAGCGCTGTCTGGCCCTCATGTTTGTACAGAACCTGACATACAGAACACAAATGGTCTACAGTTTAGTTCAGACCTCAACATTGCAACATAAAAGGAATCTTTACAGTTAGCATCGGATAACCGATTTTAGTGATTTGTATACTGCAATGCCATTGTCTGTGTACAAAAAAGGACCATTGTTACAGTGGTTATCTTTTGATGACCATGACAAGGCTTATAAACACGATCTTTGATTTTGTTATACAGCCTTTTTATTGCTTCGCATATCTCCCATGCAGAGGAGATTACAGGTATCACGATCTGAAATATGAAAAGCACATCATAAGCCAGCATTACTCATGCCAAAGCTATATAAGGGTAATTCTTATTCAGCCTCTTAAAGAGAAAATTCGGCACCTTTTCTGTGGCTGTCCAGTCAGTGTTGACTGAATGACCTAAGTGGGAGCATATACAAGTAAACAGCAGTGAAACTGTAAGACCTGAATATTTTTGCATACAAGTCTCAAGTCCTGTTTTAATGGAGGTCAAGTCTCACAGCTTTCTCTCAAGTCTTCATTTTTGTCACCACAGTCGGACTCCAGATCAAGTGCCATTGACAACACTTTTGTAAACTGAATGTAAAAAGAATGATGCAGAGTAACACTTTTAGTCAGACAGCACTTACTTTGTAGCCCAGTACAGCTGACTCATTGTGCATGGCCTTCACATGGTCCCACCTCACCGTTACCCTTGAGCCATCAGTCTTCCACGACACGTTGCCTGGACGACGATTAGGAGCTGTAAAGGAAACAAGAGAATATTTTAAAAACCTAAAAATTCATTGTAAAAGGAAAATAAATGATTGTTGGTGTTAGATGAAAAAACATAACAAAAAAAATGGTCAAAAGAGTATTCAAAAAAGAAGAAAGAAAACTTTCATGTATGTATGTCAACATACTGTCTATGTTCTCCGTAGAAGGTTTGAGCACTATAAATGGGTATATTATGTACTAGCAAAGGTACAGTATAACATTTGTATCACCATGTAGCAAAGTAGACCATAAGGATGTGTTCTACTGATAAATACAATTTTAAGTTGAAAAATAATACATAAATACACAAAACTATTATTACTACAATTTAGTACTGTGACGTCCTCTCTGCTTTGTTCACTGCTGTTGCATGCACTCTTGTTTTCAGGGCTGCAGACCTTAATTGGGAGCTTAACCAGTGACACACCTGGGCCCGGTGTGCCCCATGCATATTAACCAGAGCAGCAGCCAGTCGTTGGCCCAGACATATTTAGCTTTGGGGCTTTTGGTTTTCATGTATTTGTTTTTAGAGCACAAAATCCATGTTTGGACAGGTCTATGTGTACATGCTGACGTGGCTCCAGGCAGAGCAGAGAATGCCGCACTGAAACAGAGATCATGTCTAATCCTCCAGTTGAATATGTTTAAAGCCACAGGCCTGGAAGTGCTAAGTACCCTCTCTTCATCCTGACTACTGACCAGACCTACTGCCTGCTAAAGCTGAAAGGGATAAACAATTTCTGCCGGGAGGAGGGGTGGAGGAGGAGAATGCATGGGTCATTTAACCTAGTTGCATTACTCATAGGATCTTAAGACCTTGCATGACTGAAGAGAGGAGTCCTGAGTGTGTCTGTGTGTGTTTGTGCATCTGGGTCTGTGGATATGGAAGTTATATAATGACAAAACTACAGTAAGTCAAAAACCGAGTAAAACAGAATTGTAAATGTAGCATAGGGATAGGATTTAGGTGATTTAAGGTTGTGCTTCAAAGCTGCTCTTTAAAGCTGAGTAAACTCCACCGGATGCTGTTACTTCCCAGCGCTCCAACAGCTTTTTCTTTTAAGTACACTTTTACAAATGTAGTTTGGTTCACTTGGTCTGAACCAAGGAAAAAATTAAACATTGTCGACTTTTAGATCTGGCCCACTGAGTTATTACAAACAGGTGTAAGCATGAATTCATATGGATTGACGGGTAACTCATTTTTGGGGTGAGGAGAAATCAAATTGCAATGACTGACAGAAGGTCATGGGGCACTAAACTGAACATTATGTTTGTTTATTTTCTCTTTTGTCACAAAGAAACGTGATTATGACAAATATTAGTCTAGACTCAGCTGAACCTCATATGTCAAAAATAAAGACAGATGGATAGAAGCGGAATGAAAAATGAAAAAGTTAATTAGGAAATTCTAAAATATCGGTACATAGAGCAGGACTCGAACACAACACACGTTTGTTTTAACCAGGGAAAGTCCTTGCACTCATCTGCGAACGCATATGCAAGGTACCATGATTACCTAAATATCTCGGGTAGATATACACAGCATTTACATCGCTTATACCAATTGCTTCCTGATCAAAAGCAGATGGATCTAACAGTAGTTTAGCTTTTGAATTTGAGCTAACATACAGTGTAGGTTGCTTTGCTTTCACATAATAAACAAACCTAACCAGTCCAGTTGGAAGCAGGTACGGTATGAAAGCAACCTTATTAAACTTATGTGGCATATCCTGTTGGGGTTTTGGTAAGTGCTGTCTCACATTCTCAAAGTTCAGACTCTTGCCCTCATTGTTGCTGAAGGCTGATTTCTAACTAAAAGCAAACTAAAACAAATGTTTAACTCTTTCTGTGAAAAACTAATCTTGTCTTGCAGATTTGTTTTTTGCCTCCTCAGTAGTTTTGTCTTTAATACACTTCCACATTATGTGAACGTGTATGCATGTGTGAATGTTGCATCCATACGTGGTTTCCTGGTGGTAATGGTGGTGCGTGGTGAGGGCGGCCCAGTGCCGGCACTGTTGTACGCCAGAACAGCGACATGATATCGAGTGCTGGGTCGAAGTCCAGACACTCTGGCTGTTGTTTCCAGTCCTGCTGTCCGCACTCGGTCTGCTGCCGCTTCCCGTTCATGCTGCCGCCAGTACCGGATCTGAGAACACACAACATTTCAAAAAGACATTTACAAACCTAACCTGAAACACTGCATATGAACCTTGCAGCGCCACTACATTTTTAAAGTCAAACACCCTGCTTCATATTCAGAAATCTCCTCACATTTACAGCAGCACATGTAGTATATATCCATATTTTTCTATTTGTATTCTGTGTGTCTGTGGTTGTTGTGGCTGTCTAATGAGGTCATCCATCGGCCTCACTAAGGGAAAATGAAACTGATTGTCTCAACTTTACCAATAGGCACTGAACGTGCTGAGTATGCTGGAATCAGCCATCACGGCACTAATAAAGTAAGACATTTATAAAGATCTTGGGGATTAAAACAATCAAAGTTGATAAAGTAAGCTTGAACTATGTCAGCTTGTGGACTAAGAACAGCTAATAAAATGATTAGAACTTTAATGACAGGTCAGATGACTGTGCACAAATGAAGAAGTGTCTCTGTACTTTGGAATACTGATTGGTCTGTGTATGACTTTGTCAGGTAATTTCTAGTCCCTTCAAATATTGCCCATATCACCTTTTTTTTTTACCCTATACCATCACCTCATATCCTCTCAAGATGCCATTGGCACTGAGCTGCTGGACGGGCTCCCATGAAACCTGGATCTCAAAGGCGGTCAGTGCCGTAGCATTGATGTTTGATGGTCCCACTGTTGGCTCTGTGAGGAGTCAGTGAGAGGCCAGGAGGTCAGAATATGCAATATGCTTGATGTACACTGTCATGAAATTTTATGAACAGAGGTACAACCTGACAGCCATGTTCATTTTACTATCTGTGATTTCATAAGTGAGCTAACAGTGGTCAATCTACTAAAAGTTGTGGTTGCTCTCTAGTGGTGACAGAAGATAATGCAGTTGGAGACAGTGTATTTCTGTTTCAAACCTTTTTAAATTTGAAAACAAATTTAGCATAATTTACCTTACTGCGAGACTTCTTCCACTGTATGATATCGAGTATTAGATTTTTTCAATTTTTCTCTGCCTATTTTACTACAGTAACAATAATATACAGTAAAATAATTATTGATGTTTGGTCTCTGTGATCTACAACAAGCTTATTGAAGGTATTGTAAAGACTCCTCCAGTTATATCTTTATGGAAACCGAGAGAGAATTTCAGCAAGGAGCCATATGGTGTAATCCTAAAATAACATCTAAAAATCTGGCGCACCAACTCATTAATTATAAAGATTATTATCCACAGAGCATACGCTACACCTTACAAAAGATTCCAGAAGGAACTGCAACCCTGCTACACCCTTACACTTTTGCAACTCTGACTCTCCAGGAATATTTCTTCACAATTCCAATTTTTGAAATCATGTTAGCAGAGTGCTAGCAGATCTTGTGGAAATTGTCCATGTACCCAATCTATGTCTCTGTATTCTTAATGATGATTCTCATTAGGTTGAATTTAACGCAATGGAGGATGTCATTTCCTGGTTTTACGAATGCCAAAAAAACAATCTTAAAAGATTACACCGGATATCATGATGCAATCACTCTGGATAAATAATCCGCTGCACGTAGTAAATCTGGAATGTATGACAGCAAGACTGAACAATGCCCAACCTGGTACAGTCCAGGCATTCCTTATCAAGGATTATTTTAAGCTTCATATCGCAGAGGAACTGAAACACATGGACTGTTGTCAAGGACAATAATGCACTTATGATCGGCTTTATTTTTGTTTAAAACTACTCTTCTTGGAGGCCTCCTGTTTATGGACCTCCTAATCATTATATTTAAATTGTCCATTGTCCTTCTCTTTGTGTTGTTATATGTTTTCTTTCGGTTTAATAAAAAACATCACTGAAACAACTGATCAGTAGTGCAAATTATTTGTGAGTAATTGTTTCCCAGATAGAAATGATTTGGGCAGCCCACCCAAATAGATTAACACCTACCCCAAAGGAGTTTGTATTTTTGCATACATTATTTCTTTCTTTCAAAAGTCAGTTTCTTTCAGACTCACCTTCCTCTGCAGAGTGGACCACAGCGATCTGGCTGAAAGGACCTTCTCCTCTGCGGTTATAAGCCTTGATCTTCACCTCGAAGGGACTGTATGGTGTCAGGCTTTCGTTGTAGTGAACATATCGGGATGACTCCACGTGAAGAATACGCACCACTGTCCAAGATATTGTGTCTTTCTTCCTGAATGCCAGGACGTAGCCAAAGCCATCGCCATTCTGGTACTCTCTGGCCATGGGCTGGAAGGTTCAGCAGTAAAAAAAAAAGTGAACCTCAATAAAGACAAAAGGATTCTAACATCCGACAACTTCCTAGTGTTTGTGCGAATGCTCAGAACTTTCCCACTGCAATATCAGCAAGCAATTGAGGGGTCTCTGACAGACTTTTTTTTTTAGCCCTTTGTGCATATGTTTCTTAAAGGATAAGCTCACATTTTTTGTGTCTGAGTTAGTCAAATCAAGAAGACCGCTTCCAAAGTTACAGACTTTTTAAAACTAAATTCCCCATTTGTACTATCCCTGCACTGCTGCTCAGCAAGAAAACTCTGACTGGGGAAACACAAAGAATGAATTTCTTACTTAAAACATTCAAACACATTATTAGACTAATTTAGACTACAGACGCATCATGTTATCTTCAGCTCGACTTTGAATTGCTAATAAATGCAATGTGGATTTTGTTCCTTTATTACGACGAGATCTCTTTATGATTACAGCAAGAAAAACTATTTAAATGTACATATGGGCATATAAGTAGACTTAAAGAAATGTGAACCTAATGACTCATGAAAGAATATAACAAC
Source organism: Coreoperca whiteheadi (assembly GCA_011952105.1). Taxonomy (NCBI): domain Eukaryota; kingdom Metazoa; phylum Chordata; class Actinopteri; order Centrarchiformes; family Sinipercidae; genus Coreoperca; species Coreoperca whiteheadi. The sequence continues at coordinate 3,522,464 of CM022473.1, read as the reverse complement.
AGTGTTTTACTGCAATGCTTGACACTAAAATGCTATAATCACATGAATTAGATTACTCAATAGACTTAAGTTACCAGGACTACACAAAGAAGCTATCAAGTTGCTTATTGGGAAGTGTAAGATCCAGGGATTTGGATACATACTAGGGACTAAAGTCAGGATACCTGAGCCTGTGCTGCTTCAAGTTTGACCTTTTATTTTTATTTTTTTTCTCGCAAAACCATTTTATAGAAGTGCAACACTAAATCACTAGAGTCCCACTTTAAGTGAATTAGCAACAAATGACAGCTTTGTTACGTTATAGATGGGATGAGAAAAAGCCCATAACATAAAAGTTAGCAACAAAAACTGCAATTAATTAAAGGTTAGATTACGGAGATTAGATTAGACAATACTCTACATATTGTTAGTAAGCACTGACGTTGAAATTGTTCTTTTTTATGCTGCAGCACTGCATGCTATACATGTACATGTACAATATGCTATGTACACATTTAGAGCACACACCACTAAGTCATCCACTCACCGTCCAGGTAACAATGAGTTCATTGCGGTCTCCTCCTCCTCCTCCAAGTCCACTGGGAGCCACTGTGGGAGCTGAGGGCCAAAAATACAAACACAAATTGATATAAATGATATAATCCATAGAAGTGGATCAGTGGAAAGTAGTATAGGTGCAAAAATCCCACATTTTATTGCTTTAAAAAGGTGCTTTCAGTTGCCTCACCACAAACCAAATCACTTTTGTAGTGTTTGTTAATGTCTGAGAATTAAAGGATGTTTAAATGTGAAATACTGTACAGAATGTGCAAGGACAAATGCTTTGTCTTATTATCTATTTGTTTGATACAATTGGCAGACAGCCATGTCAGGGCGGCTGTGGCTTGGTGGCAGAGCGGGTACCAATCGGAAGATCGGCGGTTTGATCCCGGCTTCCCCCAGCCATGTGTCGAAGTATCCTTGAGCAAGATACTGAACCCCAAATTGCTCCCAAAGCTGTGCCTTCGGTGTGTGAGTGTGTGTAAAAGATTAGTTTAATTTGATCTGATGGGCAGTTAGCTCCTGCCATCAGCGTATGAATGTGTGTGTCTGGGTAAATGTGATTTGTATTGTGAAAGCGTTTTGAGTAGTCGGACGATTAGAAAGGCGCTATACAAGTACAGTCCATTTACATTTACTTACATGTATTAAAAGAATGGACGTACTAACATTTAAAGGGACAGTTCACCCCAAAATCAAAAATACATATCTTACCTGCAGTGCTATTTATTCATCTAGATTGTTTTGGTGTGAGTTACCGAGTTTTGAAGATATCGGGTGTAGAAATGTCTGCATTTTTTGACTATATGGCACTCTGTTTGTGGTGCTCAAAATATACAGAAACACATTGCAAATACACAAAACGACAACGGCAGAGTTTCCTAAAAAGGTTTGTGACTCCCAAAGTCGGGTGCGTATCATCCCTTCATTGTTTTTCTGTTATTTTGTTTTGTACTGTTTCTCTGCTTTGCACATGCGTAGTCTGTTCTGCAGCATGTGGTTACCTCGCTTTAGCAGGCTGATTCAAAACTGAAACTGAAAATTAAGGTAAATTTAAAGGAATTTTTAAAAAATATTAGAAAAATACTGTTAATCAGAGAACCAGGTTCATCAGTGATGACAGACGGACTGCAGCGGTCACTTTCAGCACATGAGCAGAGCAGGGCAGTAGCAGAAGTCAGAAACCCACAAGATAATCATAAACGTATGAAACACGGACCCGACTTAAATAACTTCATGAGTCGTGTTCGGCACTGTTTAGTGTCCTCTGGAAATACCTCTGTTGCTTGTGTTTTGCATGTGTTTTCTTAAGGTGTAGTGCGTTTGCCCTTGTCGACCACCATACTTCTGGTACACCGTTCCATTATTTTCAATGGATAAACAGCAATACAGGAAAAATATGTATTTTTGAGTTTGGGATGAACTGTCCCTTTAAGTGACTGATGAACTTCAGTTGTACATTTCTTGGTATCTGTAAGCTTAAAAGGGAACTCCACCGACTTTACACATAAAAAATCTGTTTACACATGTTGGGGAGCACTCAAAAAAGTTGTATAAGGCCTTTTGTGGCTCCAGAGGGAGCTGCACGAAGCCTGATAAAATTAAGTGATGTGACTTGATTCAATATAGATTGGTGCCAATGGGGAGTTGGAAAGAAGTGAGCTTACCAGACCTCGGTAGCCCGCTCCGCTTGAGGCTAGTGGCTCATGACCACATTAGCCGTTAATAGCATATCACACCTAAAACTCCAACCAAAATGTCATCCGTCGATCTTTTGATCCTTTTTTCTTTGATCTTTTTTGTTATGTTATACAGAGGTGTCAAAAGTATTCACATTCATTACTCAGGTAGAAGTATAGATACTAGGGTTTAAAAAGACTTCTGTAGAAGTTGAAGTATCAACTCAAGTTTTTTAGTCAAGTAAAAGTGTAAAAGTACTGGTTTCAAAACTACTTAAAGTATAAAAGCAAAAGTAATGTAAGGAAAAAAATGCCATTAAGGACAAAAGCTTAGGCCATGCCACAGGGGCCTATAGTGCACTACCCCACCTCCTCAAAAAAACATTTGTAGAAAGGCCTTAATGACTATAAAGTTATATTAAAATGGTAATGTTAAAAAATCCCTCTAATGAGGAATGGAAAATCAAGGTCAGTGACGTTGCCCAGTATGGCGCGACCGGGGGCCCCACCCTGGAGCCAGGCCCGGGGTTGGGGCTCGCATACGAGCGCCTGGTGGCCAGGTCTTACCCCACGGGGCCCGGCCGGGCTCAGCCTGAAGGAGCGACGTGGGGGCGATCTACTGTGGGCACACCACCTGCAGGAGGAACCGTAAGGGCCTGGTGCATTGTGGATTGGACACAATCCCCGGACACGGAATCTGGCTCTAGTGACATGGAATGTCACCTCGCTGTGGGCAAGGAGCCTGAGCTGGTGTGGGAGGTCGAAAGATACCGACTAGAGATAGTTGGGCTCACCTCCACGCACAGCTTGGGCTCTGGAATCCAACTCCTTGAGAAAGGCTGGACTCTCTACTACTCTCTCAACCGGTCTGAGAAAGAGCTGAGCCGCAAGGCGAAGCTCTCTATTTACCAGTCGATCTACGTTCCTACTCTCACCTGTGGTTATGAGCTTTGGGACATGACCGAAAGGAAAAGATCCCAGTTACAGGCGGCCGAAATGACTTTCCTCTGTAGGGTGGCTGGGTGCTCCCTTAGAGATAGGGTGAGGAGCTCGGTCACTCGGGAGGAGCTCAGAGTAGAGCCGCTGCTCCTCCACATCAAGAGGAGTCAGCTGAGGTGGCTCGGGCATCTGTCCCGGATGCCTCCTGGACGCCTCCAGGGGAGGTGTTTCGGGCATGTCCAACCGGGAGGAGGCCCCGGGGAAGACCTAGGACACGCTGGAGGGACCATGTCTCTTGGCTAGCCTGGGAACGCCTCTGTATTCCCCCGGAAGAGCTGGAGGAAGTGTCTGGGGAGAGGGAAGTCTGAGTGTCTCTGCTTAGACTGCTGCGACCCGGCCCCGGATAAGCGGTAGAAGATCGATGGATGGATGTTAAAAATGTGGGATGCACTATCTGTTTCAACCACATATATGCCAAGTGAAAATGAACGCATTTTAGTAGAATGCAAATCATTAAAGAACCATATATGTGACGGACATCTTTGTACATGGCTACATACTTCTGCTGTAAATTATTACAATTTTGAGTAACGACCCCGACACTGGCTGTGTGACGTGATTTGTGTCATGTGCAGGTGCGATGGATCGTGTACAAACCAATAGGGTGTCAGAATGGTATATGTTTATAATTCTCATCCAACCACACTCAAATTCACTCTATCCAGATTGGGCAATTTATCTGGAGAGGTTTTTATTTTTTTCCGTTGACAAGCCAAAATGAAAATAAGCCGAAATGAAATAGGAGTAACGAGGCTATTTTTAAAATGTAAGGAATAGAAAGTACAGATAATTGCGTGAAAATGTAAGGAGTAGGAGTAAAAAGTCATCTGAAAAATAATTACTCCAGTAAAGAAAAATACCCAAAATTTCTACTTAAGTAAGGAAGTATTTGTACTTCGTTACTTGACACCTCTGATATTATAGTAGTGCCCTTTTAAGATAATAACAAATTCAGAGTTATGCCAAAAATATGCCAGCTGCACAAACCAGAAACAAAGACAAGATTTTGTACTGCCACATTTTATATGTATCTATTCTAATTTTAATTTATATTAGCAGTTTTCATGCTGGCGATGCTTCTATTCGATCCGACGCTAATGAACTTCAGAATAAACTCTTTTGGGTATGCTTACTGAAGGAAGCTACCTACATCACTGCTCCTGAGCTATGTTGGCATGAGAGTCTTTTCAAGCTGTGGAGAGATTTTGTTTTAAATACAGTATGTTCATGTAACTAGACTGCAGCGGTGAAGTCAGGGCCAAACTTAGTTTAAATGGAAAATGACTGCCAGTGACCCCTTGCCATTGGATTTCAAGGAGTGTGTGCTGCCCACTGGATGCCACCTGTGGCCCATCACCTGCTTGCTGTGTGCGGATGGTGTGTGAGGGCATGCTGGGCTCTCCGCTGCCCAGGATATTGCTGGCGATGACCTGGAATTCATAATCCACCCACGGCATCAGTCCCATCACGCGGGCCGACTCTGCGTTACCCTCGATGTTCACCGGGTCTGGGACATAGTGAGGAGACGTGTGTTTGTGGGGGGTTTTTCTGATCAATGTAGTCTATAAATTCTAAAAAAAATAATGCCAAAATGTTCATAACAAATTCACACAGCCCCAATATAATTTCTCGAAGTATATATTTAGTCTGACTTCACATTTGAAAAGCAGTAATTGTATTTTATTAAAACTGTTAAAATGACACGGTTGAAAGTTGACACATTTTATATTGATCACGAAATTGTTTCAGTCCCACACACACACACACACACACACACCTGTCCTCATCTTCTTCCATTCTGATGAGAGCGATGATCTTCCCATGATGACATATTTGCCGATGGGACTGTGGTTATCGTAGCCACGACTCCACCTGAGCTCTACTGATGTCTCCGCGACGTTCTTCACCAGTAAACCTCCAGGAGGTCCCGGAGGGCCTGGACACAACACAGAAATGTTACTGTTTGACCGAGCAAATGAAATGCTTTATATCTCAGTGTGTGTCTATTAACTAAAGTAACAAGAATGTGATCAGCACTCCATGATGCAGGTGTCCAGATGATTCACAGCTAACTGTGCACATTTCTGCCCAGATCATTAAACTAACAGCAGTAGAGACAGTGGTACAATCCACACAGACTGGAAGTTACTACACCTGTGTAGTTCAACATTGTACTTGCTGCATCGGAGACACACCTGCATTTCTCCACAATATTTCCATTTAGGGATTCATACATTTTTGATATAAATATTCTACTTTTTATATGACTACATTTATCTAACAGCTGTATTTACAAGTAACTTTGCAGATTTTCAATTCAAAGCAAACAGCAAACTCATAAAATGTGATCAGATGTGTCCTCACACCTCTACCTGCTCCTAAGAATGGTTTTAACGTAAAACTTGAAACAGTAACAATGCCGCTGTCCTTTTTTGGAATAACTCTTATCTTCAAATGTGATATATTGCCAAAGTTTAAACTATTAAACTGCTAGTTCGGTGTAATGCCACATGGACCATCTACAACATTCATATTGTTGACGCAGAATGAGTACTTCTTTTTCACATTAAATATTCCAATTCAGAACCAGTGGTTTCCCTCAATGAAGCATAATGTTAACATGTCTGTGACTTTCTTTCTCCTAAAGTTGTCTTAGCCTACTCCCACACTGCCCCCCCCAAAAAAACATGGAGCCATTGGTATGATGGAAAATAATAGGGTAATGGGATCACATTAGAAAGAGCTGGAATCAACAGTATGCTTTCACATGGAATCCAGTTTATATCTTTCCCCCTGTTTTTTGTAAGATTGTATGACTAAATAGGATTTTAATTTCCATGTCTTAAAGGTTTTTCTTCTCTTCTTTCTGCAATAGTAAATGCAATGGTCTTGAGACAATGACATGCATCTTACCTCGAACCACTAGTTTAGCTGAAGCTGAGGCGCTGTCCACCACAGTCTGAGCTGTGCAGGTGTATATTCCTGCTTGACTCAGCTGAGTATTCACAATCAACAGGTCACCGATGTTTTCCTTCTGAAAGGGTACAGACACAGCAACACAGAGGACAGAGCAAATGAGTTAAACACTCTGTGAGTAGTCAGGAGTATAACAGACAGAAAAGATCTGCATGCTGCAGCAGAACATCGTCGTGCTGACCATAACGAGCTGAGGTGGAGATTACAGGAGCTCATTTGTAGCTAGACTCACAACCAGCTAATAGCAGCATCTTATCACATCAATGAACATTAAGACATCAAGGAGCAGGAACATGTAGTAGATAGGCTAATCTAATTTAAGAGCTTAATTCTCCCTGACCCTGTGTTCAGGTGCCGTATAATGTTCTACTTGCTGTTCTAAAATGAACTAATTATAGTTGGAACAGATCCAACTCACAAACAACACGGGCTTTTGCGTAAAACCCAAACTCCTGTTACAGAAACTAGACAGCCATGTGAGCAAAGGAACCTGTAGATTTGTCACTGCTTTGTTTAAATGTTTCTTGTGTTAGCTCAAGCACTTTATTGTGGTTTGAGAGGAGGAGCCATGTATCTGTTATGAAGGTAGAATATTTTGTCTTGCTGTTTAAGAAAATCCAGGGAAACGTTGTCTATTTTGGTATTGTCCCTCCAGACTTTGGTGTCAGGTCAGTGTAACAGCATTAACTTGATGTGTTTTTAATACTATTAAACCACACCCCAAAAAAACCAACAGAAAAATCAAAGGAAATGTAGTGTTAACAGAAAGAAAGAAGTTTGTCTAAAAATGTCTAAAAATGATAGTAAAAATGTCTTAAGGCACTTTGTATGAGACACAAGGACATGAGGGAGACGGAGCTCTTACAAATCATAACAATAATTTTTGCACATACTTTTAATACTATTAAAAACACATCAATTCACACATCAAAAAATACATTTGTAATACTATTAAAAACACATCAATGAGCCACACTGTTGCACTGGGTGACGTGTTCCTTCATTACCATGAACGCACTGTAGTCTATTTTGATTCAGTCCCACATACAACGTCTTGCTGCCCCAAATAATCATTAGAGCACCAAATTTGGATTAACCCACCACCGAAAACAAATGACCTATTTCATCCTGTTTGAGTAACGTGGAAAGAGTAAAAGGCCAATGGAAACATAGAATCACAAAAAAACTCCACTGTGTTTATCCTCTTCAGTAGAGCCAGATACAGAACATTTGATCAAAGAAGGAGCAATGTTTTTGTTTGTGCAGACTTCTCTTAAAAATTACCAACTCTAACAACATTCTGCTAATGATCGAACATGGTCTTATTTGTTGTTTGATGTTTTGAAGCTGGGATTGAACCAATGAGAGTCCATCACAGTCTTAACTATTACTGATGTCCCCCCTTCCCCTACAATGCCTCAGAAAACCACCAAATCACCCAATATTTTAACAAACACACTGCAATGTGTTTCTCTCTCCCCCATGCATCACAAAACTCACCCCCTCCACCCGGTGGTACGGCCCAGCAGAGTCCTCCAGGTCCAACAGGACCCCATTGAGGGCCCAGGTGAAGGTCAGGTCCATGGTGGGGTCGTGGGAGGCGTGACACTGTACTGTCACATCCTCTCCCTGATTGATGTCAGCGTTCGAAGGAGCCAGTGTGATCTTCGTGGCATCTGCACGGTTTGGGCAAAAGGTTTAAGCTAATTTAGATTAAAACTAGTGGTTGGGGTGTGAATTTTCTTGGCTCTATGAGAACCAAATGTCTTTGAATATAAAAAGAAAATCCTCTAAAATGAAGAGAAAATTGATGGTCCTGATAGGTGAGTGTAAAATAATTAGGCTAATTTTCACCCTTTTCACAGCAGACATTTTGGCATGTCATATCAGGAAAAGCACATTCAAAACAACTGGCACAATACACGATTTTATTGCGGATCGGGATAAACAACACTCAATAATTTGATCGTGCTGATTTTCCATTATCTGGACAAACGTCAATCAGGGTAATCCTGAATATACACACATTAGTGACTTGAAAAGTCAGCTTTTCAAAGCCAGCTAGACAGGATAATTCCTGTATTTCTTAAGTCAGGCATAATTATATATACTGATACAATTGATGAAATTGTTGTCTGTATCATTTGACATCATGGTAGAGAAGTGAAAAATGGGGGTGGGACCTTATGATTTATGATTATCTTATTTAAGATTGTTTGTTTTTCACTAAAAAGATGTTTCCAATCTGGGATGCAATAAAAAGGTTTGTTTCTTAACAAAGTGTGAGGTAAAGTGATTCCAGTTTTATGGCCATTTTAGGAGGTTTAAGCATATTTTAATGATTATCGGGATAATATCGTGAATTGCAATTATTTTGGCCAGCATAATTGTGACATGAAACTTTCATATCACCCTATGCTTAATTTCTTTTAGGTGAGCTGGTTACAGGGTCCTTGTATTGTGCATGCTGCTCCACTGGCATAGCTTACTGTGACACCTGATGGAACTGAGCCATCGTTAACAAAATGTGTTCCTTTTCCTGCTCTTACAAGTCAAACTGTCTGCTGAGTCTTTGAAAGGAAATGCCAACTAGTGACTTGTTTAGGTGTGAAACCTGGCAAAGCTTTTCAAGTAGTGTGACATATTAAAATGTGCAATCTTGAGAAACTCCTGTGGTATGTGGGGATGACAGACTGACTGACCAGGTGTCTGTCTTTGGTGGACAAACTACATAATAATGACATTGCTTCTATAATACCTCAATACATATCTGTTCTTCAATGTCTTGCCATATATGCCGATACTGATATATCAGCAATAATCAAATAAGCCAATACAGCCAATATCAGCCACACCTGATTTAGCACTAGTTTGTGATATAGTTTATTCTGAATTACATAGGATTTAAAAAATCTTCTAGTGTGTTTTTAGCATTAGGACTTCAATTTAGGGTCAATGATAGGATGAAGTTTAGGCCATACACTGCAAAAAAACAAACAAAACAATTGACTTAGCATCTCTGATGCCATCTCTTATTGTGGAGGTACATTTAAAGTCGTAGTAGATTTAGGTTCTCCACTTGACTCCATTGTGAAGCCAGAAGATCCAACTTTGCTCAAAGATGAGAAAGCTTGGGTGGAGCAGCCACAGCTGACTGTGACATTTCAAGCTTTAGTTTGTTGCTTTGTTGTAGTTTTCAGATCACAAGGCTACTGACTTTGGTTGTTTTGTTTACAATGGAAGAAGGAAGCGTTGCACAGCTGTGATGGCTGATCTGACAGGTGCTCTTTAGTGGAGCAAAGTACACAAAAACAGGATCCAGGAAGTCTTTCTTGACATTAAGTGATGTAGACAATCATGAGAAAAACCAAGGTACTCTGTCTACAGGTGAAATAATGTTATAAATAAATTTTTTGAGCATATAGGCAATCAAACAGACCAATGCGTATTGACTCTAGGTCTTCACCGGGGTCATCAGGGATTGACCGCCTATGTGTACCTCTGACAGATAGGTGTCCAGTGCTGTTGGCTTTGCCCAAGTAGTTTTCAGCAAAGCAGGTGTATTTCCCTTCGTCTGCCCTGCTGATGTTGTAGATCCACAAGACGCCGTCTGAAGTTACTGTGACTCTGAGAAGACACGAACACACAGGCAGTAAAGTGCTGCTGGTACCAACTCAATGCATTCATGGGGATGGACAAAATATTGGAAACAACTCTCAGGTAATCCAATACAACATCACAAACCATGGCTTCAAATAGAATCACATAACATGGACATTATAGGCATCCAAAGATAGTATTTATGGAAGTGCTACAGTATTGGATTGTATATTGTACAGGTGAACCCACCACTGTGTCCACCTCGTGTATGTCAGCTCTCACTTTGTGGCATAGCAGTAATAAAGTGTTTGTAAATATATCCCCTTCATGCTTTAACCTTTATGCATCCATTCCAGCTGCACATTCATTTGAGTCCCCACTCATTCGTTACTCATTCAATTTCCCACCCACATATTCCCAGCAGGTCTGCTGGTTTCAGCCTCATGCCCACTGCGCTAACCTTTAGACTGCTGCTATGCAAGTAATCAGTTTAGCTTTAACTATACCTTAAAGGAAAGTTCTGTTGATTTACAACTTTGGTTACTCCAACCTAATTGATTACATCTGGGGATGTGACGAAGCTAAAGACCCAGAATCAGAGTCAGCTTTATTGGCCAGGTAGGTGTCCACATATGAGGAATTAATTGCACTCTATGTACATACACAGACACAGCTTTCCAAGATTAAATAGGGAAACCATGTGAGGGAACAGGACAATTTTTAAAATGTAAGTTGTGTTGCCTTTAAGGCAAATGTTTTCTTAAATAAATAAGTTCATATGTTAAGGTATGTTAAATGCTAAAAAGGGCTTATATATTAATTTCGAAGTATTTTGCACAAGTATTTCATGATTATTTCTTAGTTTAGTTTAAAAATATTACCAAAAAATTCTACTTCCGCTTTGGCGCATTACTTCTGGTTTCCGGTTTTTCATGGTAAACAGATGCACAACATGGTGTGAATCGTCAACCTGTCACCATCCACCTTGAGGCCCTTTGAAGCCAATGTCGTAAGTTTGCTTATGTGTCGATATGAGTTTAGACATCTATATTTCGTCATTATTAAGCTAAAATGTGAGGTTTATCAAGTAGAGGAATGCACTTTATTTGTTTAACATTCAACTCAGTTTTTAAGAGCATGTTGTGTATGTTCTCCAGTTTTCACCATCTGGAGAGGGAAATAAATGCTACAAAATGTCTCCTGTGGTCCCGGTCCTTCTTCAATGGTTTAGCTTGGTGTTATATCGATGACATTACATAAGTTATTGCCTAAACTTGTTGTAAATGTCCTTTCAGAGCTACTTACCCAGTCACTTTTGACCTGCTCTCATGGAACAGTTACATTAGTATGTGAATACAAACCATGGCAATTCAAGTTTAGTGTCAACGGTCTGTCCTCTGATAACAAACTCAACCTACAATTTATAAGAAACTAGATACAGAACTCAGTGGGGCGGGGCTAATTAAGAGCTATATGACAGCAGACGCAGTATAATATTGCAATATTGCATGCAGAGAGACGACTAGCAGAATTATGGCAACTTCATATAACCCCTTTGATATGGATGGCAGGGAGTAGTGGCATAGGTTAAATGTACAGATAGATGACAAATAAAAGGAAAAAGCTGAATAAATGAGTGTAGAAACATGACAGATGCTTCGATACAGGGCAGGAGGGCTCACTGAATGGTTTGATGAGTTGGAAAATGATGAGAATCATAAATAACCTTTGGCTAATCAGGTAATCTCATTGAGATCAAGATCTCGTTTACAAGCGAGACCTGAGTACAGCAAGTAAAAATAAAACAGAAAAGAATACGCAATGGTCTTCACAGTCACCAGATCTCAACTCAACTGAACACCTATGGGAGATTTTGGAGCGACATGTTAGACAGCACTCTCCACCACCATCTTCCAAACACTAAATAAGGGAATATCTTTTTGGTCGCAAGGTGTTCATCCCTGGAGTACAGTTCCAGAGACTTGGAGAATCTAAGACAACGAGCACTGAAGGTGTTCTGGAGGCTCAAGGTGGACTAACGCCTCCTTAACACTTTATGTTGGGCTTTTCTTTAATTTGTCACCCATTTGTAGCAGTGGGTTGTCTACCTGAACTAGCTTGCAAACTTCGGTCTATCTGTGCACACATGCTGTTTTCGAATGCGGCATTGTGTGTTATTCCAGCTTCACTGCCAAATAACTGGCTCTGATATTTCGGCCAAACTTGATCGTCAGACCGCTTGTGTTTTGCCTGCTCCGTTGGATTTTGTTTTGTAAAGCTATGTCCCCACATCTCAGCAATGGCTTTGAGTAAATAATCAGAACAGCTAGGAATGAGAGACTACAAGACTCAGGTTGGATGAACACACTGTTTCCTGTACTAAGTGGGTACAGTTTATTGATGAGTTCACTCTGGAGTTGAATTAGGCTGAGGTTGTCCAGCCTCCCAAATGTTATTAAGCAGCGCTAAACCCAGACTTATCTTCTATTATCACTCATAACTTTAAACTATGGAAATAAGTATTACTAACATTCTACAGACTAACATAAACAGCTACTCATCTTAGCTTGGTTTGTAGCTTTAAATGAGTGACAGTTAACACCCACTTGGCTGCTTCAGCACTGAATGAATGAATGTGACTGAGGCCCTGCTCAGACCTGGTATTAACATGTGCCTTGGGTGATACGATCACAAGAGGACAGCTCTAAGTACAGGCGTGAATACCATAGACTGTACTGACAGGTGAATACACTAAAGATGCATTGAGGACTGACAAAAAGGATTCTACATTAGGCCTACTATGCTCTTCTGTTAAATTCAGCTTTATGTTTCCCTCAGTAGAACTCCGATTTAATAAAATCAGCTGTTATAAAAATGTGTTAACTGCGTTGTTGAGGCAGACAAGCATTATCTGGGAAAAATCATGTCTATTCACTTTACATGGAGCTAAAATTAATACCGACTTATGTTAAACTATGTTAGCCGAGTCATAAATGACCTTTTAGAAAGAGTAAATGTTTTCTGTAAGTTTGGCTCCGTTAAATTTAATAATATATTAACGTATGTTTACCTCTGACTGCAGGAGAAGACTTAATTTGCCTTTTGGTCAGTCATTTAAAATGTAAATTAACTTATCAAACAGGCTTTTCACAATTCGCTCAGTCTTTCTGATGATTTCGTAATGTTTCACAAAGCAGAACTCTGATTTAGTTAAATCATATTAAGTTCGTGGATATCCTACCGTGTTACCAGAGCCTGGAAAGTAGTAGCCAGCAGTCACTGAACTCAACAACTCCAGTGTAGTTTTTATGGAGCAATGTGCTTTTGTTTTCGGGATAACGGGCAGTTGACCTAACGGACTTTGAGCCAAGACACATGTCAATACGAGGTCTGAACAGGGCCTGTGATGTGTTTGGAATTACGGAGAATTGTAAGGAGTACTAGTCCATTAGACGCTGTCAATCACACACTGGTTACTGAAACTAAATGGGCAACTGAGTAATTGCCTCTTCAGCATCGAGACAATGATGAAATCACAGGTAGATGAACATTAATATGAGGTGGACAAAGGACCGAAAAACATTATACTTTAATTCTCATATTATGCCTTCTCTCGTCTTTTGGATTTTCTAAATCTTTCAACAGTTGACATGAGTGAAAGGATTTTTTTAATGGGCTGCATCTCTCAGGTTGTGCAGAAACTGAGGGATTTGATTTATATTAAAATAAGTGGTGCAAACTGCTTTATGAGACTATAGCTACGACTATTTCTTGCAACTCTGTTTTCATATGCAAAACACTAAAAACATTTTACTGTACAACACATAATAGAAAACCATTAAATGGAATCTGTGGCCTCTTCAGGCAACATGTGCAGCAGTTATATCATGAAAAATATACTGTAAATAGTGGACTGGACTTGTATTGGCAGATACTTCGAGGGTATTATCCCGCTGATATCATAGCCACTTCCCAACAAAATGCCATATAAAATCAAAATATCAGTTGTTAATTTACACCACATTTTTTTTATATTGCTTTTCTGTTGTAAAGATCATAAAACATACTTCCTGAGCCTCAGAATGTCGGTTGTTTGCATTGCTGGGCAATATCTAGCCAAACAGAAAGGGGTTCACAATGCTGGGCTTAGAGTCTTTAAATCTTGACAAGTTTTGAAACAAGGAAAGACAGAAAAATTACTGGATAGTAAAAAAAAAAAAAGTAATTTATTTTCCCCGGCAATTAGTTGATTTGGACGTCCAGATTCACGCAAATATCAAACACATTTGAAGTTAAATTTGCTTGGATTTTACAGAGAAGCTAGTTGTTGGTGGCTACACAAATAATCCTGGCTCTTTATCTGAGCCTCACTATTGTCTTTATATAGAATTCCCAGTGGCCATGCTATAATCATTATCAAAGGTCTCTAGAGTTGAGCAAAACAACTTGATTAGGACAACCTCACTGTCTACATCTAGCAAGTTTTGTTGTTTGTGTTTTTTCTTGCTAAAATTGTTGAGCAAGACTGTAAAAGTATAGAATATTGTGGCCCCTGATTCAGTGTGTCTTTCATCTATTAAAACACTGAGGCACATGGCTCCATCCTATAGTGTACGATATAATGTACAGCAGTCTGCATCTGCTGATTACTAACCATACATGATTTCCTGTATGCATATCCAGGTATACTGTTAATTTCATGCTTGTTACACTGTGCCTTATAGTTTCTCTATTTCATGGATATTCTATATCATATGTTATTTGTTTTGCAATACAAGAAGTACCTGCACTCTGGAATCACAGCTCCCTTTAATTTTATTAGCGACGTCAGTCAAATACCCACATGAAAAAAATGAGGGATATAAACATGGCAAAATGACCAATATTTGTATAAGTATTTAACACGTGAAGCAAATGCACTGATGTTGACTCATTAATACCTGCTGCTGTTGGTGAGCAGCTCCGTCCCACGGCTCCAGAACAGGCTGGGCTTTGGGGCAGCTCGGGGGCGACACTCGATCATCACCTGCCCCCCTCTGGCTGCTGGGATCAGTTTCCTTACAGGATTCAACCTGAAGTCTGGGGCCTGAACTGGAAGGACAGATGGCAGGATGGAGTCAGAATAACAGCACAGAGGGTAGAAAACAAGGACGTTGATGGATGAGATGTAGAAAGGAAGAAAGACCTAGTTGAGGATGGAGAAAGTCAGATTATGGGACACTGTTAACTTGAGGCAAGAGAGTTGTACAGTATTAAATCGTACTGAACTTTAGCATAACTACAAAGAAAATTCACACCATGTATTCAATGAGCTCAACACATTTTTTCAAATGTGTTGAGCTCATTGTACCCCTGCTTTGCTTAAACTGGGAGTATTCAAGAGTAAATGACATTTGAAATCCAAATGAAATCCTGATGTCAATTTATATAACACGAGTTATGTTAAAATTGTAAGCTGCACTATTAACTAGAAGTGAATATAACCAACAATAATCATAAGAAATGATATTAACAATGTTTGAATAACAAGATTAATGTATTGCTAGAGCTGATAAGACTAAAAGTCTAAAAACTAAAGCACTGTGTGAACGATTCTAGCACTGATAAGACCTAGAGAATGCTTTGAGTTAGAATGTCAGAATGACCTTGATGGATTCTCCGGATTCCCGTATAAGGAGACAGTCAGAGCAAATGAGTGTCAACAACTATGCTCAAGTTACTGTGTGAAATGTGTGTGTGCTATGAGATGTGTGTGTAACAGGAGTGTGTCATATAGAGCAATATAAGATAGGGAGACAGAGAGAACACATTATAAGATGGGGATCGTGAGCAGGGATTTCTAGGACTTTGTCACTGTCAGTGGACTTGAGCACGCAAAGGATTAACCACTTACTCCAGTGACAGAGAATCAGAAATTCGGACTGAAGTTCCTTTTCTCACATTGTGAAACATGGATGAGGGACTCTAAGAACAGTTTGGGAGCTTTGGAAGGAGCTGTGAATTGTACCATAACAAGAGCCCAGATTATTTATCGTTGCGAAGCTGCTTGAAAAAGTAGTTGCCTCCCAACTACAAGCTCATCTCTCTGTAAACAACCTTCCTGATCCCTTTCAATCTGGCTTTCGGTCGGGCCACAGCACTGAAACAGCCTTGGTAAAAATTACTAATGACTTGCTAATGTCTGCTGATTCTGGTTGTCTTACTATCCTTATCATGCTTGATTTAACTGCTGCCTTTGATACTATATCTCATCATATACTCACCTCTCGTCTATCTGCAATCGGCATCACGGGTAGTGCGTTATCTTGGTTCATATCGTATCTCACCGATAGACAATTTTTCATTAATATTCAGAACTTCAAATCTTCTCCATGTTCTCTCTCTCAGGGTGTTCCTCAAGGCTCTGTTCTTGGACCACTTCTGTTTAATATCTATCTGCTACCATTAGGTCACATTATCCGTAGCCATGGTCTTAGCTATCATTGTTATGCTGATGACTTGCAAATTTACATTTCAGCCCGCTCCATCTCCACTCTTCCCCTGGACTTATTGAATACCTGTATTACTGACATTAAAACCTGGCTTCATAGAAACTTCCTTAAATTTAATAACGATAAAACCGAGGTCACTGTATTCGGTCCACAATCCATTCTAAAAAAGTCTAAACTGAGTCTACTTATTGATGGGTCCTCAGTAATTCCATCTCACACTGTTAAAAATCTAGGCGTAACATTTGACTCTGCTCTTACATTTCAAGCACATATTAGCTCAGTTACCAAGAGTTCATTTTACCACCTTTGTAACATCGCCCGACTACGACCAGCTCTCAGCACTAAAGATACCAAAATTCTAATCAATGCTTTAATAACCGCACGTATTGACTATTGTAATTCACTGCTTATTGGGCTTCCCGCTAAAACTATCGGTAGACTACAATATGTACAAAATTCTGCTGCCAGAGTCATCCACCAAGTCAAAAAATCGGACCACATTACCCCTTTGCTCTATAATCTTCATTGGCTACCTGTCTCTGTCCGCATCCAATACAAAATTCTACTGTTAACTTTTAAATGTCTGCATGGACTTGCTCCCCATTATTTATCTGAGCTTCTGCACTGGTATTGTCCTCCACGTACTCTCCGGTCATCTGACTCTAGACTACTCACTGTATCACGTTTTCGTCTCTCTACTATGGGTGGAAGATCGTTCAGTGCTGTGGCCCCGAAACACTGGAATTCCCTCCCTTTTTCTCTACGCGACACTGTTACTATATCCTCCTTCAAGTCTCAATTAAAAACATATCTTTTCTTACAATATTTCCAATCTTACTCTGCTTAGAATTGTTTTCTCCTCTGTATTTTTGTATGTTTATGTCCATATAGTGTATGTATGTATATTTTGTGTACAGCGACCTTGAGTATGGGAAAGGCGCTATATAAATAAAACTTATTATTATTATTATTATTATTATTATTATTATTATTATTTAGAGGAGACCTGCCGTTAACGAGCACGGCTGGTGTTGGTAACTGACGCAAACGGTCTCCTCGGTTGTTTGCTGTATCAGAGGAAGCAGGGTAGACGCTTGGAAGTAGGCAGTTAGACACTAGGTGTGTTTCCTCTCCACCAGCTTAAATAGTCCTTAGTCAGTACTTTAGGGTAATACTCTGAGAGTCTAAGGATCGGACCCTTTAAACAGAGAGTTGGTCCAGTACCTCTAGTACAGGGGTTTACTGGAATCTGACTTTTGGTTAACAGTGATATTAGGAAAAGCATGAGACTGTGAATGAAAAATAGATCTTTTCAAAGTTAAAGATACATTATTTTGAATGTCATTTCATTTAAGGAAAACTAAAGACAGCTCTCCTACCTTGGACTCTGAGCTCAGCCGTGGAGTAGATTGTGCCATGTTTGTTCTCAGCCACACACTGGTACATCCCAGAATCCTCCAGGGCCAGGTTACTGATCTTAAGACGAGCCCCATTCACCTCAACCCGGTCCTGGATTGTCGGAGGAGAAAGGGGCAACGTGGGAGGTAGCAAAAGAAAGAGAAAAGGAAGTTAGTGAGAAGGGACGTAAGGATGGGTGAGCTGTGAAACGAAGCATACACGAATTGTATGCAGTGGTGTATGGGAATTAAAATGTCACAATAAATTCTACAACACCCAGTAAAGGGGATAACTCCTATTCACATTTACACTCCAGCTGTGTTTTTCTGACACACAACTGTAGAAGTTTTTATTGAGCCTGCAAAAAAATTAAATTTTCCTAAATACTATACATGTCATTTAACTCATTATCCTATGAGACTTTGCTCTTTTATTTGCACTGTAGATTTGTTCTTACTCCTAACAATGAGCATCCACACTGAGCAGCTCAATTAATTCCATGAATTTATGTCCAAATGCTATCACAGCTCTCATTAATACAATAATGTCCACTCTGAGAGGCAGATTCACAGGGAAGTAATGATATCAGATGACCTCTGTATTTGGTAAAATTTGGTGCATAATTTCTCGTAAAAAATGCACTTAACAGGCCATGACAATTTGACAATTTACAAAGGCTTAAGAACACAGACAACTTCTGTAGTTATTACAAATCCCATGACAAGGTGATCCTAGGTGATTCCAGTCCTGTGGAAATGAGGCTTCACACTTCTATTTTAGTGTCAGCAAAAACGGTCAGGTTGCTGGCAAGTAAATAAATAATTTGTGTGTAGTCATTCACTACATTTATAGTCAAATTCAATAATGGTGGAGTCAAAATTGTGCAGTATGATACAATATTCTTTTACACTGAGCAACTTTGAGATGTTTCTCACCAGCATGTAAAACAAACTATACTAAATAAACAATCTAAAACTGACAAATAAGCTAAAAAAGTTACACAGAATTACAGATTTACCCCAAAGAGGATCTCAATTCAGCTGTTTTATTTAATCATAGGTGATGGTTTCCATCTAACACTGCAAGTTAGGATGAGAAATGGTAAAAAAGTTAACTTCTTCTGAGTCAAATTATTTCCGACTTATTAAACTAAAGGACATTTTGTATTAACACATCATTGTTTGGTACCCAATGATTCACAGCAGGGAAAATTCTATTATTCTATTCTTTCTACTTTAATAGAAAAGTTGAGTAGAAGTTGATTTCCTGTGTGTAGATGTATTCCCTCTAGTTTGATAAGAAATAGCAGAAAACGTGACCTATTCTGAGGTTAATGTATTAAAAAAGGAAATGTACTTTCTCTGGGTGGAAGTATTCCACAGATTTTTCAAGTAAAAGGGCAACAAGGACATTCGACATTAACATTGTTTGGTTTCCTGGCCATCGGAACAAGGAGGAAGAAAACTGCACATTTTTGAAGTGAAATGGTCAATAGAAAAGTAAAGCAGGGGTAGGAGTATTTTAACATAAATTTGTGTGTGGAGCTATATAGTACAGTTAGACAGTATGCTGTGTGTGTTACTTGTGTGCTGAGTGGCTGCCCGTTGCGTAGCCAGCGTATGGAGGGCCGCGGTTTACCAGCACCAACACAACTCCAGTGAAGCTCTGAACTGATCTCCACCT
Source organism: Coreoperca whiteheadi (assembly GCA_011952105.1). NCBI lineage: Eukaryota > Metazoa > Chordata > Actinopteri > Centrarchiformes > Sinipercidae > Coreoperca > Coreoperca whiteheadi. The sequence continues at coordinate 3,503,098 of CM022473.1, read as the reverse complement.
CTGAGTCGCTCATTACCTGCAACCACTCCGGCTGAGCTGGAGGTTTGGGAAAAATAACAAATAAACAGAGACAGAAAATGGCATTAATAAAGTGAATTAATGAAAATGGCAGTAAGAAAGTAAACTAAAGTTGCCCTGAAAGCAACAAAAATTAAGCCCTTTTCACACATGGAATGTGTTACATTACTGGCTTCATCTATCTGTTAAAGTGATGGCTTTTTGTCATTCAGACAGAGACATGATTTTTCCTCATGGCTTTTATTCAGACATCACATCACATTTGCGGAATGAGCCGTGCCCTTGCACAAAATGTGACACCCGGTGAGCGAGTGGGAGCAGAGAGAGAGCGAGCGATGAGTTAAAACGTTTTCTGTTCTCTCACTGATGGATTTTTAAACTTGCTTTGCCGTTGAAGCCTTAAGGACCATTGCGCTCACCTAACGGTGAAACTACTGCTGGATTTTCACTTCAGGGTCATCCCTTCATCTTTTTTGATAGGCAATTTTTCTGCCCGTTTTATAATATCCGTCCGTGCATGAGCTTCAAATAACAGGACGTTAAGATGTTACTCTCGTTTAATTCCTACTGGCTCAAAGTGTTTTGCTGAATATTCATTTTTATTCTATTGTTCTCCTTAAATTTACAAGGTCAAAGTCAGAAAGTTTCACATAACTGCTGAAGACAGTTGAAATTAAAAGCCCTCACCATGATAACTCAAAGAAGGATGTTTCTAGCGAGAAAAGCTGCCTTTCTGGACAGCTCAAGTCTTCACACACCGGCTGGAGCGCTAGTTCAAAGTCATTTTGATTTCGCTGCCATATCTTAGCACACCGGATTATCACAACACCACAAAAACAAACTACAAAAAGCTCAAAATAAATTTCTAAGAGTTATATTAAAAGGCCATCCATGAACACATCTTGATCCTGCACATTTTTAAAAAGCTGGTTGACGGCGGGAAAAAAAGAACCATTTATATTAAGATGCTGCTCACTTACAAAATTGTTAAAAACATGATACCAAAGTTACTATATGGTACTAAATTATTTCTCACCACTAAGAAACAATCAAAGCTATTTTAAAAGAGGTAGCTTAACAGATTTCATACCTTTTCGATTTAAGAGCCTAATGGGCAAAAACACTTTCCTCTACAGTGCAGCTGTGCAGTGGAATAGTCTGCCCACAAATCTGAAATTGAGTGTTTCACAGAGCATGTTTAAAGTGGCCTTAAAGAAATGATTACTAAGTACCATGTAGCATATTCAACTTTAATTTTCACTTTTTTATAACCATGAAAACATAAGCATGCTGTCATAGCCACTCCGCCACCTGCTTTTTCTATTTCTATGTTGATTGTATCGTATGTGTATGTATGTATGTATGGTGGTTGTTTTGTTCTTATCTTGTGGTGTGTTAAACGTTATACTAGAGGACCGCAATCGAAATAAGCCTCGGGACTTTATTGTGTTGTCATCCTCAGTGATTTTTAATGTATGTCATGGCTGCAATGTAGTGTTACATTTGTTTTTTTGCCACCAAATAAATTCATTCATTCATCCACACGAATGAATATTGGACATACATGGAGAGACTGTTGGTCAGATTATCATTGTACGGTTTGTTTTGTTTTGTTTTTTACCTATTGGTAAAATTGTTTTTATAGACTGATATGAAGAGATTCATCTCCTCAATGCCCTGAAACTAGTTTTTTCACAGTTTTTCCTCATTTATTAAACTGATTTTGTGCACAACAGATGATTGAGATAATACAATTATAACAGTTGAGAAGGAGATTTAAGACGTGCATTTAATCTCGCCCTCCTTTACGTTCATCTGATGGCATTCAACTCTGACTTGTTGAAAGTGATACAGAAATGTTACTTGGTCTGGCCTAGTATGATTGCTATCGTGACTTTTAAGTTAAAGCGACCAGGATGAATATTCAGACACGAGACATGAAGTTATAATAACTAAGGTTCAGGAACAAGACCAAGCCTTCCTCTCTCACTCACACTAATTCAATCATCTGTGCCTCTCTAACCCAATCATCCGTACATGCCTAAATAACATGTCCAACCCCTTTCGTTTCCGTTTGTCTCAGTTCTCACGACCCTCCCCCCTAAACCTCGTTATTTTCCCGTCTCTACTCTCAGGGGCTTCATGGTGGCCAGTAATCAGCACTGCGGCATCATCAGGTCAATATTTCTAATAATTCTTCTTATTCCATTATAGGAACCACAGGGGGGCTTTTAAGTGGAAGCTCTCAGAGACGTGCCCCCACCCCGAGTCTCGACTCCCTGGGTTCCTAGCCACTCCGGTCCATCACAACTCCAAGTGACCCCCGTTCATCCCCGCGCAATCGACCGCGCAATTGACCCCTTTCATCCCTCTCCTCGACCCCCTTCGTCACTCCCCCTTTGAGCCTATTTACACCCTACACGACCCTCATCCATCCTCCCCAAACCCTCTCGGCAATCCAAATAAACTACCTTTTACACCGCACAATGTTGTTAGTGAACAACTTGTTAAATTTCCGTCAACTTGTTAAATTGTCGTCAAACTAACGTAAAGGCGTGCATGTCTAAAAGAGGATATACATACATAATTCAGTAACATGATACAATTTGTGCTTTACTGCAATATAAACGGAATTTCACAGATTATAGTTGCCTTTACCTTGCACATTGATGCGTCCGTGGTATGTGTCACTTCCTTCTGAGTTGTAGGCTTCACACTCGTAAACACCCTCATCATCGAAGGAGAGCTCGGGCAAGATGAGGGTGGGACCCTCAGCACTGGAGCCCGCCTTGGAAGGCATCAAACCGTCCACTTTCGTCCATCGCAGTTTTGGGACTGGACTATGAGATAAAAAATTGAGAGAGAGAGTTGGAGGTGAAGTAAAGGAAGAGAGGATGTGACAGTTTAAAAATTAAATGGCACACAGACCAGATGGGATAAAGTCTAATTGAAGACGTTTGAGAGGAAGAGAGACAAACCAAAATAGCACATTATGCAATGATTTCAGAGTCGGAAACTTACTTTCCATAGGCGAAGCACTCTAACTGAGTGGTGTGTCCTGCTAGGGCATAGGTTTCTGCTGGAAAGCGCACTTTGATGCTCGGAGCTGACTTCCTGGGATTAGCTGAAATAATATACAATTGTAAATATTCAGACTAAGCCCCATTCGGATTGTGCACCTCTTACCTAATTTAATAACTGAATGGGAAATTTGCACTGCTACAGTAATGCATGTCTAAATGTTACACACATTATATTTGCATGCACAGTACAATAAAATGTGCCAATAGTGATTTCGGCATGTTTCTTGTTCCAGTGTTGGTGGTTTGGTACAAGATACTTTGATATCTACTGGCAAGATAGCTGTGAAATTTGGTGGATATTCATGATCCCCAGAGGAAGGTTACTACTGATTTTGGTGATCCACTGACCGTCCCTGTAGTGCTACCCTGACCCTGGCCAAGTTTTCCATTTGTTCCAACTATAATATTAAAATCTAATGGTATCAATTACATTTGGTGAATACATTAAGTTCTCCAGATGATTAACCCTGTCCAGTTTGAACACTAGTAAGTCATAACAAAAGCTTAATTGTCAGTTTCTTGGTTGCCCGCTCCAGCATTTTAATACTGTGGGGTGGAATTAATCATCAAAATTGCAGGTTTTCATTATTTTAGCATTATGTTAGTCTGCAAAGGTTACTGTAATACAGCTGCACACACACATACATGGACACCCCCTCATCTTCAATGGAGGGTTTTGTTTGGGCAGATATGATGTACCCTCTAACCATCTGATGAATTCAGTTGTAATTGTATTAACACAATATTGACTTGGTAAGTAGGATGGAAAAAATTAAGTTAAAATGTAAAAAAAAAAAAAAAAGTCAAAATGCTGAAAAAGCTGGAAAAGGCTAACCAACCATGGTTTGCTAACCATCACTTTCTCGTAGTAAACACATTTGAATTGCCAATGGCCAATGTTACTCTACTGTAACAGTAACAGATTAATGTAGTACAGTGACATTCGCATTTAGGCTGTGTATCAAACCTAAATAGTTGTTGAGTAATGACTGGATTGTGTCCGTGATTGAAGTATATAACCAAATTTAGAATATATTTTTATGAGATGTTTTAAGTGTTTTGTTTGACATATTTAACATACTGTTTTTTAAAAACACATTTTGAAAAACCCAACCTGTGGTGTACAATTGGAATCAGCATTGAAAACATTTGAACTCAGATAACCAGGGCTGATTAATAACTAGTGGGTTGCTAAATAGCTCAGTTACATTATCAATGTAACTCAGTTACTAACTTAACCCATCACACACGACATTAACACCACACCAAATCTTTTCAGATGTCCTGCTGTCCTCTGTTTGTTCATATTTAGTCATCAATTACACCCAGACAGAGTTTCTGCAGACCTCCACGGTGAAGCTACATGTGGCTGCTAGTAAACCAGCAATGCGGCTACAAAGCATTCATACCATCAGACAGCACAGTGAGCTGGTTGGCCTTGCTGAAGGTGCTCTTGGTGCTGATGTCCATGTTGATGGTGGTGAAGCAGAAGTAGTTCCCGGTGTCATTTGGCTCTGCTTTGGCCAAGTACAAGTTCCCTGTTACCTGCGACACAAACCAGCGGCCGTCGTCCTTCTTGATGAAGTTGGGAAATTCGTTGATTAACCAGCGGTAGGACAGAGCTGGAGAGGGGAAAGATTAATGCAAATCACATTAATCACTAATACAGTCGGAACGTACTGGGTTGTACTTAATGGCATCCTGCCAGTTCAATATCAAAATTAGCATTTCAATAAGACATTTCGTTTCATATTCAGTCTTAGTCCAAAAAAGGTTAATAATTCTTCTCATTTAAAACACTCTGACTTTACCTTTACGACCCTTATCCCACCTGTTAGCTGCAGGCCATTGCAGGTTTTCTGACCGTTAAATTTTCAGTGAAACAAAACTATGACAAAGTGAAAATAATTTTCCAGCTGACAGCACATAACTTTCTAAAGTATTTAACTGTTTATCTCATCTTCCAGGTGGTTTAAAATACTAAATCTTCTTCTTCTTTTCCTTTCGGCTGCTCCCTTTCAGGGGTCGCCACAGCGAATCATGCGCCTCCATCTAACCCTGTCCTCTGCATCCTCTTCACTCACACCAATTAACTTCATGTCCTCTCTCACTACATCCATAAATCTCCTCTTTGGTCTTCCTCTAGACCTCCTGCCTGGCAGCTCCAACCTCAGCATCCTTCTACCAATATATTCACAGTCTCTCCTCTGAACGTGTCCAAACCACCTCAATCTGGCCTCTCTGGCTTTATCTCCAAAACATCTAACATGAGCTGTCCCTCTGATGTACTCGTTCCTGATCCTGTCCATCCTCGTCACTCCCAAAGAGAACCTCAACATCTTAAGCTCTGCCACCTCCAGCTCTGCCTCTTGTCTTTTCTTCAGTGCCACTGTCTCTAAGCTGTACAACATCGCTGGTCTCACCACCGTCTTGAACACCTTTCCTTTCATTCTTGCTGATACTCTTTTATCACACAACACACCTGACACTTTTCTCCACCCGTTCCAACCTGCTTGCACTCGCCTCTTCACCTCTTTTCCACAGTCTCCATTGCTCTGGACCGTTGACCCTAAGTACTTAAAGTCCTGCACCTTCTTCACCTCTGCTCCCTGTAACCTCACCGTTCCACCTGGGTCCCTCTCATTGACACACATGTATTCTGTCTTACTGCGGCTAAGCTTCATTCCTCTGTTTTCCAGAGCAGACCTCCATCTCTCTAGATTCTCCTCCACCTGCTCCCTGCTCTCACTACAAATAACAATGTCATCCGCAAACATCATAGTCCATGGAGATTCCTGTCTAACCTCATCCGTCAGCCTGTCCATCACCAGAGCAAACAAGAAGGGGCTCAGAGCCGATCCTTGATGCAGACCCACCTCCACCTTGAACTCCTCTGTCACCCCTACAGCACACCTCACCACGGTCTTACAGCTCTCATACATGTCCTGCACCACTCTAACATACTTCTCTGCCACTCCAGACTTCCTCATACAATACCACAGCTCCTCTCTCGGCACCCTGTCATACGCTTTCTCTAAATCTACAAAGACACAATGCAACTCCTTATGACCTTCTCTGTACTTCTCCATCAGCATCCTCAAAGCAAATACTGCATCTGTTGTGCTCTTTCTAGGCATGAAACCATATTGCTGCTCACAAATGCTCACCTCTGCCCTTAGCCTAGCTTCCACTACTCTTTCCCACAACTTCATTGTATGGCTCATCAGCTTTATTCCTCTGTAGTTGCCACAGCTCTGCACATCTCCCTTGTTCTTGAAAATTGGCACCAGTACACTTCTCCTCCATTCCTTGGGCATCCTCTCACTCTCCAAGATCTTGTTAAACAAACTAGTCAGAAACTCTACTGCCACCTCTCCTAGACACTTCCATACCTCCACAGGTATGTCATCAGGACCAACTGCCTTTCCACTCTTCATCCTCTTCAACATCCTCCTCACTTCACTCTTGCTAATCTTTGCTACTTCCTGCTCCACACCAGTCACCTGTTCTACTCTTCGTTCCCTTTCATTTTCCTCATTCATCAACTCTTCAAAGTACTCCTCCCATCTTCCCATCACACTCCTGGCACCTGTCAATACATTTCCATCCTTATCTTTAATCACCCTAACCTGCTGCACATCCTTCCCATCTCTATCTCTTTGTCTGGCCAACCTGTACAAATCCACCTCTCCCTCTTTAGTGTCCAACCTAGCATACAAGTCCTCATATGCTCTTTGTTTGGCCTTTGCCACCTCTACCTTCACCTTACGCTGCATCTCCCTGTACTCCTGTCTACTCTCTTCAGTCCTCTCAGTGTCCCACTTCTTCTTTGCTACCCTCTTTCTCTGTATACACTCCTGAACTTCGTGGTTCCACCACCAAGTCTCCTTGTCCACTTTCCTCTTTCCAGATGACACACCGAGTACCCTCCTACTTGTCTCCCTGATCACATTAGCTGTAGTGGTCCAGTCATCTGGGAGCACTTCCTGACCACCCAGAGTCTGTCTCAGCTCCTCCCTGAAAACTAAACAACATTCTTCCTTTTTCAACTTCCACCACTTCGTCCTCTGCTCTTCCTTTGTCCTCTTCATCTTCCTCACCACCAGAGTCATTTTACACACTAGCATCCTGTGTTGTCTGGCTACACTCTCCCCTACCACTACTTTACAGTCACTGGTCTCTTTCAGATTACAACGTCTACACAAGATGTAGTCCACCTGAGTGCTTCTCCCTCCGCTCTTATAGGTCACCCTATGTTCCTGCCTCTTCTGGAAGAAAGTGTTCACAACAGCCATTTCCATCCTCTTTGCAAAGTCTACCACCATCTGTCCTTCTGCGTTCCTGTCCTGAAGACCAAACCTGCCCATCACATTCTCATCACCTCTGTTCCCTTCACCTACATGCCCGTTGAAATCTGCACCAATCACCACTCTCTCACCTCTGGGGATGCTCTGCATCACTTCATCTAACTCACTCCAGAATTTCTCCTTCTCTTCTAACTCACATCCTACCTGTGGGGCATAACCACTCACAACATTGAACATCACCCCTTCAATTTCCAGCTTCAGGCTCATCAACCTGTCTGACACTCTTTTCACCTCAAGAACATTCCTCACAAACTCCTCTTTCAGGATAACTCCTACTCCGTTTCTCTTCCTATCCGACCCATGGTAGAACAACTTGAACCCTGCTCCTAAGCTTCTAGCCTTGCTACCTTTCCACCTGGTCTCCTGGACACACAGTATGTCCACCTTCCTTCTCTGCATCATGTCAATCAACTCTCTAGCCTTCCCTGTCATAGTCCCAATGTTCAAAGTCCCTACTGTCAGTCCTACATTCTTAGCTTTCCTCTTCTCTCTCTGCCTACGAACACACCTTCCTCCTCTCCTTCTTCGTCTTCGACCAACAGTAGTCCAATTTCCACCGGTACCCTGTAGGTCAACAGCACCGGTGGCGGTCGTTGTTAACCCGGGCCCCGACCGATCCGGTATGGAAGTCATTGTCATGATTCGCATTTTTAGTTTGGCATGTGTTTTACGTCGGATGCCCTTCCTGACACAACCCTCTGCATTTATCCAGACTTGGGACTGGCACATGAAGACACTGGCTTGTGCCCCCCTGCGGTTGCATTGTTTAAAATACTAAATAACTACTCTGAAAGTTTCCAGGATTTCCAGGATGCGTAGGAACCCTGAAGTAGAGTTGGATACCTGGGTAATGTGGAGGGGGCTGGCAGGCCAGGAAAGTTCCTATGCCTTCATATGCTGTCTGAGGACTCCTGCTGTCTGGAGGGAAGTCATGGAGGTCTGGAGAAATGTGCAAAGGTGTCAAGTAGAAAAAGAGAAAGTAATAGAAAAAAGATGGTTATCACATACAGATTATAACAGAAGCAGCAATAATACAAAACAAAACGGGCGGCCGTGGCTTGGTGGCCTCCCAATCGGAAGGTCGGAGGTTCGATCCCCCAGCCATGCACCGAAGCATCCTTGAGCAAGATACTGAACCCCAAAAAAAGCTCCCGAAGTTGCGCCTTCGGTTTGTGAATGTTCTCATATGTAAGTCGCTTTGGATAAAAGCGTCTGCTAAATGACTAAATGTAAATGTAATACACAGTTGATACTGGAACCGGTTGGGAGAATCTGTTTAGGCAGACCCGACAGTAACCAAAGAACATTTGTGGAGAGTTAGTGTCAAGTAAATCCTCTGAATCGTTATTGATTATCTAATGTCTTCTGTCTCTGCCCACTCAGGCAGCTCAAACAGGTCACAAAGGCCTTTTCTCACTCACAGCCAAATTTGAGGTTAGCTGCTCTGCTGATGATTGTGCCACAGCGGTTGATGGCCAGACACTGATAAGAGCCGGTGTCTCGAATAGACTCAGGGTTGCTGATCACCAGGTTGCCAGCCACCAGGGTGTAGCGCAGGTCCAAACCCAGCGGGATCTCCGTGCCATTCACAAGCCATCTGCAAGACAAAGAGCAGGGCATGAACATAACTGACAATTACAAGGTCAGAATGTGCTTATAAGTGTTATAGGCTGAGCCTGACACTTGAAGAAAGAGTCCCCTTGTCGGTAAGCTGTGCTTATGCTGTGGTGAAGCTAGTGTTGTAGCGGTGTGTAGTGTTGCTATGAGTTTCTCTGCCGGTGTATCTGCGGCCGCAAGAGGGCAGAGCCCCAGAAAGCTCCATGTCCAGAGAGGTGACACTGCACTCACTCGGATTAACGTACATGTTCTAAATATGTATGTATGTCAGGGGGTTTAAGAGCGAGTGTGGCTTAGCAGTTTGTGAACAACGTGGTATAATAAAGATTTGTCATAATTGGTTAAGGTTAGCATTATTGTACCTCGGCATAGGTAAAAAAAACAAGGTGGCATCTACCTTAATTAATCACTGGTTTAATGCACCACCCGATGAGAGTGATGACCCAAATTTAACACACCCAAGATGTTGCATGAGCAACAGGTGCACGCTGGTTCTGGCTAACACGCTAAATGCTAACATGCTCATGTTCAATCCTCCATCGGGGACTTCTGAGTTCACTTAGGAACTTTAACCTTCAGTGAGGTGTGTGAGGTCTTTCTGCTATTTTTGACACTAGCCCCTGATGTGACTACCTGCACTCAGTCAACACAAAACCTTTTGAAAGCTTTGAGGAGGGCAGTGGGGCAGAGAGGCTAAGTGGACTGGTTATATTATTCGTTGAGAATGAACGAGCAGAGAAGCTGAACGTAGAGCAGATTGCAGGGGACTTTGCAGTGCTCAAGACTCAGAACGATGTTCAGACAGGTGAGTACAACAGCAAACACAACTGTGATGGTTGTTACTCTTTCTCCAGAGGAGAACATCAACACTGCTAGGTGATGTTGTGTCGTGTGCTTGTGTGTGTGTGTGTGCACTACACATGCAAAAACTGTGCAGCTCTTTCTTTCATATTCTTTAATATGTATGTTTGTGGCTGCAGCCGCTATGGAGATTTTATTTTTTTTAAATGTCCATGTTGTCTACCTTGGTGATGTTTAATTATGTGGTTAATCTTAAGATAAGAAATAAATTAAAAATAACAGGTTAGCCTAAAAATGTAGCTATTTTTACTTATTGTCATTTATTTATGTATGTAATTTTTGTTTAACCCTCTGAGTTTTCTCATTTCTGGTTATTTCTAGTAAGGCTACACAGAGAAAGAGTATATTTATAATTGATAACCAGTTGTTTCCACAGACTGTAAAGGGCTCTCTATAGAAAAGGAAAATATTGGTGGTTTGGAAATAAGGGCTCTGTGGTGTCATGTCTATACGTTGACATGCTAACGCATTTTTCTTTAATTATATAAACATCATAATCATAAACATTTACCCTCCCTCCACTAACCCTTTCCATTTTAAAAATGTAACACAGTAAAGTACATTTACCTACTTTTTACGTTAATCTAAGTACAGTAAGTAGAACAGTAAGTACTAGTAAAATGTCTTTAAAGGAACAGTACTTCTACTTGAGTAAAATTTTCTAGTTTCTTGTTTTCCATCCCTGCTGTTTAGAGTGGTTAATCTACTGTGGTCAGCCATGAAGTATCTAGACAAGCTCAGGGTGTACCGTACAAATTGACAATGTGCACTGCTCTAGGTGACTTCTGTGTCATGCACGAAATAAGAGAGAAATCAAAGAAAATTTAGTATGTCAAAATGGGTCGACAAGGTCTGTCTCGGATCAAAAGCTCCTCCAAATGCGGCTCAGAAATGGAGCCATCTTTTGCCTGAATCTGGACTCAGTTGTTGAAAGCACCGTCAGTATCACACAGTATTGTCAGCTAGTCTATTGTTTAATGTATATGGAGATCCACCTCAGCATAAAAATTTGAGGAAAATACTGTACCTGTGATCCCCTTTTAGCAGGTGTTTGCATTTGGGTAATCACCGCTGTTAAATTCTTAATAATGAAGTGAAAAAATGAAAAATGCCACTGCAAAGTTGAGAACCAGCCATAAACTCCAGTGTTGGCTCATGTTAGCAGCGTGGACATGTTGTTGATTACAGTTATGGATAAATGGAAGTCATATTTTAATATTTACCATTTACCTCATACAGTAGATTGTTTTCCAGTGGTCCTTCTTTTGAAGTACAATATCACAATATAACTTTGGGTATCATGTAACTTTTGTTAGATTTCCATTGGTATTTGCCAATTTGTCTTTAATTTTATGGGAACTCCAGTGGTAGATTTGGAAATGGTTCCAAAGTTCCTGAATGTGACCTTAGTTTTGGTCTCCATTAACTTAATCATCACTTAGGTTGTCTGAAATATGTGGTTCCTAAAATCAAAAACATTTTGAGAGAGCGTTTGGTCTGTGTGTGAGTGTGAGTGTGTGTGTGTGTGTGTGTATGGGGGGGGGGGGGGTACTCACCTGTAGGAAGCAGCTGGACTGGCTCTGGCCTGACAGCTGAGGGTCACCTTGCCTTCACTAAGGCCTTCTGGGTAAATTAAGCTGCTTGGCTGTTCTTCAAACACTGGCCCGCTGTCATGACCTGATACACAAACGTCTCCACCTGGAAACAACATTTTTATCAACACATTATCACACACTGCAGATGTGTCTGCGGACATTTTGTTTATAGTGTAGACATCGGCCGATGCTAATTATCCATCCATTCCCCGGGCCTCGGCCCCTGCCGCGACAGGATGTCCGCTCACACATTGAGGTACCCAGGTATGAGTGCTCTGAGGGAGAGAAACTTCCCCTGGGACCACAAGAGGATCTGGTGCGCCAGTCTGCACAGAGGGTGCGACCTCAGGCCGCCTTGTCGATTTATGTAGGAGACCACCGCTGTGTTGTCGGAGCGAACAAGCACGTGGTGGCCCCTAAGGTTTGGAAGAAAGTGCCATAAGGCCAACAAGACTGCTCGCATCTCCAGGCAATTTATGTGCCATCGGTGCGGCGTCGACCACAGACCTCGGGCTGAGCGGCCTCCCAAGACCCATCCTGTGCTTGAGGAGTCCGTCGACAGTGTACAACAGTGATACACCATTCCCAGCACTGGGCCCTGGGTCAGGAACACCTGTTGTCTTCACCTGCCTAAGGCACTCATGCACCTACGTGTAAACTTGATCAGGCGAAAAGGATTGCCCCTCGGGGAAAATCCTGTGTCCCTGAGCCACCACTGCAGGTGCCACATGTGCAGCAATCCAAGTGCAATCACGGTGGATGCTGCAGCCATGAGATCTAACAGTCTTTGAGACTGTAGTGCAGTGAGATGTCGGACTAGCTGCACCCTGAAAACAATGGTCAGGATTGAATCGACTCATGCGGGAGACAGTTGTGCCTGCAGCGTAACCGAGTCCCACACTACTCCTAGGAACGTGATCCTGTGTGTTAGAGTGAGCGTGCTCTTGCTCGCATTGAGCCTCAACCCCAAACACCACATGTGCATGTGTACTACAGCTTAACCATTACACAATACTTCAGCTCAGCATGAAAATTGCATCAGCAACAAATAGCAAGAAATGTATAATGCACAACACAATATTGAAAAGTTGAAAAAGCAGGAGTATTTGCATTGTCTAAAATAAAGGAGTGATATTTACATTGTTTGAAAGGTTTTGGTTGCAAAGTCTAAAGTGATGACTGATATATTCAGGAATGATAACCCTATGCTACAGCTTTGAGACATCAGTATAGTGTTATAATAGTTTCATTTATGTGCCAGAGTAAAAGTAGGATAATCCAATCAAATTTTTAGAATTTAATGAATTTCAAACTGAACTTTTGATACCCTCAGAAAATAAGAGCTGAGAAAGATGAAGGTACCTGAATAGTCTAAAACCTGTTTCACATTCAGTATGGTTAATTCCTCCCACAATTACCTTCAGCACGGAGATAAACACTGTATCTTTATTTATTAAGAATCCCGACATCTGTTTACCAGTCTGTCTCAGAATAAACAACACTCCCTGGCAAGTTTCCCTTCATTCAGCTTTCAAACTGAGAATACTACAAATCATTTTCATCCACATGTAGCAGACATAAACTAAAATTTCCAAAAAGTTGGCAAAATAAATTGATAATTAGTTTCCAATTGCATTTAACAACAAGTTAAAGGCAAATATCTCAAGTTGTATTATGATTACAGACTTACTGTAAAGCATCAATAACTCTTGCAATGGTGAAAGGTTCCTTTACTCCAGTACTGAACTAAGGTACAATTGCGAGATACGTGTACTTGACAATTTCCATTCTAGTCTACGTTATACTTCTACTTTACTACAAAAAGTAACTACTTAACTTTCAAAAGAAAATACTGTACTTCTACACTCAGCTAGTTACTTTACATATTAAGATTTTGTATACAAAAGATCAGTTTAAAAAATAATAACCATTGTTATAGATAAGATACAAAACAATGGATAAAGTGGTTCAAATTAGCTCCATCTAAAACAGCTACATTATTGCATCAGAATTAGTAATCCAAAAATATGATATGGAATAATGAAGAACTCTGTTCTGCATAAAGAGTGATTTTACCTTTGATTCCTATGTACATTTTACTGAAAATAGTTGTGTATTTTACGTAATAAAATTTGGAATACATGGGTTTTTACATTGTTGTATTGCTGCTTCTACTTAAAGCGGCAGTATTCGTAATGTTTACATAAACTAATGAATCAGAACCAGAATCACCTTTATTGCCAAGTCAGTTTACACATGAAAGAAATTTCCTTTGGTATTTTGGTGCAAAACAATAAACATAGTAAAAATATATAAAGCAAGACTGCAGGTCAAGAATCATAAATATGAAATTGACAATAAGATATAAAGAATATTAAATAATATGTTGAGAAAATAAAAAATTGATGAGGTAATGTTGTTCCGTGTCTGCTGGATGTGTAAATAAGCAACTGTTTGCTAACACGTTCATAATAACAAAGTACGTCAGTGTTGTGTTTATAGCTCGGTCCCCCCAAGTGGCCAAAAAAATCTATTAATGCAGCTTTAAAGGGACAGTTCATCCCAAAATAAAAAAATACATATTTTTCCTCTTACCCACATTGCTATTTATCCATCTAGATTGTTTTGGTGTGAGTTGCCGAGGTTTGGAGAGATCGGCCGCAGAGATGTCTGCATTTTTGTAATATAATGGAACTCAGCTTGTGGTGCTCAAAGTGCCAACGTAATACATTTTAAAAACTCAACAGTAACGTCTCTTTCCAGAAATCATGACCTGGTTACTCAAGATAATCCATAGACCATGTTGTGAGCAGTTTCATGTAGGAACTATCGGTAGAAGGAAAATAGTTCCTACATGGAACTGCTCACAACAAATCTGTGGATTATGTTACACTGAAGGTAATAAAACTTAATGAAAAAGAAGATTAATTTCTAATTAGAAAAATGTTTTTTCCAGCCAGGTGGATTGAATATTGAGGCATATTTTTCTTCAGGCATTTCCAGTTTTCTCTGCACTATTTTAAACAGCACTTGGTGGACGGAAAACTTCCATTCCTCAATTCAAGGCCATAGTGCTTCTTTAAACTGGCTATTGTTTGGTCTTTTCAGTCACAAACATAAGCAAATCTTTCTGCAAGTATATTATGTGGATGTTCTTCGAGCAGACAGCGAGTTAAACTATGTACACTTGTAGAGACTAAGCATGCACATTGTTAGGTATAAAGTGTATTGATTTTAACAGGCAGCCATAATTTGAAAGAAACTTATTTCTTCCCTCAAATATTTTATCTGGCTTCTTGCCAAAGGGCAAAAATAATTGTTTTCAAGACCTTGGACATGGGCTGCGAGTGTGTGCAGAGCCTTGTTTTTCCCCCACAAAGTGAATAGCTTTGTCAGTGCGCACACATACATGTTCAAATATCTGTATGACTGTGTGTGTGTGGGTGTTTGAGCATGAACATTAGTTATTCACCTCATCACTGAAGCAATGATGATAATGAACAGCATTTCTTCTGCGGAGTGTATTGTGTACCCAGGGGGACTGAGCACATTTCATCACATTGGCAGAACTTGTTAATTCCAACATAAGCAACACCCAGTCACCATCTATCATTCATCAAATTGCATTAGTTCAAAGCCAAGGCCCTTTGGAGAAAAGGGAAAAGGGTCTAGTTGAAGAAAATGTAATCCCCTCCACCCACTGTCCAAAACAACAATCATAAAACTTTAATCAGGCCCTAAAGGCCCCAAGATGAGCCACACCCACACCTTTAACTCATTCTCTATATCCCTCTCACACACAAACACATTTGTGAGTTAACTATTTTAACTATTCTATTCAAGTATGGTTATGGTGCACTGACTATGTAAATCGCTTTGGATTAAAGCATCTACTAAATGACGAAATGTAAATGTAAATTGTTTCCCAGCCAAGAATACTTTCCAATAGTTCCGTGAACTGTGTTCAGATTCAACATATCAGTGAGCTAGGAGGAAATTTAGGGCCACTAATGGGTGCTAAAGCAAAATGAGGGAGAGTATTTTGAACTTATACTTTATGGCAGATACCATGTGTGCCAGCAACTGTAGCATAAAAGCTAAGGACAGACAGCACTTTGTTAGAACCACATCATTTAGCATCTATACTGACAAAGGCCGTCACTTTTTAGTTGAAATTTGAACTGCTGTTTGAATGTAGGAAAAAATTTAATATTTCACCTCTAATGGACGACGTGCTGAGACCCCGTGACGACGTGCTGACGTAAGCGTTTTGTCCCCTTTCCGGTTACAGGTGTTTGTTTGTTACCTGTAGCGTGTAGTTTGCTGCTCTAGCTCAACACAGCTAATTTGTGCGACTCTTCATTACATTGACTAACTATCTGCTATAACGTTACATTTGAACGTTTATTAGTTTTGCCTAAGCACTTACGGCGCTTCAGTGTTGCTAGCTACCAGTCTCTACCTTAGCAGCTAGCAATGGCTTCTCTCCCTCTTTCTCCCTCTTCCTCTCCCGCTCTCTCTTGCTCGGTGTGTCAGATGTTTAGCTATTCCTCTGCCTCCTTTACTGATAATGGTACATGTAATAAATGTTGTTTATTTGTAGCGTTGGAGACGAGGCTTAGTGATTTGGAAACGCGGTTCCGCACCATGGGAGCTCAGTCGGCAGTTGCTAGCCAAGCCCCAGTAGCCGGTGCGGACCGACTAGAGCTAGCTACTGTTAGCCGTTCCCCGGCAGCTCCCGAGCAGCCGGGAATCCAGGGCGGCTGGGTGACCGTCCGAAGGAAGCGTAGCCCTAGGCCGAGGCCCACGGTTCACCACCAACCCGTTCCCGTTTCCAACAGGTTCTCCCCACTCAGCGACGCACCCGCTGAGAAACCAACTCTGATTATTGGCAGCTCCATTTTGAGAAACGTGAAGTTAGCGACACCAGCGACCATAGTTAAATGTGTTCCTGGGGCCAGAGCGGGCGACATTGAATCATATTTGAAACTGCTGGCTAAAGATAAACGTAAATACAGTAAGATTGTTATTCACGTCGGCGGTAATGACACCCGATTACGCCAATCGGAGGTAACTAAAATTAATGTTGAGTCGGTGTGTACATATGCAAAGACGATGTCGGACTCCGTAGTTTTCTCTGGGCCCCTCCCAAATCTGACCAGTGATGACATGTTTAGCCGCATGTCTTCATTCCGTCGCTGGCTGTCGAGGTGGTGTCCAGCAAACGATGTGGGCTTCGTAGATAATTGGCGGACTTTCTGGGGAAGACCTGGTCTGATTAGGAGAGACGGCATTCATCCAACTTTGGATGGTGCAGCTCTCATATCTAGAAATCTGGCCGAGTTTATTAGTGGACCTAAACCATGACAACCCAGAGTTGAGACCAGGAGGCAGAGTTGCAGTCCTACACGCTTCTCTGCGCTTCCAGAGCAGTTACCCACCCAGAATCCCATAATGACGGTGTCTGCCCCCCGGCCACGGGAATTTATAAAATCAAAAGCTAACAGAAGAGGAGTTATACATAATAATTTAAAAAAAATTATCACAACAGAAATAGCACCTCAAAATAAGAGAATTAAATGTGGACTCCTAAACATCAGATCTCTGTCATCTAAAGCTGTACTAGTAAATGATCTGATATCAGATTATCACATTGATTTATTTTGTCTCACTGAAACCTGGCTGGGTCATGAAGAATATGTTAGCCTAAATGAATCCACTCCGCCCAGTCATATTAATACTCACATTCCTCGAGGCACCGGGCGAGGAGGTGGAGTTGCAGCCATCTTCGACTCAAGCCTATTAATCAACCCTAAACCTAAACTAAATTATAACTCATTTGAAAGCCTTGTTCTAAGTCTTTCACATCCAACCTGGAACACACGACAGCCAATCCTATTTGTTATAGTGTACCGCGCTCCTGGTCCCTATTCAGAGTTTTTATCTGAATTCTCAGAATTTCTATCAGGTTTAGTCCTTAAAACAGATAAAGCAATTATTGTAGGTGATTTTAATATTCATGTGGGCGTTGAAAATGATAGCCTTAGTACTGCGTTTATCTCATTATTAGACTCGATTGGCTTCTGTCAGTGTGTACATAAACCCACTCACTATTTTGGCCACACCCTCGACCTTGTTCTGGTATACGGCATTGAAATTGAACATCTAACAGTCTTTCCACAGAATCCTTCACTATCAGACCATTATTTAATAACTTTTGAACTCCTATTACTGGAGTACACACCAGCAGTCAAATACTACTACAGTAGATGTCTATCTGATAGTGCTGTAGCTAAATTTAAGGAAGAAATTAAATCTGAATTTCACTCAATGCTATGTCTTAACATAACAGAGGACTCTTATGCAAATTTCAGTCCGTCCCAAATTGATCATCTTGTTGATAGTGCTGCAGGTTCACTGCAAACGACACTTGATTCTGTTGCTCCTCTTAAAAAGAAGATAATAAAACAAAAAAGGCTAGCTCCATGGTATAACGCTGAAACCCGCAAATTAAAGCAAACATCACGAAAACTTGAAAGAAAATGGCGTTCCAACTATCTAGGAGAATCTTGTTTAGCCTGGCAAGATAGTCTTAAAATATATAAGAAGGCCCTCCGTAATGCCAGAGCAGCCTACTACTCATCACTAATAGAGGAAAATAAGAACAACCCCAGGTTTCTTTTCAGCACTGTAGCCAGGCTGACAGAGAGCCACAGCTCCATTGAGCCATGTATTCCTGTAGCCCTCAGCAGTAACGACTTCATGCGCTTCTTTAATGATAAAATTTTGACTATTAGAGAGAAAATTAATTACGTCCTGCCCTCAGCTGGTGCCAACCGATCTGCAAGCATAGAGGCGTTGGAGGGAGCTGTGAAACCTGATGTGTACTTGGACTGCTTCTCTCCTGTCGACTTTATTCAACTAACGTCGACAATTTCTTCATCTAAGCCATCGACCTGTCTCTTAGACCCAATTCCAACTAGGCTGCTTAAAGATGTTCTACCATTAGTTAGTTCATCTTTTGTAGATATGATCAATTTGTCTTTACTGACAGGTTATGTACCACAGTCTTTTAAAGTAGCTGTTATTAAACCTCTCCTTAAAAAGCCCACACTGGATCCAGGGGTTTTAGCCAACTATAGACCTATATCTAACCTTCCCTTTATCTCTAAGATCCTTGAAAAAACTGTTGCTAATCAGTTATGTGACTTTCTAAATAACAATAGTATATTTGAGGATTTCCAGTCAGGTTTCAGAGTGCATCATAGCACAGAAACAGCACTGGTGAAAATTACAAATGACCTCTTAATTGCATCAGACAATGGACTTGTCTCTGTACTTGTCTTGCTAGATCTTAGTGCTGCATTCGATACCATTGACCATCAAATTCTATTACAGAGACTGGAACATTTAATTGGAATTAAAGCAACCGCGTTAAGCTGGTTTAAATCCTATCTATCAGACCGATCTCAGTTTGTTTATGTTAACGATGACTCATCGAAGCACACCAAAGTTAGTCACGGAGTTCCGCAAGGTTCTGTGCTTGGACCACTTCTATTTACTTTATATATGCTTCCTTTGGGCAATATTATTAGAAAGCACTCCATAAAGTTTCATTGTTACGCAGATGATACCCAGTTATATTTATCGATTAAGCCGGATGAAACTGATCAGTTAGTTAACCTTCAATCATGCCTTAAGGACATAAAAACCTGGATGACCAGAAATTTTCTGATGCTAAACTCGGACAAAACTGAAGTTATTGTACTTGGCCCCGAACGCCTCCGAGACTCGCTGTCGGCAGACCTAATTGCTCTAGAGGGCATTGCCCTGGCCTCCAGCACCTCTGTGAGGAACCTAGGAGTTATCTTTGATCAGGATCTATCCTTCGACTCCCACATGAAGCAAACCTCACGGACAGCCTTTTTTCACCTACGTAACATTGCCAAAATCAGGCACTTCCTGTCTCGAAGTGATGCAGAAAAATTAATCCATGCATTTGTTACTTCAAGGCTGGATTACTGCAATTCCATATTATCAGGCAGCCCGAAAAAGTCACTTAAAATTCTCCAGTTGATTCAGAACGCTGCAGCACGTGTACTGACAGGAACTAGGAAAAGAGATCATATTACTCCAATACTATCTTCTCTGCACTGGCTCCCTGTGAAATCCAGAATAGAATTTAAAATCCTTCTCCTCACCTATAAAGCACTTAATGCTCAGGCACCGTCGTATCTTACAGAGCTCATAGTGCCTTATTACCCCACTAGAACACTGCGCTCTCAGAATGCAGGGTTTCTTGTGGTTCCTAGAGTCTCCAAAAGTAGAATGGGAGCCAGAGCCTTTAGCTATCAAGCTCCTCTCCTGTGGAATCAGATCCCAGTTCGGGTTCGGGAGGCAGACACCATCTCCACATTTAAGAGTAGGCTAAAGACTTTTCTCTTTGATAAAGCTTATAGTTAGGGCTGGCTCAGGAGAGTCCTGAACCATCCCTTAGTTATGCTGCTATAGGCCTAGACTGTCGGGGGACTTCCCATGATGCACCTCTCTCTCTTCACCTCTGTCCTCCTCTCCATCCGTATGCATTCGCATCCCATAAATGCATGTCACTAACTTGACTTCTTCCCTCTCCCGGAGTTTTGTGCTTTGTCGTCCGTCTATTCTTTCTTAGTGTCACTTTCAGCAGGTATTTCAGTGTCCGGAGATGTATCTGGATCGGTGACTATGGCGACCTGCTGGGGCAGTGCTGCTGTGTCTATGGTGCAGGGGACGAGTGGCTCAGGTCCTGCTCGTTGGCCTTCAACTGGAGCTGCTCGGCTGTCCGTCTGGACCCATCATCTTCCCTTGTGTTTTGCCACCTAAACATTTCTAACGTAATAATGTGTATGTATATACAACAGTTTTGCCATCATGGCTATTTATGTTATAGTTTTGATGCTATAAATCTATTCTGTACTTACGACATCTATTGCATGTCTGTCCGTCCTGGGAGAGGGATCCCTCCTCTGTTGCTCTTCCTGAGGTTTCTATCGTTTTTTTTCCCCTGTTAAAAGGGTTTTTTTTGGGTAGTTTTTCCTTAATCGAATCGAGGGCCTAAGGACAGAGGGTGTCGTATGTTACAGATTGTGAAGCCCTTTGAGGCAAATGTGATTTGTGATACTGGGCTATATAAATAAAATTGAATTTGAATTGAATTTAATCATTTGAACTAATACAGTGTGGATGGTGAATTCAAAATTCACACTGTATAAGTACAATGGCTGTGCCTTGTACTCTAGCTGCGAACATGGCCCATCCACGGAATAAGAGCATTCCCTCCTGTTTTTATGCATATGTTCAATTAGCAAAAAAAACAATCTTAGTTGAAACACCAGAAATTAAAAAAAGTCTAAATATTGCACACAAAAAAAATGTTTATGCAGAGGTGGAAAGGTTGGTGTATCAATACAAACAATATGTAACAAATTGCAATAGAAACAGAATTAGAAAATAAATCATGACATACATGAAGCATTTGACTCAAAGTGAAATATCAGATCTCTCTAGGCCGATGAGGAGACTGTAACGTTCCTATAATTACATGAAAAAAAACTGAAAAGTTTTTTTATTATTTGAGATTTGACTGGGCTCTTTTAATATATCATCTCACTGTGTCCTCTTTTTTTGCAATGGTTTAATGGCACCGACTGGAGAATAAGTGTGAAACCTAGTTCTAATGTTAATCACCAACTCCAATACTGATTCTGCAATCAGTCTGAAAACCCACATGGACATGCATCCGTGTGTGTGTGTGTCTTTGTTAAAGTGGAACTTACCGATAGCCTCCTTCAGGGCCACTGAGCTGAGGAACAGCAGACACAGCAAGCGCTCCATCATCTGGATCCAGCGGGATTACAACAGGATCACAAACAGATCAGGAGCAGATGGGATCAAAACCTGTCCACCTTATCACACAGGAAGAAGCGGCAACCTGGGCCTGTGCAGGAAAAAGAAGAAAAAAATTCCATGGAAAATTCTATAACTCTATGGAAGAATTTAATTAACTAAGCATTGATTGCTTAAATAAATGTAATAAAAGTTGACTTCCCATCCATCACTAAAATCCCCTGGTCTTCTTTAGCAAGAAAAGATTACAGTTAACATGTCAGCATAACATAAGTTCAATTCAACTTAATTCAATAATATTTATATAGTGCCAATTCATAATATAGGTTATCTCATTACAGATTTCCTATAGAGCAGGTCAATATCGTACTCTTGATAATATCACATTGACCTAACAATTCCTACTGGACTCTTACCAGTTTTGATTCAAAATACTTGTATCTGTACTCTTCACCTTCGAAAATCAGTCAAACTCTGGTCATAGTAACAGAAAGAATGTTTATTTCCACATTGAGGCAGCCTTGATTACTTAACATATATATGTACATAATGTACAAACATGCATATGGTCCCAAAAACATTAATATATTTTTCCTTTCAGGTTGTTTCTCATTATTTAATCATCCAATTATCAAACTGTACTGGAAATTAAACATTATTTCATATCTAACCCAAGTAGGTACATATGAGAACTTCTTATTACTTTAGAGTGAAGCTTGGCTGTGCTTTTTAGGATTCTTCAAGGATTGTCTGGTTATAGTTGAAAAGACATTTTTAGTGACGTATGGCTTTCATGACAGACACATTTCATACTGTGGAACAGTGTTTCGCAAACCTTTTTTGGTCATGTTTCCCTTTGGCAGCTGAAATCATTTCCTTTCCTGTCAAAAATGTGTCCATTTTGTGCTCTACATGTGGTTTTGCTATGTGAAAAAACCTTGATAATCTGAATTTTGATGACGCAAGAAAACTATAATTTAAGGACAATTTTAACTTGTTTCCAGGTGTAAGACTAATCAATTAATGTCTGACTTTTCCAGGATGAGTGGGAACCCTGTGTACAGTTCATATTTTCTCAAAGGGCTCTTTTAATAAAATACTTTTTTTCATACTGTTTTTTTATGGCACCAAAAAAAGGTTCTGCTATTATCTGTAATTACATATTTGGAGGCCTTTATGTAAAAAATGTATGTAAAAAAACCCCAGTTAAAACTGGATTAATAGAAAGCAAACTCCAAACCAAAATGTGACAAAGCTACTGAGTGGAAAAATATTTTTTTCCCATTTTCTTTCAAATCAAATCTCAGTTTAGCTTTCTCTCAAGAGTTGCCAAATTCATTCATAACAGCGACCCCAAAACAAATTAAGCCACAAACTCCCTTCCTATGATTCCACCATATTGAAATCAAAGCTGTGGGGACATTTGTGGTTACATGTGTTAGTTATAATTTTGCTGAGGTCCCCCTCCTCAGAGACCTTTGGTAGTCTATGATCCTCACTGTTAGATTGAAGTAAACAAACCTGAGATGTTTTGAACACCACAGTGAATAGTGGACAATGTACCAAAACAAAAATAAATGTGCTGGACACTGGATGGCAAGTTCTCTGGTTTGAAAGGAAACAGCAAACAAACATTTATTCCACTCAGGGCTGCAGCCAGAAATCAATTTCTGCAGGACTCATTGCTAAATTGCTTCTCCAGGAAATCATAAAAATTTTCAATTATCAATATTTCCAAGGTTCACTTTTAACACAAATGTCTCTTTACAGAGTGTTGGAAGTGGTTCTTCAGGCTTGCACCATGACAGCACCCTTTTTGGAGAAGTCTTCTGGAAAGGTTCTGAAATCTTCCCTGACGAAGTTGAAGGTTCTACAAGGCAGATGTTCGCATAGGTCCCTGAGTCAATAGGTCATAGGTCAATATGTCTTAGTAACCCGGGACTCGAGTCGAGCTGGGTCCAAATTATATTCAGTCTAATCAAGTCTTAGTAGGGTCCCGAGTCAATACATCTAATACCTCAGTGGATCCAAGCCTACCCACTAACAGCTCTGATAATAAAGTGCATCATAATAATTGTTATCGAGGTGCGACGGATAGCCTAAATTGATTCTCAGGACATATATTGCTACTCTTTTTGACCGCACCTGCTTGTTATTTTGTGGCACATCTTGGTGCTGCAAGTGCGACCCCCACAAAGATATGTGGTCACATTTTTGATTATGCTATATTTATGTACTAAATATAAATTATATGACATCAAATTGCACAGTTTAATTTTCATGAAACAGCAATGTAAGAAAGTCTCCTATGGCTTCTGTCCTGAAAAGTAACCCACTGCAGACAGTAGGGAATAACAGGGAGCAGCAGAGGGCCTGCCGTAGCGGGACTGCCGTGATGATGTTGCTGTCTTAACTTTGTCATTCTGGCAATACTGACCAGATGAAAGGCAGCAAGTTTTCTCTGCTTCATTATTTTTCCTGTTTAACAGGTTAGTAATGGGCACAAAAACACTAAAATAACACATAAATAAGCATAGCGAAGTTTTACCCCTTGTGTTATATGTCGTGTCGGCAACATATAGCGTAGTTTGCCGTGTTTACCGGAGTTACTCTGGCTTCATTGTAAGTGTGGGAAATGGCGTGCGCTGTGGTGGAGAATACCGCTCCTTGATAAATGTTTATACCCCAGGTTTTTATATGGATAACGTTATAGCTCCCATGCACATTTTTGGTTTGGTGTTTAAAGTGTTTTGAGTGAGTTCTGTTGGTGAAATGTGTGCCATGTTAGTCTGAGGTAATTTATCCTTTGAAAGCTAAAATGCTACTAATCTGCTATCCGCTAACCATTTGGTGTAAAGTAAAAGAAGTGTTTGTAAGCACAGAACTGATAATTGGGGAAAGGGTTATATTCCTTCATAATGATTCAGACTGTATGAGCTAGTTTGTGGGTTTAATCTCCCTATTTGTTATAAGCAAATCTGTCTTACTAATGTGTTTATTTTATTTTATGGACTTTGTCAACTCTTCGCTGAATGTGATTGATAGAAACAAAAGACAGACTTGGGATTAGCTTGGATGAGTAAAGACAATGGACATATGTAATAAACATTCTGGCAAGACCGACCAGACGAAAGGCAGCAAGTTTTCTCTGCTTTATTATTTCTCCTGTTTTTAGAATCAGAATTAGAAATACTTTATTAAAGGCATAAATACGCTTACAGGCATATAATCTAGTCGCATGCCCAGCAGAGCTGGACCTTATACATGAGTGTTTGTGTTTGGGCTTGTTTTTTAACCACATTTTGGATCGGGTATTTATATACTTGGGTTTATTTAGATTAGGGGTGTGCCATATCATATTGTTCAAAATAATACCAGTATAATTATCACATCGTGATAATGAAAACATTCCGACTTGTTGACGTAATGACGTAGTTTCGTTATGCACAGCTAAAACAACCATTGCTGAAAGCAAAAGTGCAAAGATCAGATAAGAGCAGCTTCTGTACTCGCATCTTGTGGGATATAGACCACTGCAATAAAGACAAGCATTTGATGGTCAATAATTCCAGATCAGGTGAGCGGGAACAGGATAGCATTTTAATATTCCCACTATCACAGCAATCCTTATTCACCATATAGAACACTCCCTCTCGGATTGATATACAGAAAAAGAGTCACCTGATTGAATGCCATTGTCCAGTATGCTGGGATTTAGCCAAGTGTCGGTGAAACAAAGAACATTATATTTCCTGATATCTCAGTGGAAACTGATACGGGCACAGAGGTCGTCCAGTTTATTTTATAACGTCTAGAGATTGAAATGCAGGATACTGGGCAGAGATGGTCTGTCTGGCCAGGATCGCAGCTTGTGTTTAACATCCCCACGCTTCCCTTGACATTTACATATGAGAATCTCCATTGGCCAAGTAGCACAGTCAGTGAGAGAAGTGTTTGAAAAGTGGGTTGACCATTTTCACAGATTAGGGGTGACTCGAAGTCATATGTTATCATTGTCCAGTAGTATTCACAAATAGGGTCGGGCGATGTCTACCAAATTGGCATATGACTATTTCCACACCAAAGTCATAAGTCTTATAGGCTACTCCTATAAAAATGTACTATAATTTATTATAAAATGCACTTTCTTTTATAATTTTGTATGTATGTTGCCCATCCTCATTGCTTTAAGAGTAGCGTGGCTCCTTTAAGGGATAGGGCGGTGCGTAGCAAGTGTGTGGGAGAGCGAGAGGGAGAGTGACTGTCTCTGCGCTCAGAGCAGACAGGTGTTGGCGATCGGAGCAGAGGGAAAGGTTAGCAGTGAAGTTGTCTAGTGGCAGTTGCTTCCCAGCTGCTGGGTAAAAGTGAAGGGGTAAAAGTCAGCATCGACTTTAGCCCTGGAGGTAAACAAAGTCTTCCCGGTGCTTCCCAGCCAAGTTCTGCAAGCTGCAGCAGGAACAGTAAACACTATGCTTAAGCTACCTCATTAAGCAGATGATATGATTCTAAATAATATTTTACATACTAGTCATAGTGATAAGATACTCTTATTGGCTGTTTCTCGAAAAGCCTTTATTGCACTTTCAGTAACGAGATTTTACTCGCAAAAAAACATCTTTTAAATCAAGATGTTACGATGGTAGAGGGCTCATTGGTTAATGACTGTCAGCCATATTGACCCAACCCTATTCACAAAAGTACAACTAAAATGTGAGAAATCAACATAAAGATCATCAATTTAGCAGAGCGAACAGAGAGGCAACTGGATGGGTCTGCATCCATGGCAATAGACTTTGCTTTACACTACTTTATCGGTTGGTGTTATGCTCCACACTAGCAAAATACATGGTCCAATTTTATCCACTTTTTATAATTTTATTTAAAAATACACTAGGGCATATAAAGAGTGGTGTCTTTTGCAAATTAATATTAACTAAGAGGTTGCTTGTCCATAAAATGTAAACAGTTCATTTTAAATTTTTGAGCAAACGACTGACTTTGGTTAACCCCTGACTTTTCTTCTAGCACCATCAGGAGGTTGACATTTTTGTTTTTTAGTGAAATATCTCAACAAACAGATCGTATTTGAACTTTGTATCAATATTCATGGTGCGCAGAGGATGTATCCTTAAGACTTTGGCGATCCCCTGACTTCCTCTAGCACCACCACAATAACCCTAACGTTCTTAAATATCTAAAGGTTTTTCCCAAAGCAGTACTTGAGAGTGCACGGACATGCTGTTAAGAGCTTCTTAAAGTCGGCTGTCTGTGGTGCCAAAGACGATACAGACTACACTTGGACTAATCTTGGAATTGTTCAGTGTGAAAACCACGCTTAATGTACAGCTTTCATCTTGCTGCTCTTTTTACGATTCATGTTACTGGGTGGAAGTCAGTTTAAGAACGCAAACTTTGATTTAGCTGCTGCTCGAAGCACACGTTACTCTTAATCTCATATTTAACCTCAAATGAAGCAATGGCAGTTCCTATAAGTTTCATGAATATGCAGGTCATCTACTGTTAATGTCATTCCTTCATAATTTCTCCATCAGACCTGCTGTGTATATAAGCGTGTGGCAAATAAACAAACAACATACACACGATAAATAAAAAGACAAGCGAAGAACCTGAAAATAAACATCAGGAAAGTTTGTGAGAAGAGGGAGAGGAGGACGATGATAACAGAAACGGTTAGATCAGTTGTTGAATTCATTTGTGTGTATAGTGTAATTTGATTTTCTTTTATTCTAACTGAAATATTATCACTAATTTTACATCAATCCTCACTTAACAAAAGAACATCAGTGTTCATGATAAAAACAGACTTAAAAATGAACAAAAACATTAAAAACTGAAATAAAACCCAAGTTATACGGACACGGCCAAGAAATTGGCTTAATCGAGCTGAATCAGGTTTCTCTAATTCCCTTCCCTGATTGCGAGAACTGGGTTTTCGCATACAACTGACATAAGAAATAAGATTACTTCAGAAGGTCAAATGTAACCCGCTTATTTAAGTGCATATAAACACAATTATTGATGGAGGATCAACTGTGGAGTACATAGTCGCAAGTGATTTTCGGTATCTCTTCATTCTTTTGATATTGCTTTCAGTTTGACACCTGAGTTATGGTACAGAAAGTGAAACGATACCTTTCTCCCCCTTTTTTTGCTGTATATAAAAAAAAATGTTTCCCCGTTTAACAAAAGGCAAATTTCTCAAATGCATCAGTAATACAAATGATTACTAATACTAGTCTAATCTGATCAAATATGTACAAGTTTATTCTTGAGGTTGAGGCAAATAAAAGCCTGATTACAACAATCACAATGTCCGCCCCTCTGTCTCTTCAGCCACATCTCAACTTTCCCAGGGCCCTTCAGAATTATTCTTTTTCCATTCACCAGATGCCCTCAGACCTTTCCCCTGTCATTCCAGATCCTGCCACTCCCATCTGCCCTGCGATCACTTCGTTAACCTCACCTGAGGTTCCCCACTTATCTCCCCACCTACACCTCATCAGCCACTCTTGCTATATACCGGCCGCTCCCTGTTGATTCAGAAATAAAGATGCTGAAAGCAAAAAGCATCTCATTGCTTTAATATAACTTCATGAATAAGCTCAGTCTTGATGCAGAAATACACACACACACACACACACACACACACATTATCTCTGTCTCTTTCCATCCCCCTGTGTTAAAGGCATCATGGCCACGCAATGGCCAATTAGAAGAGCCAAAAAATCCGCAAACTACAATTTCACAGAAACATATGGAAAAAGTGCATCAAGGTGGTGTGTTTATTTCACTATATTATCACCTCTGTTACTGTGATGTGATGACTCCCAGTAGAAGGCGTCCTGTGTGGTGTCATTAGCGAAACACCATGGAAAACAAACAAAAACAAATAGAACCTTCTTCAATAATTAATAAAGGATGCTGAGTGTGGAGAACATTGCTGTGATGTACAGTAGTACACAGAGCCTGTGATGAGGCACGGTGTGAGGAATTTTTCATAAAACAGGAACTACAAGGCACTGTAAAAGGTGGTGTCGCAGCACGAACCGGTTGACTGCAGCACTTTTTCTAACAGCTCACTGGGGCTTCTCTTTCTTTTACCATTCTTCCATGCAATAGTTAAAATGGGAAAGTTGGAAATACAAGAAACACAACAGGAGGCATTTAGAGAAAGAGACAGGCAAATAGAAAGACAAGAGGAGGGAAAAGAATATAGGAGGGAAAAGGGCAGTGGTGGAAGAAGTATTCAGATCCTTTACTTAAGTAAAAGTATCAATACCACACTGTGAAAATGCTTCACTACAAGCAAAAGTCCTGCAATCAAAACCTTAAAGCAGTACTTAAGCAGTAAAATACTCCCTGTCAGTGTTATATTATTATGATGTTTTTTTTATTTTTATTACTGCTGCATCAATGTTCATGTTGCATTTTACTGCTGTAGATGTTTCAGGTTGTGCTAACTTTAACTACTTTATATACTGTTGGGTAGTTTAACCTACAGCAATGCATCATATTCCGTAAGATCATCACATGTTTGTAGCACTGCTGTGATTGTCCCGAATCTCTAAGAAGTCCAAAAAGCTCAGAAAAACAGCCCTGTTTTCAGCTTTGTGCCGATGCATTTTCCAGCTAATCCAAGAGGGGGTTTGAATAGTTTATTTAGCTTAAGAATTAGGAGAATCTTCTAAACCCATAAAGGAAACACTTTATCCTTCAGTGTGGGAGTATTGTGTGGCTCGAGAGCGCCCCCTACAAAATTTCAACAAGCAGCCCTTGAGGTAGGTTTCACATAGATGCATGACATTTGGGAGGCAGATGTATCATTTCTCGACTTACAGTACATATATAATAGCATAAGAATGCAAATACACCCTTTCAAAGAGCAATTCACTTTTAAGCTGCCTGAGCCCTACCTATGGTGTAACTTCCACTAGATCCACACTACTACGTTTTTGTTTTAAAACACATATGTTTTGTTACATTTACACCTAGCGTACGCACTACTCCGGCGTTTTAGGGTTTGGAAAAGCTGCGAGCCCCGTTTTCGTTTTAAAACGTATGTTGTAGTCTGGACGGGCAAAAACGGAGGATTTTGGAAACGACGACGCGGCAGCAACGTTTTTGCTTCTTGATTGGGTCTTATTAGTCATGATGTGTCCTTCCCTGATTCGTCAAGCCCCTATCACGTAACCATTTTCCAGAAGAAAACATACACAAAGCATGGCTAATTCAACATGGATAACGAGTCCCAGGCATTGCTGACCTTGTTGTCTATGCTAGCAGCTTTTTTTATAATGCTACTACTGCCTACATGTGCAGGAGCCAAGCTGTTAATTGAGCGATTTGTGACAATCCCCAATTTCAGAGGCGTTATCAGCCCTACATGACCAGTTTTGGGTGAAGAACCAGTGCCTGGTGGGATCATTTTATTAATGATGTTGTTCCTGGGGAATAGAGAGAACTTTTGAATGTCCAGATGTGGAAGGAGCATCAAAGCATCAAAACATCAAAACAGAGTACAGAGCCCAACGTGAAGGATCTTGTCGTCAGCTTCTACCAAACACACGGTAAAGTTATGCCACAATGCTACTCTACAGATGACATCAACAGAAACGGAAACATTCTTTGAATGTACAAGTATTGTGTGTCTACATGTACTGTTTCATGATTGTCAGGAATGGACTGACATGCATTGATGCATCGATATTTAACGTTATGTAGGATATAAGCATCATTGGCAAAAACGTATATGAGTTTATACATTGACAAAATGGATGTTATATTATATTTAGAAAGACACAAAAGGCCTTTGAAAATACAATGATAAGAAAGACAGAAAAAAATGCTATTGACAATGATAATGTTTTTTTTATTACATCATTATTTTTGTCCTTCTTCCTGTTTACACCATCAGACACATGCCCAGTGTACATGAATGTGATATGCCTTTTCAGGTGCGTTAGTATGGACAGAGAACATTTCTCAAATGGGGCTGAAACTCTTGTCTTGACAGAGATCGTTTTCATTTTAAAACGCCATTTTAAATGGATGTAGCCTCAGATAGAGGTCTTCACTGAGCCCCTGAAACCCGACCCAGGTCCCAATCTATCACTTCGGGTCCCGGGTTTACCATTGTGTGTAAAAGCAATAGCAAATAACGTCAGCAGCCATGGCACAGAGCGAGCAATTGTTATTATAGTTCAAAAAGGCAAACAGTAAAAGTTATTAAGCGAGTTGACTCCAGTCAAAATGCAAATCCGACACCGTGACATAAAGTGGACTTGTACAGCTGAAATGATGAGTGAAATTAAGCATGCTTGGGACAACAATAACAAAAGAGGAATAACATGGATAGAACTTTTTGGCAAGGATTGTAAGGCATCACAATCAGGTACAAGGAAGGGAGACGACGGGAGACAAAAGGTTTTATGTTATCGCAACCGGGTCGCTTCCGTTTAGCACATTACGGGTCTCTTTGGGTTCCGGTACAAATTTTTGGACCCGTGTAGACCTCTAGCCTCAGATATAAAGAGTAGACAACGAGAGGACAGATGCAACGCGACCAAAACTGACAGTAAAACATGTTTCAGACATAGCTTTTCTTCTGTTACATTTGACTTAGGCGCTGTTAGACCCTGCTTATGATTCTGGCATCTTGTTGGTTGGTCCTGGGCCCAGAATCCCAGCCTGGTGTCTGACTGCATGTAATGTAGCTATAGAGAGAGGGTTTGGTGTTATCATCTTCTGTTTTCTCTCCTTCCTGTGCATCAGATCCATTGTAGGTTGTCTGAGTTAAATACAGTATATAGTCATTTGTTCACTTTTAAAACTGATTATGGTACCTTCACTTAAAATCAAAAAAACTCAGTCAAAACTAAACCAAACTGCCCTGCTAATTCTGATTTACATATTTTTATTATTGTTTATTTTTACTCATTAATTCCTAGTCATGTTATTTTGCCCACCATTCCTGGTATATACCAGTATTTGGCTCTCCTAAGAGACTGGAAACACTAGTATGGCTACATGGTGGACAAGCTTCCTTGCTCTCCTTTGTCCGGCAGCCATGCACGAAATAGC
This sequence comes from Coreoperca whiteheadi, assembly GCA_011952105.1. Classification (NCBI taxonomy): domain Eukaryota; kingdom Metazoa; phylum Chordata; class Actinopteri; order Centrarchiformes; family Sinipercidae; genus Coreoperca; species Coreoperca whiteheadi. The sequence continues at coordinate 3,471,571 of CM022473.1, read as the reverse complement.
TGGGCAGCCAGCAGACCTCAACCCTACAGTGCCTCCATCTCTCATACCATGCAGAAAGTCAGCAAAATGCTCAGTTCTGTTTGTTGGTGCCATACTGACTGTATCTATGCACTGTGGAGAATGTGTATACATGTGTTTGTGTGTGTGTGTTTAAGGAATAGTAAAATGAGGCACCAGAGTTAAATCTTTCCCGTTAAGCACTGTTGTGTGAAGTTGCCCTTTTGAAAAGCAGAAAAGAAATGCTTGACCTTTGAAAAGTATGATGAGAGATTCTTCTGCATTCAGACCAAATGTCTGTGAGGTTAACAGTGCATCTGACCCCACCTTGGGGTTTTCTATCTTTGTGAGAATACTTAAATTTTCCATCTGACAAAGCAAGCAGGGACTCCTGTGCCTATTTCAAGAATCAAAATGTCAGAGCGCTTGCTGATTTAGAGCCTTTGTAATATCTGCAAGTGTGTTTGTGTATTTAAATTCCCTCTTCAGATCTTTATTTATGTATATGTTTCTGTTGGTTGTGAGATTGACCTTCAGACAAGGCATCTCCATGGATTTGCAGAAACTAGCTCTCTACACCTCTGAAAGCACAGTATTTGTATCCTTCAGCTTATCCAATGGCACAGCATTACTGCCAGGTGAAAGCAGAGAGATTCTCTTTGCTTTTGCATTATTTCTTTGACTCAGAAAAAACAAGGTCCTTTTTGTTTCAAAAGAGGTTTCATAAGTATCGGCTGGCTGGTATACTGCTTGCACCACGGAGCTGATTTCACAATTAAGGATTAAAACCTCGTCCCGGACCAGGACTGTGCTTTATGGTCTCTTACAGTGTCCTTTAGACCCTTTTATCTTCCTGACTTGAGTCCAGACAACAAGAGGGCTGCGACTACAATCTCAGAGAGCTCAGAGGCGTACTGTTCTCCATCGACCACATGTCAAACTAGGAAACTCATGTTGCATGGTCTGCTTTATTTTGTTTGTTTTTGCTGTTTTTTAAACATTTATTTTGTGAATAAGATTCATCATATTACTACTATGTAGATGTGGACCTTTCTTGCTATTGTTTTAACCTGCCAAGTCATTTAGCTCATTTCCTTGCTTGCTTTTACAGAAGCTGTTTTGCATTTAAGGCCTTCTACAATTTTCTGACTATGATCTCAGATTTTTTTCTCCTCTGCAAAGCAGGCCAAGACAGCCTAGACAGAAATCCTTATGTGCCTTGAACACTTCTCTACCATACACTGCTTTTACTTGGTCTCCTAAAGTTTAAGATTGTTTCTAAGAATTTCTTTTCCTGCAAATTTGAACTTTGAGCAACATAAAAACAATGTCTGAGAAACTCAAATCTGTCAACCTCTAAGGCTGGAATTATATCACTGCAAAATTACACCTAAATGTCTGCAAATCTGCACAGAGAAGTTAACGTGCATACCGTTCTCAAATCTCAACAATGCAAAAACGGCCCTGTGCGTCAAACAAGCTAATCATTATGCTGTAATTAATTGATTGCTATCACTAACCACTAACACACAAGTAAATGTTACAATTAGTCATTAAAAATAATGAACAACGAAACCTTTAAAGCTGCACTGGGAATTTAGTTAATTAAAAAGGAGCTAATCTTGTCAGCCTACAACTAAATACATTTTGTTCTGATCCATCAACAAAAAGGTACCATAAAATGTGAAATATATAAATTTAGACCAACAAGCAGATCAAGCATCTAATTAGCACCCCTGGGTAACTCCTGCACTTCAGCGTACACCATGTTCCTGCTGCTACTTGATGCAAGTTAGGCATTAATTGACTGACCACATGCAGGTTAAAACACCATCGTTGCAACATTGATGGATGTAAAAAATGAGCAATCATATTGAGACATGCTGAACTGTTCACTAAGTACATTAAACGTGAGGAGGAAGTGCATAATAAGGAGTCAGGAGCCAGTACCCACGCAGCCAACTGAGGGGAAAGATAAAAACCTCCAGGCTCCCTGCTGCAACCTGAACCAGCTATTAGTTTCCTATCTGCTAAACAGGGGAATGTGGCGTCTGAGAGCAGGATGACTTCATGCACACTGTGGCTGACTTCACCAGGACACAGAGAAACACATCTATTGTCTGTGTATGTCTGATCATTAGGGAACACAAGTGCGTCTGTGAGTCCCTTTTGCCACTTCTGTCCCTTTTTAAACAGAGGACCATTTATTGAAGTGCTATCCACACTTACAACACTGATACACACACACACACACACACACACACACAAAAAGGGCACTTATAGAGCGTCCGACTACTGTACCACTGCAGCAGCACTCATAGAACCCGTTCATATCTCAGTCAGTTGACAGTGGAGCTGAGTGCAGATCTGGGAATTAGATTATTTATCCTGTCTACTTCAGCACATAAAGGACTCATAAAGGGACACACCTAGTTGATAAATATTAGTATGTAATCAATACTGTCACCAAGAAAATACATGAGTGTTGTTAGTTCCAAAGTTTTGGAACCGACCCAAAAAAAACCCATGGAAAACCTTTCATCTAGATTTTAAAGGGACTCAAGGATAGTCAGACCCAATCCGGATAGACACAAACATAATTAGACTTGGGCTCTTGAGTAGACCCAAACAGAGATCATCAACACTTGGCCGCAGCATGATGTTCTGCAATTTCACAGTTCACACTTTCCGTTCGCCTCACAAAACGTATTGTTCTTGGTGATGATTATGATCAGAGCTGAGAGTGGGTCTGCTTGGATCCACTCGGGTATTAGACAGAATGACACACATATCCAAGACTTGCGGACAGGGGAGCAACTACCCAGTGCCAGAGGGGTATGCAGCAACAATTTTTTTCTTTTAATGTGAAATAACACCACAACATTTAGAAATGCAATACTTGAACTGTATTTAATTAAGGGGCATTAGTTCAACCTTAACTGTCAAGTTTTTTTCTTTATATCTATAAAGAATATATATATATTTATTTATAATATAATGGTTGGGGAAACACTGGGGCATCTGAGTGGAAATATCAGCTCTGTCTTAGGTGACTGAAAGGCTAAATTCTTAGACATTAATATTGTTAATAATGCACCAGGTTAGAGGGTTCCTTGTACAATTTACAGCATTAGTTCTCTGAGAATATCTTTCATCTCCAAGCTAACTATTTTTGTTACTTAAATGTCCCTAACTGAATCGATATTGAATTGAATCGGAAACAAATCAAATTGAATCCTTGTGATTTGGAATCACAATTGAAAATGAAAATTGTGATGCAAAATATGATCATTCCCACTAATCATGAATCGTATCGCAATCGTTATATCTGTCAAAATAATCGCAATATGCTTTTTGTAGTATATCGTGCAGCCCAAAACTTTATTTTGATAATCCATTAAGTCATACATTCACTAGTTCCCACTCTTTAATTGTGGCGATTTGCAGCTTTTCTCTGTTTTACATAATTGTAAACTGAATATCTGTGGGTTGTGAACAGTTGGTCAGAAAACAAGACATTTGAAGATGCCAACTAGGCCTCTGGGAAATTGTAATGGCCATTTCTCACTATTTTGACTATTTTGATACCAACATTTTACTTTAATTGAACCTTTCTTTGCTGGGCAGAAGCATGTTCTTTTATCGAATGCAGTAAGCCAAACTTCTTAAATGCAAAACAAAAAAAGCAAAGAAAACAAAAATGCCTTAAAAAAACACAGAATTAAACTAACCCAATTCTGATTTAAACCAAGTCAATCCATCAATACAGTGTGCTATTAAGTAAACGAGACTAAGAACCTGACAAAGCACTCAGTGTCAACTTTCACTGCTTGAGTTCCTTACACACAATTCGGATAGTAAACAAAAGGCCCTAATAATTTGAACAAACATGCGTAAAACCATACAAACATACAATATACACAAACAAGCACACACCCTAGTCCACTTTCTCCTTTCTGCTTCACAGCATTGTTGTTCTACTTTCTTCTTGGTTGAAGGACATGCTCCACAGCCTCAGTGTGTGTATAAAATGAGGTGAAGTGTCGTGGCCTATAGAGACCGGATGTGTGACTTCTGACCTCAGATATAAGGGCTGCCTCTAAGTAGTCATCACCATCTCCTCTGACTTCCTGTCCTGACAGCAGACAGGACTGACTCATAGCAGACCTCAGGCCAGAGAAGGCTGTTGGGTGGAATAAGGTCAGCGGTGTACGTAGGGCCATGGATGGACAGCTTGGCAGTTGAAATTCTTAAGAAACCACCATGTTCGTTCTCTCCTTGAGGGCATTTATTTATCAAACGTCTGAGAAGGAAACCAGTCCAAAAAGTGACCCAAAATTCTCTGAGTGACACACATTTGGTCCTACTTTTAGACATAAGAGTAAGCTTATGCTTTCTTAACCTTGGAAAGTCATCCTTCCTCCTTCAGGATTTAAGAGAGAAGCAGGCTTCATTAATTACCTTTTAAAAGATACTGACTGAATATAAAGTATTTAGGACTGATTTGGTCCAGGATGCAATCACATCCAGTCAGTGAGAGAAATAAACTGTATCCAGTCTGCACATAAGGAGTTCTTGCAATTGTGCTTAACATTTGGCAACAAGAAATAAGAGCAAACACAGTGATGATTTGGATCCTTTAAGATCAGGTTCACATTTCTTCAAGTCTGTCTTAAAACGATACTCACATATGCATATGTACATTGTCACCGCTTTTGGTTGATGTGCATTCGATGGCCTGTGGTCGGATGAAGGCAGAAGCCATTGTCACGGATGTGCTTGCCCCTGCCTCCGTCGAAGATTGCTTGAAAGTCCTCAGAAGACCACTGAATGAGCAACAAGAGGCAACAACCAAAGGTAAAATTAAAGTTGTGTTCATGGATGTAACATTGTTGTGTGTTAGCTATTTGTCTAACGTTAGCTAGCTAATGTTAGCTAATCATCCTCTTCTACTGGTATGGTAATAGTCAACTTTTCCTTCAGTTCACTGAAATTGCTTCAGTAGCTAACGTTAGCCAACATAATGCTGCTCATCCGTGCCTTGTGAAACCAGGCTCTGTGTATCCTTAGATGATTGTGAGCAACATTTCACTATTCGTTATCTTAAACAAAAATACAAATTATAATTTTTTAAAAGGTATAAATATTTCTATAGATAATATTTATATAAAATCAGTAATGATCAAAACAGTAAAGCAGTATCTTGTATTTTTTATAATAATCTGTTTTTAGAGAATCTCTTTTAAGTTCATCCCATCTGTCTGTGCGTCTCCACAGCCCACACGCCATTCTTCTCAGTGGCTTCAGATGCCTCCAATCATGGGACCACCAAGCTCTTCCCACTGTCAGTGCGTTACTGGACACCAGACTTGGGAGTACAGACGAAGGTCCTTGATTTCTATGATGACAGTGATAAAACATCTGCTGCAATCCACAACCAGATAGTCACCAAGCTGGAGGAAAATGAACTGGGACTAGACATATCTGCGTATTCCGCTGACAATGCTAGTCTGAATTACGGGAGATACAACTCTGTCTTCCAGAAACTGAAAGAGAACAACAATTGCATTTTTAAGGCAAACTGTGTGGCCCACATTGTTCACAACAGTGCAAAACATGCAGGAGATCAGCTAAATATCGAAATCAAAAATGTTGTCAACAAGACCTTTAGCCACTTCTCCTCATCTGCCAAAAGCATTGAGGAAATTAAGTCAATTCACACCTTTCTGGAGAGAGTGTACCAGTCCCTGCTTAGACATGTGCCCACAAGATGGCTGAGCTTGTGGCCTGCATTGAAGAGGCTTTATGACAGCTGGGCTCCTATCAAGACCTACTTTCTCTCACTGGGAGAGGACCAGTGGCCAATGTCACTATGGCGGCCTTTCAAGGATGACCAGGATGGTGAGTGCAACCCCCTTGATCTACAGGTAATTAATTTTAATTGCACTCAATTTAGAATTAGGATTAGAGAAATGATGATAATGCAAACAGTGCCAGTACACAGGATCATTGACTCTCCTTACTTCTTTTTGGTTTACCTGTCCTTCCTCAGAAATGCACTGAAGATTTTCCACGACACTGTGCTGGTGCTGGAGTGAGAAGATGGGACTGTCTGTGAGTTCTACGATATGATGTTCACCCTAAAAACCAAGCTACAGCAACGACAAAGTGATGGTTTCCTTGGGGCCCAGACGGGTATACTCCTACAGCAGTTTCCAGACAGACAGGCAGCTGTGCTCAGAGAGGACATGTGAAACTTCTACTTCTACTACTTCTCTTCCGTCAACACCTAACTGACAATCACTAACTTCTTCCTTTCTACCTCTGCTCAAAAAAAAACCAAAAAAAAAAAAACCCCTTCCTATCCTTAGCTTTGAATACTGTGCTAGGCTTTAATAATACTCGTTTTTTTAATGCACTTATGCTTTTTGTTACCTTGTGTTGTTATATTGCTTCCATTGTCTTCCTCAAATGTAAGTCGCTTTGGATAAAAGCGTCTGCTAAATGACTAAATGTAAATGTACTAGTCCTCTCTCACCTACCTGGAGCAGTGCTATGACTTCTCAGACTCCAACTACCAGACGAAAGTGGCTAGCCTGGCACTAAAGAAGAGCCCATTCAACTTCTCCCATCTCTGTGAAGCTGTAGAGGTCCTGCAGCTAAGCAAGAAGTTGAACATGGATGCGCTATATGATGAGTATTATGTCGTTCTTCCACACCAACAGGCCATTGTGCAGTCTGGAGCTCTAGTCGTGGAGAAGTGGGCCACCTTACTCAAGCACTCACACACCAAACATGACAGCATTAGTTTCTTTCCTCTTGAGTGTACCAATCACCAATGCTTCAGTGGAGAGGGTCTTTTCACTGATGACAGGATGCTGGACAGACACAAGGAACAGATGTACAAGTACAAGTACAGTCCATTTAAACCTCATGAAGTCAGAAATCCAGGTGAAGAGCAACTTCACATTCAGTTGCAAGGACTTCTACACTTATGTAGTGAAAGAGAAGGTTCTCCTCAATGCTGTACGCTCCAACAAGAAATACAAGTTCAAGAAGAAACCTGAAGGTAAGAAACCTAGGTATGTAAGACCCCATATGTCTAAGATGAAATTTGATTGATTTTTAAACTTGGTGAACTGTCTACTGGGGTGCAAATGTGTCACTTTTAGGAAACAGTAGCCTTTTAGGTCAAAATATGTCATTGTTTTGCATAGGATTGTATCTTGGCCCCTTTTTGTGTTGTGTCACCCTGTGATGGTGATGGGTTTGCACTCCTCTGTCTATACTGGAAAACCATTTGGAAGCTTATCATAAAAATGAATATTGCTTTAATTCTGTCTCTTATCTTTCTTCCTTATTTGATTCAGATGGTGTTGAAAAGGTTTGAGTCCTAAAGGTGTCCCCAAAGTCCTAAAGGTGTCCCCAGAACACTGAACAGTTTATTTTTTTCCTGCACCTGCCTTTACTAACATGCAAGTTCACCATCCTTCCTCCCCCTTCTTGTTCCGTGAACCTCTGGAGTTGTGAATTAAGACTTTTTTTTTTAACTGTTCCTGCGGAGTTGAGCAACTACAATTCCTGTTAATCCTATAATTTTATATCATAATATATTTAAAGTGAATACAGGGGTGCATTGTGGCAGAGTGGTTGGCGCTCCTGCCTCCCATTAAGGAGATCATGGGTTCGATTCCCGGATCTCTGCATGTCCTCCCCGTGTTACTGTGGGTTCTCCGGCTTCCTCCCACCATCCAAAGACATGCATGTTTAGGTTAATTGATGACACCAAAATTGACCCTAGTGGATGAATGGTTGTCTGTCTATGTGTCAGTCCTGTGACGAGTTGCCCACTGTCCAGGGTGTACCCCGCATAAGGCCCAAAGCCACATAGGCTCCAGTCACCCGCGACCCCTAATGGGAACAAGTGGTAGAAAATGACTGACTGACTGAATACATTTTAATGAAAAATAAATTAAATGAAATAGCTAAAGTAAATCATAAGTGCATCTGTCAATTCACTGAATGTTTGAAATATTATGAATCTTTATTCAGAAAAAAATACACATTGGTTGGTCTATTCATGATTACAAATGTTTAGGGGAATAGGTCATTATTAATATACCATGTAAGGTGCTATGTGCTAGAAATGGGTAAACCACTATCAGTGAGTCTGCCCATGGGGTGGGGGCACTGTCGCGCCAGGCAGTGTCCCACATTGTCCCACAGAAACATACCCCTTGTCCCCCCTTGGGCTTATTAGCAGGTGGTCACCCTAGCACCAGCTGTATGTGGTGGGACATCAGTACGCAAAAAAACCCAAACGTGTTTCGCACGTAGGCACATGAGGAGGCCAACTAATTTTCCAGCATATAGGGGAGTCCCCCTGGAATGGCACCCTTGAGGGCACTTTATCACATTGTCTAGCACATTGCACCAATCTAGAGGGCACTTTCTCATGTTTAATCTACCATAGGGGCCTCCCAGAGGGCACTTTTGGTGAAAACATTCATCGTTTTTTTTCGAACATGGTGGCACCAACAGATCACAATAAAAGTACGAGAAAAATATTAATGCAAACATACTGTAAATGTATTCCATGTTATGGGAACACTCCCCCTTCCCTCCCAAATTAAACACAGAAAAACAGATTAATGCTGTCTCTCACCACTCCCTAAAAAAAAATGCTAATATATATATGAATATAAGTGTAGTCTACGCAGCAATCAATACACATTATGCATTAATATTTATCTCAAATTGCTGCAAATATTGGTAGCTGCAGGTTCAAACAGGTTGACACCGACCATTTGTTCTGAGCTATTGAGAGCTACATGGACAACGTGATTGCGCTGTGGCAAGATCAAAGTGTGTTACAACTCTCTCTTTCAACAGGTCTGATACTGGCCATAAAGAGATCCCTTCCTCACACTGTTCCAATTTAGGCGATGGGGGACACAATCCACCACCTCATTATGTGTAATAATACATTGTAAAGGTCAGCTGAAGTGAATATAAGGCTTTGATAGTCTAGTCTAGATAGGCAAATCGGGTGGGTATTTTTAGTGTAAAATTCTTATCTTAGAGAACAGTATAGACAAGAGTAACAGTTACAGCAACCAATAACCCTTTTCCTTTGATTTGTCAGTGTCATGAATGTTAAAATAATAATGTGCCACACTTTATAGGTAAAGAACATTTTTCTATAATTAATATATTCCCATCATTTTCTCAATTAATGCTTTGTTTTCTTTTCTGCTTTTTAAAAATGAGTGGCCAGATTAACAAAAAACTTAGGGTAACATCAGAATTAGATCTAAAATCTCCTCTTCCATAATTGTGTGTGTGTGTATCTCTCCCTCTCAGACAATGTGCTAAATCAAAAATAAACCAAACAATTACAGCATGTCTGCTGCCACACCAAAAATAGTAAACACAGGCAGCAATACGTTGGGTAACATTTTGGCAAAGATTTTCACTGAAATGCTGCCAACAGGGTTTCCTTTAACTCAGTTCTCAGGTCAGTGTATGAATTTGATATTTTCATCAGTGCTATATAGGCACACCGCCTTGTGAACAATACCACTTATGGCTTCAACGGAGAGACTGTATCGGTAAATCTTTACACTCCTAGTGTATTGCTGCACCAAAACTCATGAAGAGGGTCCAGCATCATTGTAAAGCCCTACTAATAATCCACTGATAGAGATAGAAACCTTTATTGCACCAAGGGGAATTTGGTCTGCACCAAATCTTAAAAAACAGAGATATATTCAATACTAAAAACAGGACAGCACAATGGATATAACAATTAAAAGCACAACGATACTGTACAATATCAAGACACACACTAAAATTTAATACTACCAGTGATGATCCTGCTAATATCTGCGTTCCTGTGTCACACAGCAGGGATAAGCCAACATTAAAATAGTAAGTTCCCCACCCCACCCTTTCCATCTGGAGGCACTCAGGCTCTCCTGAGACCCCGGCGCTGACAGCATGACTTCTGGGGTCTGGCATTGGCGCCACAGAGTCCTTGAGGAGGACCAGCCCTGGTAATATTGGTCTTTCTATCCCTGCTCATCTGTCACACTGCACACAACCAGTACCAAGAGAGATGGAGCGAGAAGAAGACATACAGGGACAGAGATGTGAGAGCTGGGGTTACACTGGTGTATGAGGCACATATTAGCTTTTCAGAACAATTCTAATCCTAAATCCAGTAGGTTTATCCAAGCATGATGGACTTGTCTGTGCCATTTATTGTATTTTACCCTCTGTAGTTCTAAGAGCACATAGAAACACAAGAATAGACAAAATAGATGAATAAGAGCATTAGTCGTGACTGAGGGCATGTTAACCAATAGGGATGGGTACCAAATTGGTACTGGTACTGACGGGTCAGTACAGAAATATTTACAAGCTCCTAGATAAACGGTGGTGCTATCGCTATTTATGTAATCCATTCAGTCCCCTAATGATGATGAAGCTGCCGTCGTCAGGCGATTACGGTTGATGTTATGTAACTGCTTGTTAACATTCTATGCTCATGGTGGACAGGGTAAACCGTTGTGTGGGCTCACTTTACTAAAGTTTATAAAAATGCAGCTAAATGCCATATATTTAAAAAGGTAGTTTTACAGCAACCTCAGGAAACACTTAAAAATACAACATCATATAAATCTGAGGCAGTGCAGCTGCTGCACCTAACATTACGACCTCAGTGCAGCCTCCCGACTCCGATGCTGATGGGATTTGCCAAACTAAAAATGCGACTGACTCAACCTCGTCAAGTCAACGTAACTCTCGTTATCCGTGTGTGGGGGCTTACACGGAGCAGAGCAGAGGAGAGACAGGTGAAGTGAATATTACTCAAGTTGATGACAACTCGTTATGTTTTGCAACGCTGAAATACAACCATGGTGTCCTATTGGGAGATGCAGTGACTTAAATCAATAGTGGGAAAGAAAAAGAAAAATAAGTAAATGACCCCAATACACAAATTTATATTTGAATTGTACTTGTTCAGTCATTATCTTCATTTGTTATTACGTGTTCAAAAGTTTATTTTGAAAGGATACGGTTTGCATGTATCGACCAAAAAAGCAGAGTAAGAAAACAAGGAAGTAAAAGAGTGAAACGGTGATACAGCACGGGGAGAGAAACAAGTGATTAATGGAGAGAAATAAGTGATAAACCAGGAGAGTACAATGGGAGTTTAGCTCCAGTTGAGAGTGGCAACAAGGTATGTTAATTGTATTTATCCGTGGTCAATATGTCAAGTTTATTTTCCTAATTTTAGGCTATTGCTAACTGTCTGGTGGTAAGAGAATGATGTATTATTTTTCTGACTAAGCTAATGTATGGTTTTGTTGGTTGTGTTGAATTCCTGTCTAGCTCTTACGTTGGTCTACATTGAACATCAAGGACAAAATAAAGTGCATAAGACCATCAGTCTTTTGGTAGGATTAACACTGCCAATACGTGCTTGGTATGCAGTTGAGAAGAAAAACATCACTATCATGTCATGTCTTTATTTTTTGCACCAAATCATGGAGAGAAGTATCAGTATAGATAAGTATTGGTATCGATAAGCAGTATCCTCTTACAGAGTGTCTATGATGCGGCAGGCTGGTCTTCTCCACACACATTCATACAATTTTAAAGCCTGGATGCTCATTCGACTCTGGGCTCCCATGTCCTTGAGTTGGCTATAGTTTCGTTCAGTCAATTTCATTGACTTGTTTAAACACACTTTTCAAAGCCGGTTCACGTAAAGACGTTCCCATATGCATACTTCATGCAGCATCTCGTTCCACTTTATCTGGGAACAGGTTTACAATCAAGTAACCCCGAAGTTCTATTTCATTCTTGCTGACTGCAAGAGGCAGTGCTTAACACTGGATGTTATCTGTCTCGCACGTGTGTAGGTCGAGTATTTAATAACATGTGATATGGGATGACGTAGGGCAGCCCTGGTCCCCCAGGGCCCACTGTCGGATTCTTCTCCCAGCAGCACCTCAGTGACAGGGAAAGCTGCACTACAGGGTGGCTTTCCCAAGGGTACACACTTGGTGTCCCACACTAGCTCCCAGTATTCAGTGGCTTTCAAACTGTAGAGGCTGTCACTGAAAACTTGTGCACACTCGTGTTGGTACTGTGCTGTTTTGCTGCAGTCTAGCTCAGTGCCTGTGTGGCTCACTGGTTGGTTGTGTAGGCAGCTATATTTACACAAAGTGGCGTTATTAAAGATTTCAGATCAGACAGTATTGGCTCCCAGTGAGACAGTCCTTCTGTGTGTGATTGCACAAACAGCCAATGCTAAGAATCTAAATTGTAGCTTTTTTTTATGTCACAGATTACATCGTAATTTAAGTCATTAATTGTTAGTGTGAAAATGGTGAAAAGAATGAGGTTCACCTTTGGGAAATATGATCCCATTATCTAAACTATGGCGGTCCAACATAAAAGATCTCCACCTTTTGCCGTTGCTTCAGTAAAGAATCTCTCTCGCTCACGCTGCACCCCCAGCCCCCTCACGCGCTGACACACACACACACACACACACATATATACAATATTCATACGGTCTTGGCTGCATCTGAGAGACACCATGGCACATTTTGAGGACACATCGTTCGAGGTAAGTAACATTACAGTATCCACTGCAGTTATTCACTAGTCTAAACACAATTTTATCATTATCAATGTACAGCAAAAGATAACGTTAGAATGATCACTGATAATAATGCAACCGCAGGGGGGCACAAGCCAGTGTCTTCATGTGCCAGTCCCAAGTCTGGATAAATGCAGAGGGTTGTGTCAGGAAGGGCATCCGACGTAAAACACATGCCAAACTAAAAATGCGAATCATGACAATGACTTCCATACCGGATCGGTCGGGGCCCGGGTTAACAACGACCGCCACCGGTGCTGTTGACCTACAGGGTACCGGTGGAAATTGGATTACTGTTGGTCGAAGACAAAGAAGGAGAGGAGGAAGGTGTGTTCGTAGGCAGAGAGAGAAGAGGAAAGCTAAGAATGTAGGACTGACAGTAGGGACTTTGAATGTTGGAACTATGACAGGGAAGGCTAGAGAGTTGATTGACATGATGCAGAGAAGGAAGGTGGACATACTGTGTGTCCAGGAGACCAGGTGGAAAGGTAGCAAGGCTAGAAGCTTAGGAGCAGGGTTCAAGTTGTTCTACCATGGGTCGGATAGGAAGAGAAACGGAGTAGGGGTTATCCTGAAAGAGGAGTTTGTGAGGAATGTTCTTGAGGTGAAAAGAGTGTCAGACAGGCTGATGAGCCTGAAGCTGGAAATTGAAGGGGTGATGTTCAATGTTGTGAGTGGTTATGCCCCACAGGTAGGATGTGAGTTAGAAGAGAAGGAGAAATTCTGGAGTGAGTTAGATGAAGTGATGCAGAGCATCCCCAGAGGTGAGAGAGTGGTGATTGGTGCAGATTTCAACGGGCATGTAGGTGAAGGGAACAGAGGTGATGAGAATGTGATGGGCAGGTTTGGTCTTCAGGACAGGAACGCAGAAGGACAGATGGTGGTAGACTTTGCAAAGAGGATGGAAATGGCTGTAGTGAACACTTTCTTCCAGAAGAGGCAGGAACATAGGGTGACCTATAAGAGCGGAGGGAGAAGCACTCAGGTGGACTACATCTTGTGTAGACGTTGTAATCTGAAAGAGACCAGTGACTGTAAAGTAGTGGTAGGGGAGAGTGTAGCCAGACAACACAGGATACTATTATGTAAAATGACTCTGGTGGTGAGGAAGATGAAGAGGACAAAGGCAGAGCAGAGGACGAAGTGGTGGAAGTTGAAAAAGGAAGAATGTTGTTTAGTTTTCAGGGAGGAGCTGAGACAGACTCTGGGTGGTCAGGAAGTGCTCCCAGATGACTGGACCACTACAGCTAATGTGATCAGGGAGACAGGTAGGAGGGTACTCGGTGTGTCATCTGGAAAGAGGAAAGTGGACAAGGAGACTTGGTGGTGGAACCAGGAAGTTCAGGAGTGTATACAGAGAAAGAGGTTAGCAAAGAAGAAGTGGGACACTGAGAGGACTGAAGAGAGTAGACAGGAGTACAGGGAGATGCAGCGTAAGGTGAAGGTAGAGGTGGCAAAGGCCAAACAAAGAGCATATGAGGACTTGTATGCTAGGTTGGACACTAAAGAGGGAGAGGTGGATTTGTACAGGTTGGCCAGACAAAGAGATAGAGATGGGAAGGATGTGCAGCAGGTTAGGGTGATTAAAGATAAGAATGGAAATGTATTGACAGGTGCCAGGAGTGTGATGGGAAGATGGAAGGAGTACTTTAAAGAGTGAAAATGAGGAAAATGAAAGGGAACGAAGAGTAGAACAGGTGACTGGTGTGGAGCAGGAAGTAGCAAAGATTAGCAAGAGTGAAGTGAGGAGGATGTTGAAGAGGATGAAGAGTGGAAAGGCAGTTGGTCCTGATGACATACCTGTGGAGGTATGGAAGTGTCTAGGAGAGGTGGCAGTAGAGTTTCTGACTAGTTTGTTTAACAAGATCTTGGAGAGTGAGAGGATGCCCGAGGAATGGAGGAGAAGTGTACTGGTGCCAATTTTCAAGAACAAGGGAGATGTGCAGAGCTGTGGCAACTACAGAGGAATAAAGCTGATGAGTCATACAATGAAGTTGTGGGAAAGAGTAGTGGAAGCTAGGCTAAGGGCAGAGGTGAGCATTTGTGAGCAGCAATATGGTTTCATGCCTAGAAAGAGCACAACAGATGCAGTATTTGCTTTGAGGATGCTGATGGAGAAGTACAGAGAAGGTCATAAGGAGTTGCATTGTGTCTTTGTAGATTTAGAGAAAGCGTATGACAGGGTGCCGAGAGAGGAGCTGTGGTATTGCATGAGGAAGTCTGGAGTGGCAGAGAAGTATGTTAGAATGGTGCAGGACATGTATGAGAGCTGTAAGACCGTGGTGAGGTGTGCTGTAGGGGTGACAGAGGAGTTCAAGGTGGAGGTGGGTCTGCATCAAGGATCGGCTCTGAGCCCCTTCTTGTTTGCTCTGGTGATGGACAGGCTGACAGATGAGGTTAGACAGGAATCTCCATGGACTATGATGTTTGCGGATGACATTGTGATTTGTAGTGAGAGCAGGGAGCAGGTGGAGGAGAATCTAGAGAGATGGAGGTCTGCTCTGGAAAACAGAGGAATGAAGCTTAGCCGCAGTAAGACAGAATACATGTGTGTCAATGAGAGGGACCCAGGTGGAACGGTGAGGTTACAGGGAGCAGAGGTGAAGAAGGTGCAGGACTTTAAGTACTTAGGGTCAACTGTTCAGAGCAATGGAGACTGTGGAAAAGAGGTGAAGAGGCGAGTGCAAGCAGGTTGGAACGGGTGGAGAAAAGTGTCAGGTGTGTTGTGTGATAAAAGAGTATCAGCAAGAATGAAAGGAAAGGTGTTCAAGACGGTGGTGAGACCAGCGATGTTGTACAGCTTAGAGACAGTGGCACTGAAGAAAAGACAAGAGGCAGAGCTGGAGGTGGCAGAGCTTAAGATGTTGAGGTTCTCTTTGGGAGTGACGAGGATGGACAGGATCAGGAACGAGTACATCAGAGGGACAGCTCATGTTAGATGTTTCGGAGATAAAGCCAGAGAGGCCAGACTGAGGTGGTTTGGTCACGTTCAAAGGAGAGACTTTGAATATATTGGTAGAAGGATGCTGAGGTTGGAGCTGCCAGGCAGGAGGTCTAGAGGAAGACCAAAGAGGAGATTTATGGATGTAGTGAGAGAGGACATGAAGTTAATTGGTGTGAGTGAAGAGGATGCAGAGGACAGGGTTAGATGGAGGCGCATGATTCGCTGTGGCGACCCCTGAAAGGGAACAGCCGAAAGGAAAAGAAGAAGAAGAATGATCACTGATAATGTTAATCAAACGTTAACTGTCAGTCTCTTCGCTTATGTGACTGACATATCCAGCTGCTTGTTGTGAAAAACAATAATGTTATAGAGAATGTTATTTAACTAATGTTATATCTAGTTAACATTAGCTAACTATTTAACGTTATTACAACATAACAATTTTCAGAATCTAAGGGGCAAGTTTCAAGTTCTTCTGCTCCGCCGCTAGCCATCGTTGACTTAACAAGCCCTCGTGAACACATGCCTGTTGTGGGTAGTTTCACTGAAACTCAGCATCCAGTTTAAAATAATGCAATTACTTAAAAAGCAATATCAGCAGAAAAACTTTCAGTCTCTGATCACTAAACATTTTAGTTTAATCCGCTAGTTGACAGCGACGGGAAAAAAAAGCGCAATTAATTAACAGCATTCGACAGCAACATTTAACAAATTATTATCACCAGGCAGCTCAGTTTGATGTGATAGTATTTATTTTGTTGACATGTTGGCCCAAGAGTCTGACTGGTTGGATTTGGTAAATTGGTACCAATTTGGTACATTTTTAATTACTGTATCAGGAATTTGGTAAAATTACTTCTTTTTTTATAATTAACACTTGAAAAGATGAAGGCACTTGCAAATGACAAGGTGATATAAAATGTAAACCATACTTTGGTGTTTCATTTTTACCTCTTTACGTGTCACGTGTGTGCCAAACCATGGGTCGTGATCCGTACGGCGATCCGTTACACCGCTAATGGATATTGATGAAAACTTGTGGGCTGGTGGCGATGTGCAATTTTCTATGTGCCAAAACAAATATTTTTGGTACTGCCAGTTTGTTTTGTTCTTGTGTGTAATAAAACATTAGCTTCATCAGAAAAAAATCGTTGCAGAGAATCGTGATATCAATTCTAAGCTAGAAAAATCGTGATTCATATTTTTCCCAGAATCGTGCAGGCCTAATGCACTGTAGTAAAATGGTTGCTGAAAACCTGCGTATAAATGCAGCAGGTCAGTAACCAGCTTTCCCCAAACCCCTGACTTTATTCTGAAAGCATGGCTTGCTTCTTGCAACTGTTTTGACAGAAGACGCTACTTCCTGACTTTTTTTTCATTTATATTTGTGCGTGTGTGCGTCTGTGTTGGAACAGACTAGAGAGGACAGACAGGCATACAAACAGGCCTCTTCCTTTGGAAAAAGAGTCAAAGAGTCTTCTTCCCTCTCCCGGAGTTTTGTGCTTTGTCGTCCGTCTCTTCTTTCTTAGTGTCACTTTCAGCAGGTATTTCAGTGTCCGGAGATGTATCTGGATCAGTGACTATGGCGACCTGCTGGGGCAGTGTTGCTGTGTCTATGGTGCAGGGGACGAGTGGCTCGGGTCCTGCTCGTTGGGCTCCACCTGGAGCTGCTCGGTTGTCCGTCTGGACCCATCATCTTCCCTTATGTTTTACCACCTAAACATTTCTAACATAATAATATATATATATACAACAATTTTGCCATCATGGCTGTATATGTTATAGTTTTGATGCTATAAATCTATTCTGTACTTACGACATCTATTGCATGTCTGTCCGTCCTGGGAGAGGGATCCCTCCTCTGTTGCTCTTCCTGAGGTTTCTATCATTTTTTTCCCCTGTTAAAAGGGGGTTTTTTTGGGTAGTTTTTCCTTAATCGAATCGAGGGTCTAAGGACAGAGGGTGTCGTATGTTACAGATTGTGAAGCCCTTTGAGGCAAATGTGATTTGTGATACTGGGCTATATAAATAAAATTGAATTGAATTGAAAAATTGAAATGTTCAGCAGTGAAAAGTGACTTATTTAGACTTCTGAGGGCTAAGTTGTGTTGATTTCAGTTTTAGTCAGACACTGCATATGAGGACACATCAATATGTGTAATTACCTCTCCTTTACGGAAGCTTCTTGCTGCCACGCTGGAAAAAGAAAAACTGATCAGTATCACGTTCTAACGTGATAACTTTATTGTTATAACAAGATGTTTTTCATGTAATAACATGATATCTTCACGTTATTACAACATAAACTTTTCACGTTATAACAATATAAGTATCACGTTATAACGTGAAAAGTTTGTTATAACAAGATGTTTTTCATGTTATAACAATATATTTTCACGTTATTACAACATAATAACTTATCACGTTATAACGTGATAACTTAATTGTTAGAACAAAATGTTTTTCATGTTATAACATGATAATTTATATTGTTATAAAGTGAAACTTTTCACTTTTGACCAATCTTTCCTTCTGTACAGACCCATGCATTTTCAAAGCCTTCTTAGTGTACGCATACTTATCACAATATCATCCACTGTGCTCAATAACAGTAGAATCTCGCCATGTCTTAACCCAAGCATAAAGTAGAACTTGATCAAATCCTGTAAATGAGCCATATTCCTCAATTTATCCGTTCTCTGCACACATTTCCTCATTCAAACATAAGTTTCACATTATAACAATATAGGTCAAGTAATCACGTTATAACAATATAAATTATCATGATCTAACATGAAAAACATCTTGTTATAACAATATAAGTTATCACATTATAACGTGATAAATGGTATATTGTTATAACGTGATAAGTTAGTATGTTGTAACAACATGAAAATATCGTGTTATAACATGAAAAACATCTTGTTATAACAATAAACTTTTCACGTTATAATGTGATACTGATCAGTTTTTCTTTTTCCAGCGTGGCAGCAATAAGCTTCCGTACTCCTTTCATCCAGCTGCTGCATTGTTATTTGCTCTTTCGTGATGCACATGCATACTTGTAAAAAGCTTATTACAAAACCAGTCAGATTAATGCCTGGAGTTCTCCAGGAGAAATCTACATGGGGAACGAAAGGTTTCCATAAGGTAGGGGATTCAGGTTTCTCGTTTAAATGACCGCTAACTGGAGAAAGCCAACTCTAACCTGGTTACTTAAGTCCATGTAAATGCTCTTAATGGAGACCCGTGTGATGGAGTCCAAGTGGCAAAGCACGGTGAACCATGTTTAGGACATCCATGAACATTGCACTCCTGCATTTCCTTGCCGTGCTGTGCTATCCACGTCTGGTGGGAGAAGCATGTAACAAGGAGTGGTTGGAATCAGGTACAACATACACATGTAATGTATTTGCTTAAAAATGATTAGTAGTTGGTGCTTGGTTTATTTTGGTTCCAGTGACTCAAGCCATAAAATACTTTGATTGGAAAATGTTCATGCGCATAAATATATAACCCAGTGAGTGTGTTAAAAATGGCTTTTATTTAGGGGACGCAACCCACTAAAATTTGTACTGAAGTACATCACAGGCAATTCTGAAGGGAAACATTTTAAAAATGGGTTACATTTTCTAGCTCCATCATGTATGAATCATATTATACATCTGTATAGCTACTACAGTAGAACAGCTGACAAATGATGTTGGGCAGTTGTCTCCACAGCATACCCAGTCAGTCCTATCAAGGAGAAGCCATAATATGGTTAGTAGTTTCAGTCAGTCCCTAAATATTTATTGAGTGAGTCAGTGCACGAGTCAACTAAATATCACTGAATGTGATCTAAAAATGTTTTCCTTCCTCCTGCATATGCATCGGCCCTTATGGAGTCTTTAGAGTGGGCTGTACCAGGTCACCAAAGACTCTACGAGAGAGCAGTCCTGTCTTGTCCTCCACTGCACCTGCCACCAAGGATGAGGCAGTTTGCCTGTGTCTTGCACGGCATTCACGATTTAACACAAAACAAACAGGTTACATACTAAGTCACATTTATCTGTGAGATATCTCAAAACCCTGGTAAGAGATTTTGAAATCTGGTAAACAATTAGGCCACTGGGCAAGGATCGAGTTACTAGTTTTATGTTTTGTTTTCGAATAGTTTTCTCAACATTGCAAGACCAAATGAAGACCGCTGGCTAAGTGTGTAGGAGAAACTACGGTGGCCGCCAGAAGTGCAAAAGGCCCTATCTACAGCCAGTGTTTGGCTTTCCGTTCTGGGCTACTGTAAAAACATGGTGGTTCCACATAATAGTCAAACAAATAAACAAGTTATTTGTTTAAGAAAGCAGCCTTTTGAGTAACTTTGGCTGCCATATTGGTAATCGGTGACTGTTTCCCATCTAAAAATGGTATCGGTGTCAAAAATGTGGGCCGTATCCCATATCGGTCGGTCTCTACATGATACTAAAGAGACATAAAGTACTAAGGGAAAAAAAATCTATGAAGGACAAGTACTGTAAGCTTATGAAAGAGATATGCACAAATTGTATTGATAGCACTGAGCCATGATGCACTGTTGCTGGAAATAAAAATTTTTGTGTCATGATTCTAAAACCCCAGTTAGAAAATGCATTGATTTCAGTAAACAACTGATAACCTTGAGTTTACAGTATATTGTATTAATTAATTGTATATTGTAATGATGAATTGTAAGATTTAAATAAGATTTATTTTGCTATTCTAGCAGAAAATGTGAAACGTTGTTACCGCTACTATTAATAGCTCACAAGCCAAGGGGATGGTACCTACCAAATTTAAACATGCTACTGTACAGCCTTCGTTGAAAAAACCTAATTTAGATCAGCATGACATGAATAACTACAGACGGATTTCTAAATTGTCCTTTATTTCTAAGGTCTTGGAAAAAGTTGTTAACCCCTAGATTTCCTCGTATCTGAGTGCTTGTCACACTTTTGAAGCATTTCAGTCCCGTTTTACGGAGTTACATAGTACTGAGATTGCTTTGTTGAAGGTTTTTAATGACATCTTACTCACCCTAGATGCAGGTTCTGGCTGTATTTAATTTTACTGGACTTTGAGTGCAGCATTTGACACTGTTGCTCTGTGTCTACTCTGTTTGACTGCCAGCGTGAGATAAAAAGGTTGGACGGACATGAATTTTTTACAGCTTAATAATGACAAAACTGAAATCATCATTTTTGCTCCATCAGCTCTGTCCTCTGACATAATCAGCTTGGTTTGCTCTCTTCTAATGTTCATAACTGTGTCAAGAATCTTGGTGTCATCTTCGATTCCAGCCTGAGTTTTGATAAGCAGATTAGCACTGTGGTAAAAAATTGTTTCTTAGATTTCTTTAGATCAATTGCTAAAATTAAGATGATGCTATCGAAGAGAGACCTTGAAACTGTCATTCATGCTTTTATTACCTCAAAGTTGGACTACTGTAATTCGCTGTACCTGGGTCTGCCTAATTCAAGTATCAATTGTCAGCAAATGGTTCAGAGCGCAGCAGCTAGACTACTGACTGGCACTTAAAAGCGTCAGCACATTAATCCTGTGCTAGCCTCTCTCCACTGGCTTCCGGTTAGGTTCCGGATTGGTTTAAAAATTTTGCTTTTTGTTTTTAAAGCTCTGCACGGACTTGCACCTCAGTATATTAGTGATCTTCTTGTCATGCACAGTGCCTCAAGATCCCAGAAGCTCCTCTAATCAACTTCTTCTTTCGATTCCGCGCTCTCTTTATAGACTAAAAAGGTGACCTTGCTTTTTTTGTGGCAGCTCCTCGAATCTGGAACAGTCTCCCTTTTAATATTAGATCTTCCCCCTCTGTTGCTACTTTTAAATCTTCTTTAAAAAGTCATTTGTATTCTATATGTTTTAACTGATTTTGTAAATGTTTTCTTGTGGGACGTTAATGGATTAGATCAAATATGTAACTCTGTTTTGATTTTATTTTAAGCACTTTGGTAACAACCTATGTTTTAAAATGTGATTTATACATCAAGAAACTAAACTAAACTAAATGCGAAATCTATTTAAAAACATTTTTTAAATAGAGTATTTTTCTAATATTCTGTTTTATCATCAAATCTCCCAATTTATGTTGCTAAACCCGAAATCTGTAATCAAGCCAGACCAATACATCAGCCTGGCCAATACTAGTTTATCACAAATACATATCGGTGTATTTGTTGCCATTTGTTCACTAGAGAGTACTTACAAGTTTATTGTTAAACTGCAAAATGTCCTTTTCAATTCTTATTATGGTCAAAATAACTAAATAAAACCAGATAACCACATTTAAGGGATCCTTGTTGAAAATCTAATAAAAAAAGTTTGTGCCTGTTATGTTTTGTTAACAAAATGTATATTTCATGTATACCATGCCAAAAAGGAAAAAAATCACTCTCGTGCACCTTCTCTGGATTCGTTCCACATTGGTGGAATGATCTGGCTGCTCCTACAAGATCAGCAGATTCTGTAGCCACCTTTAAAAAATGCCTGAAAACGCATCTCAACTTCAACACCTAACTGACAATCACTAACTTCTTCTTCCTTTCTATCTCTTTTCATAAAAATTAAAATTAAAATTCCTATCCTTGGCTTTGTATACTGTGCTAGACTTTAACAGACTAGTTTTTGGTGCACTTATGCATTTTGTTATCTTGCTTCCATTGTCTTCCACATATGTAAGTCGCTTTGGATAAAAGCGTCTGCTAAATGACTAAATGTAATATAAATGTAAAGATTGATCGATATATTGTCAGCAAGTCCATCGGTCAGGCTCTAATCTGTTACATTGCACAGGTGAAACTATAACAAAGGTGACAGAAGCTGTTTTGCCTTGTTGTTGTTAGTCTGGGACATTTCATAGCTTGTACCTTTCAAGGTATACATTTAATCTACTGAGGAATTGAAGTTAGATACTGTTAGCATTGTCTGCAAGACAGGTACTGTGCAGCACTACAAACCTGATAAATATTTCACAACAGCAGTATAGACAAAGCATCTCCAAACACAGAGGATGTTTAGTTTTTGAGTACACTCTATACTATAAAGATGGATGGATTTAACAGCCATCAACATGGGTATGGACAAATATGCATGTTTTATGCAAATGTACGTTTATTATTAGTGAAACCATCAGAGCATGAAGACTAGACATGTATCGAAGGTCATAGATGTTTTTCCAAAGAACTTGTTCATATCTCTCAAGCCTAAGCTTAAAAATTCAGAATAAGCAGTGATTTCTCTCATTTTAAGAATATAAATAAAAGGCAGTTTTTACACTGGCAGTTTAGTTCAGAATGGGGCACAGTTTGCATGAAAAGTTGGTCATGTGAAAGCTGTCATGTGGACCTGGTAGCGCACCAGAGTACCGAACCCGAGACTACCTGGAGTTTCTCTGAGTTCGGTTGCACTTGAACAGTGTGAGAAACAGTCCCTCCAGGATTTCGCGGGCCTTTTTCGTGATTGTTGTGGCCTAAAATGCCTGATGTTGCGGCCGCTTTTCTTAAAAGTTGCGATGAAAGTTGCGATGTTTTGGCATTTGTTTTTCTAGGTTAAAACGGCAAAGGTAGATACATTTTTACTGAAAGTGCTCATATTGTGCTTTTTTGCTTTTTCCCGGGCCTTTATTGTGTTTTAATATCTTTTTTTGTGCATGTTATAGTTTTAAAAAGGGGAAAACCCCAAAGTGCACCCCAAAGGGACTTACCATGTCCCACAGAAAACACTGTTCACCAACTGCTCTATTGTAGTTCAGCCTTTACTTCAGAGGAAAATGTATTTTATGAGTAAACTTGAGCATTTCTGAAACTAAAACGCAGCTAAAAGTTCTGCTGCGGTCTGAAATAAAACTACTAAGGTAAGTGATGCCACCGTCTATGCGGACGTGTAGCCGACAGGGGCACTTCCGTAGGACGGTGACGTCACATACTGATCCTCGGGTTGATGCCTACGACGTCTCGGCTACAGTGGAATAACGTTACAGACACGCGAGCTTGAGTTTACACGTTCAAGTGATTCCAGAATAAGCTAACACAACCATCGAAAACGTTAACGTAGCTAGCCATCACAAGTCATTACAGTCTGCAAACACCAGCCAGCAACTTGTCAACAGCTAACTGTTAGATAGCTACTATTTCTTTACTCTCTGTTGGCAGAAAGGGAGTAAAAGCTTCATTTAAACTGGTAGCTTTGCTCGCTACACTTTCCAAGTAGCTTGCCCAACACTGTGCACATCTTGCAAAACAGTTTACCCCTGTTTCGTAAAGAACATCTGGATACTGTTTTTCACGGTCCTTTGCTGTTATTTTTGTGGGTAAATGTGAGATGATGGCAGCACACATGTTTGCAGCGTCTTCTGAACACAACTAGGAAGTGAGTTTGCTGAGGTATGACGCCGCTTAGCAGGAGACCGCAATGATTGGTCAAAGTTGCAGAAAAGTTGGGGTGATTGGTCAAAATTGCAAGTCGCGCTGAATTCACGGGGATTTGTTGAAGTTGCATTAATAGTTGCGATCGCGACATTGCGAAATCCTGGAGGGACTGGAGAAACATGGACTCAGAAAAGTAACCTGCGTTTTAGCCGATTGTGATGAGAGCGAGCTTGCAGTGTATTCGCGCATGCAATCTCCTCCGAGTCCCTTTACAAGCATGCAACAAAAAGCCCCCTTCATCCAATATATTGACCCGCATTCTGTTCCCTTTCAAAAGTTACACTCGATGCTGCATGCAGTATGCATATGGGAACGTCTTTACGTGAACCGGCTGTGAAAAGTGTGTTTAATCACGTCAATGAAATTGACTGAACGAAAATAGATCTACAAGTAGATGAGCCCCAGAAGGCTAGCTGCTTTCAGGTCTTTTTGTTTTCAGACTGATTCTGTGTGGTGTGTGAACAGGAGCTGGAAATCAACTAAGATGGAGTTATTTTTCAACTGGCAGCAGGTAAGAAATCTAGCAGATGAAAATGAGCCAGGAGTCTGGGCATTGTGAGTGTCTCCGCGCCCAACAGCAGACACGGACACACGCACGTTTCCTGTGTGTGTTTGGGCGAGGTGTTTGGGTGTGTTTGCCGGCATTGCTTTCCTGCATGATCCCGAAGCGCCGTTGCCTCTTCGGTTCACGCGGGGATGATGTGGATTAATCTCTTGGGTCTGCGGACTAACGATAATAATAGTCATGGCGCGGTGGCAAGATTGCAACCTGACTGGCCCCATAAACAAGAGATCCCCAAACGCAGCAAGACTGAGGATGAACTAGTGTCTTCTACTTCACGTGTTTCTGTGCCTCCGACGTCGATCTTTTCGACTATCGGGGGTGCAAAATCAAGTGGGTATAGGCGATGCTACAGGGAAGAGATGCTCGCGGGCTGACAAGAGTCAGTGTTTCTGTTTATCGGGGGGCAGCCGTTTGAATTTCATGTTGAATTTCCCATGTATAAATCCTGTTTTTCTTTTCCAGGACACGTGGTCGTTTACAACCCCCCCCAACAGGAAGTGTGAAAGCTAATACCGCTATCAGAGAGCCTGGCAGGCGTTTCTGCATGGGTGTTAAGCACAGTACAAGGATACAGGAAATCCAGTTTATTCGTTGTCCTCTGTGTTTCAACGGCGTGCTCCCCACTTCTGTGAAACCGTAGTTGGCATGAGTACTGTCACAAGAGCTGTAAACTCTTCTGAGCAAAGGGGCCATAGAACGTCTTCCTCTTCCAGACAGGGAGTCAGGCTATTAGAGCAAATACTTTCTGGTTCCTAAGAAGGATGGGGGGCTGCGTCCAATCTTAGATCTTAGGGGCTTGAACCTTTTGGTCATAGCACTCAAGTTCAAGATGTTAACTGTAAGATGGTCCTGTTGCAATCCCACATTGCGCTTGGTTCGTCACAATCGATCTGAAGGACACATATTTCTCATACACAAAATGCATGAATTCAGCACTGGCTCCATCGCGACTGTAGGGCATTCACATTTTGACTTACATCGACAACTGGCTAATATTAGCAGTCAGTAGGGATGCCATGGCGGTTCCCAGTGACAGGTTGAATGCCCTGTGTGTAAATCCTGCTATTTTCCAGGAGACGGGGTCTTTAACCCCCCCCCAACAGGTAGTTAGCGATTGGTTCGTTACGATCAATCTGAAGGGCGCATATCTCCACAGAAATATAGCCACAGAAAGTTCCTGAGGTTCGCTTTCAGGGGCAAAGCTTACCAATTTCGTGTTCTTCCGTTCAGCCTAGCCTTATTACCCCGCACGTACACAAAATGCATGGATGCAGCACTGTTTCCATTGTGACTCCAGGGCATTCGCATTTTGACTTACATCGACAACTGGCTAATATTAGCACAATCACAAGAGATGGCGCTTTAGCACAGAGATGTCATGCTGGCTCATCTAGTTTCTCTCGGGTTGAGACTCAATGCCAAGAAGAGCGTTCTTTCGTGGCGTGGGTATTCTCGTTCCCAAATGCATACTGTAAGCAGCATCGAGTGAAGCTTTTGAAAGGGTACTTGATTGTAACCCTGTTCCCTGATAAAGCAGAACAAGATGCTGCATCGCAGTGCCGTGCTGATGATGCCGCAGGACCGGTCTTATCAACAAAAGGACCTGAAGGCTGGCAGCTGGGGCTCATCTACTTATAGCCTCGTGCAACTGGTGCGCCGGTGACGTCACCAGCAGAGGCTATAGTTTTGTTGAGTCAATTTCATTGATGTGATTAAACACACTTTTCACAGCCGGTTCACGTAAAGAAATGTCCCATATGCATACTGCATGCAGCATGTCGTTCCGCCCTACTTAAAATTAACTTTAGTGTAGCTATCACCTATGAAACTACTGTCATGTCGGAAGAGAAACATAGATGGAACTGTCTGTTGATACCCATCAAAAATCTGAAAGTAGTAAAAACATTGAAAATCCATTGCCGGCAAAGCATTGAACATTAAACTCTGTACAGAATGGTAAAAGGACTGTGTAGTGCCTTTCAAGTCTTGCGACCACTCAAAGCGCTTCACACACTACATATCAAATTCACCCTGTTCACACACATTGATACACTTATGGCAGGAACTAACTGCTAAAGTTGACTAAGAATAAATTAACTTCTATTCATTAAAGTTGATGGCTGTGTGACCATAGCAGTAAAATCTCTGTAACCACACAAATCAGAAATGTAATTTCTTCCTCCAACTAGGCTGGAAGATCTAAACTGAGATCTAGGCCATATTCACAAAGGATCTTACCACTAGAGTCTTTTTAAATGGCTTTCTCTCTTAAAAAGGTTGAGTATGCAATTTGAAACCAATAAACATTTTTGTGAAATTCAGCGAATATCTTCTCGCGGTCCGCTAGCTGTCCGTTCAGTGTGTGCGCTGAAAAAAACTCCGGTGTTTGTACTCAGCCCTGGCTCTCTAAATGGGAAACAAACAAAGTGGCTCAGAACGAGCCACACAACACTATTCCAGCCATGATTTGGGTGTCAGGTAATGTTAAATAACTTGCCCACGGACATTCAGCTCACTTTCTAGTTTGCTCAGATATGCTGTTGTAATGTTTGCTATAGCAGCAGGAGGGTTGTGAGCATCGCTGTCTGGAGCTGGTGTGCTGGGTGCTCTGGCTTCAAGCAGCAACTGTAGCGACAGTTTGCTAACCCACCTAGCTAATTAACCCACAACATAGCTAACATTAGTTGCACTGCTTGCTGTGTCGTTCACTCTATATCACCACCAAGCTACTTAGACTGCGCATACAAATATTTAACCTTTTGTCAATATGGATGTGTAGACATTGTTAGATCAGCTAGATTCTCCACAATTCAATCGTTCTGGTCATTTTACAGAAACCACGAGCATTTATTGGCATGGTAAACAAGAGAGACGAAAAAGAAGTGGTGACTCCTTACCTTTGAAGCGGTCATAAAGTCTGAATGTGTCTATTCCTGGATTATTTACTTAGATTCACATCTTTGCTGAGCAAGAGTTTTTGCGAAAGGAACTGGTTTGTCTCATATAGACGCCTGTCCCAAATACAGGTTCAGCGATTGAAGCAAATAAAAGCCCAGGCTATTATTTTAGGTTTTACAGTAGTCCACATTATGTCCCACAAATTTGTTATTGCCAGCACTGATTACAGCAAGTGTTAAGCCTCCACTCTTTTGTAAAAAAGGATGTAATATTCAGAACATTGAAAATATTTTTTATAAAAAAAAACATTGTGGAGTGAGGAGACAGGAGACAGAGATGCGTCGAGTCAGCTTTACTCTCCACTTCAAACTAAATCACTCAACTCAACAGCGAAGGATGTAAACAACTGAAACCACGCTAACCCTGAACTGACAAACCAGCAACCCCTCTCTTAAAGGTACAGTCTCTGAGTGAATGTCTCTTTCCGTTCTCTTGTGGGTCACCACAACATGCTGTTAACACTGTATCCTCACTTTGATGCTGAGTAATAAACCAAGCTCACAACCCAACCTCGCTAGTTAACCAACTCTGTAGGTAAAATGTGCAGACTTGTTAAGCTAAAAAAAGTGTTAGTTTCTGTCTAGGTAATAATAATATTAAGTTCAGTTTTACAGGGCTCGAGACTAACGGCATCCCGACGATAGAAAATGTGTTTGGGAAGACCTGAGATATTCCCCGGGATACCTCTAGGACGAAAGTGATTTTTGTATGAATGTGTCGATTTAGCAAATGACAAACTGAGCCGATAAAATATGAATCAAGATTTTGTTACTGCATTGCCTATTTCCTGCCACAAATGTTTTCAATAACACATTTTGGTGTACTGTTTGGATGTGATTTGAGAAAGTTCGTGACCAGGCGCCTTTTGAGTCCTGCTTGAAAACAGACCAAGCATTGCCCCAACTTGCATGTGTCGCTCAGCATGTTTCGTTGCTCTGATTGGTTGTAGGTCTTTCCAATTGTGCCCAGAAGCATTTTGGTCTGCAACTGTTGATGACGCCCCTTGGAAATCGAAAATGAACTGAGAGTTTGTAGACCAATACGCATTTGCGAATTAGTCTGGCATTGCAAGACTACCAACTGGCTGCTGTGAGTTTGTCCTTTTAACGGAAATACGCTTTTGTCATTCACAAATTAATTCTAAATCACTTCTACATTTCAGTTTTTTGGGGTTAGTTTGTTTCCGATCAGAGTTAAGCTACTGTCAATAAAATTCAACACTTCCTGCAGACATTTCACATTAAAAGCCTACCCTGACAGAGGGATTATGCCTTTTGAGCTGCCACTAGCAAACTCTTCCATGCAAAGAACAGCTTAGCATTGTCACCGATCAGCTGGGTAGGCGTTCAATACCTTTAACCTCCAGTTATCTAAGTTATCTATAGTGAGCAGGATGGTACTACACTTGTAAGTCTAGCCCTGTATTCTCAGTGGGTTAGCTGTGCAGTGATAGCTTACCTAACATTATCAGTGTGATAGCTCTCTGGTTCTGTCCTGCTATTAGGAGTCTGAAGCATGTTCTCCTGCACAGCGCTTCACTGAGTTTTAATTTGGATTCAGGCTGTTGGAAGGCTTCTATCTAAAGCCTCAACCCTTCCCAGACACCACCAGCCTTCCAGCAAGTCATCCCAGACACTAAGGTATACGCACACACACACACATCTGCATGATAAAGTGTTCATATAATATTCTGAACTAAAATATTTAAAACGCAAAAATATAGACAAATCCACTGCCTGTGCACACTGTATCCCCATTCACGTGATATGCACACATCTTTAATGTATACTTTGTATTACAAAGGGTGTGACTAACAGTGTGTTGCTCCAATCAGGTGATGATGGCATTAGGTTACAGAGGTATGACCCCTGGCTGGACAGTGTTGATTTGTGCATTTAAAGTCTAGTTTTAAGTGTATGTGACTTGCTGTACATTGACCAGAACCCCTACGCTTAGCCCCCAGTTGTCAAAATACTGTAAATCAGTAAAACAGCAGGATATTTCTTCAAAGTTTCTTCTATTCTGCTAAAACAAAAACTATAATGAATGACAACAGTTTGATTGCCATTTTTGTTTTGGTCAGGAAATAGAGACACTAAAAAGTGTACTCCCATGGGACAGTATTTTGTGCCAGTTGGCTAAAGGAGTATTTAAGGGATTATGGACATATTTTTGAACAAGCAGTAAAGGTTATTTAATGACCTGCACCTACTTTTGCTTCTATATTTACATATATATATATTGAAGAAAATAAACATTTCTGTGACATGATCCTAACATCTGATTGTGGGCAAATTTGTTCTCTGACAGTCATGGGCGGAGAAGCGGTTTAAAAAGTGTGGGGGTTCTAGGGTGGGCCGTGACCACCGCAAGCCCTGCCACCTTCAGGCCTCCATTCAAGTATCCACCATCCACCACAAATATTAGCTCAGAATGTACAGTGTAGCACCACCCACTTCACTCAAAGATATGACATTCAATAGGATTCAACATCCCATAGTATTAAGCAAGGACTTTGGATTATTTTATGTCTGTTAAAAAACACACTTTACTCATCCCTCATCCCCTTCCTGTCCAGTGGTTGAGGGAAAAACATGTATCTCCAAATTTGGGGACTCTGAATGTGAAATTCCACTTCTTAAATTAAATAAAACTATTAAAAACCCTCTTGGATTAGCTAGAAAATGCATTGTCACATGCCTTCTGACAGTGTGAGTTCATGCCTGTGTGACAGTGTTGGTGTTTGCATGTGTCCATGAAGTCAGACAGGAAGACGGCGAGATGAGGAATGACCACACAACTCACTCTTGTCTAATGAGCATGTTGGGGCTCTGTATCTCAGTAGGGTGGCCTTTCTGGCTGAAGGCCCGTCTGCAGATGTTAAGAGTTCAAACAGGTAGTAAATGTACCAGGGCAAGAGGCCAAAATTGTTGCAGGAATGAGTCCTGAAACCCGGAAATCAGTTAGCATCTTTGCACTTCCGGTTCCACCGTCTCAAAGTCAGTGGGGTTGTTTGAATGGGTTTTTGGTTAGATGCCTGAAATAAGGTCTGTGGTTAATACAAGCTTAAAAGATTTTCACGTTTAATTTCTAAAAATTAGGTCATTTTTTATCATTTGCTCATTTACAAAACAAAACATGCTTTTATTTAATCTGGGCTTGATTACTGTAATGCGCTTTACTGAGGTCTCAGCCAGGGCTCCCTCCACCGTCTCCAACTAGTGCAACACGCCGCTGCCTCACTCATTACAGGGAAAAAGAGGCATGACAACATCACCCCTGTGCTTGCCACACTGGCTCCCTGTTTTTTAAAATTGTATTGCTCACTTTTAAGGCCTTAAATGATCTTGCTCCTCACTACATATCCGACTTATTGACCTGGTATGTGCCCTCTTGACCATTGAGATCCGCAGATAGGGCCCTGCTGGTTCCTCCGACATCACGGTTAGTGACAAAGGGTGATAGAGCCTTTGCCGTTAGAGCCCCCACACTTTGGAACTCTCTGCCTACTGAACTCAGACACACCAAGTCAAGCCACTTCTAGCCAAATCTCTTCTTAAAACCTTCCTTTTTGTGAAAGCGTTTGGAAATGTTTGATTTTATTATTGTTTATTTTTCCTCTTATGTTTGATCTTGTTATATTATCATTTGCCCACCTTGAATGGTTAATATTCCATTCTTTTGTAAAGCACATTGTAACCTTGTTAAGAAAAGTGCTGTATAAATAAAGTTTATTATTATTATACGACATAAAAGTCATCAGTAAATACCCCACTCGTGGATTTTGAGGCTTTTACGTGTCTTAAAAAAGGCGGTTGTTAACAAGTGGCAAAATTTCGGGGACATTAAACGTAATCACGCCAAACATGGAAACTCATCTTTCCTCGCACAAAACGTACCAGGTTACGAAGGTAACCATGGTTCCCTGATAAGGAATGAGACCCCGCGTCAGCTGACGCTATGGGGAACGCCCTCAACGTGACCGCATCTGAATCTCTGTATCAACTTAGACCAATCTTGATTGGGTTTAACGTCAACACGTGACACACGCCGCGGAACCAGAGGTTACAAGGAGAGCCGGCTTCACTGTTGTCGTCAGCAGTACCCTGTCAGGGAACAATGGTTACCTACGTGCTGAGGGGATGCATGTCTGAGTGTGAAGCCAACAGGGCACACTTCAGGACAAGAGAGCCACTGAACCCGGATTATTTAAGCGGTCTAGGCTATAGAACCTCACAAAGGTGTGAGGCGAGGACCATCCCGCAGCATCGCATATATCGGAGAGGGGGTTTCCGACCACCAAGCTCTGAAGGATGCCCTACTCCATGTGGAGTGGGTTCTTATCGACAGAGGTGAAGGCAATCCGCGCACCTCGTAAGCCGAAGCGATAGCCTCAACAATCCACCAGCTAATAGTGTGTTTGGTAGCTGGTCAGCCCTACGAGGGGGCCCGAAGCATACCTGAAACTGCATACCTACCTCCAAATTGTGCCACTGAGATGTCCTGCGGACATAAGTCAAGAGGGCTCTGACCGGACAGAGCAGTCGCAGCCTACCTTCCTGTTCCGCCGACACTGAGGGAGGATGGAACGCCTGCAGGGCCACTGGCCACCTCAGTGTGTACTTTGGGTACATACCCCGGCCAAGGATGCAGGATGGCTCTAAATGCGCCTGGAATGACTTCCAGGTAAGCAGGAGCCACCGACAGGGCCTGCATCCCACTCTCTTGAGAGAATTCATGGCCAGCAGGAACACCACCTTTAAGGTCAGACACCTGTCTGATGCATTGTCCATTGGCTCGAAAGGTGCTGTGGACAGTCCATCTAGCACCACTGTCAGATCCCATGGAGATCTCTGACACGAGCTGCAGGTCTCATCCTCAGGGTGCCACGAAGGAAACTGGTAACAAAGCGGTGCTTCCCATTTTTCACTTGCCTGCATACAGTTTCCTCGTGGAGGGGGTTCTAGAGTGTAAGACGGTCTCAACTACCTCGGTAGAGAGACCAGTAGCTCTGAAGTGGTCCCCCTCAGGGGCCAGACCCACAGCTTCAATCTCCCCGGCTGGAGATGGAATATTTCGCCATGGCCATGCGACAGCAGGCCCCTCCTGACGGGAATCTCCCACAGCGGGCCATCCAGGAGGGTTACCAGGCCCGAGAACCTGATTCTGGCGGGCCAGAACGGGGCCACGAGCAGTAGCCTCGGCCACGGCTGTGCCATGGCATCCAGCACCAGGGGCGCTGGATACACCAGGGAGAACCAGAGGGGGCAGTGAGCGTTGTCCATGGACGCGAACAGGTCTACTTGTGCTCTGCTGAATCTCCTCCATATCATCTGCACCGTCTGCAGTCTCCATTCCCCGGGCCTCGGCCCCTGCCTCGACAGGATGTCCTCTTCCATATTGAGGTACCCAGGTACGAAAAGTGTTCTGAGAGAGAGCAACATCCCTTGGGACCACAAGAGGATCTGGCGCGCCAGTCTTCACAGAGAGCGTGACCTCAGACCGCCTTGTCAATTTATGTAGGAGACCACCGCTGTGTTGTCGGAGTGGACAAGCACATGGTGGCCCCTGAGGTCTGGAAGAAAGTGCCGTAAGGCCAACAAGACCGCTCGCATCTCCAGGCAATATATGTGCCATAGATGCGGCATCAACCACAGACCTCAGGCTGCGTGGCCTTCCAAGACCACACCTCATCCTGTACTGGAGGCGTCCATCGAGAGTGTGCGATGGTCATACACCATTCCCAACACTGGGCCCTGGGTCAGGAACACCCGTTGTCTCCACCTGTCTAAGGCACGCATGTACCTGTGTGTAACCCTGATCAGGCGAAAAGAATTGCCCCTTGGGGAAATCGAGTTTCCCTGAGCCACCAATGCAGGTGCCTCATGTGCAGTAACCCAAGCGGAATCACTGTGGATGCTGCAGCCATGAGGTCTAACAGTCTCTGAAACTGTAGTTCAGTGAGATGTCGGCCTAGCTGCACCCTGAGCACCATAGTCAGGATTGACTCGACGTGTGCAGGAGACAGTTGTGCCCGCAACGTGACTGAGTCCCACCCTACTCCTAGGAACATAATCCTTTGTGTTGGAGTGAGCGTGTTCTTGCTCGTGTTGAGCCTCAACCGCAAGCACCGCATGTGTGCAAGTACGACATCTCGATGCCATAGTGCAGTGAGACGGGACTGGGATAAAATCAACCAGACGTCGATATAATTGAGGATGCGGACTCCCTGGAGTCTGAGAAGAACCAGGGCAGAGTCCATACACTCCGTGAAGGTGTGAGGGGAGAGTGCTAGGCCGAAGGGAAGCACCCGATATTGGTAGGCTTTGCCCCCGAAAGCGAAACGCAGGAACCACCGGTGTCCCGGAATGATAGAGATGTGGAAGTATGCGTCCTTTAGATCGATTTTGACGAACCAGTCCTCGGACTGAATCTTACTCACAATCATAGGGATCCTCAGCATCCGGAACCGAAGTCTCCTCAGAGAATGGTTCAGGTGACCAAGATCTAAAATGGGACCACCGTCTCTCTTCGGGAGTATGAAGTACCGACTGTAGAACCCGATATGCATCCCTCAGGTGGGGATTTGTTTTATGGTCCCATTGTACAAGAGAGAATGTATTTCTTGCTCCATCACCTGTGCTTGTACTCTGTGAATTGCAAGATCCCTCGAAATCTTGGGGGTGTGGACCGGAACAGAAGCTTGTAACCTTGTCAGACAGTGCAGAAAACTCAGTGCGACACACCAGGTCAAGCTTCCCAAGCGGGTAGAAAAGTCCCTCAGGGGAACCTGGAGTGCCGGCCTCGGCTAGCCGAAGCGCTGCAGCGGCGGGAAAAGGCCTATATGTACATGCCAGAGTGCCCCCCGAACCTGCAATGTCAAAGCTGCGGTTACCCGAAGCGCTGGTACGGCGGGAGTTAACTGGAAAGGAACGTCTACAGGCCTCTGTAGAGGACGCAACTCTGGCCTGACTGCTGCAAGGCTGTGCAGGTCTAAAGACAGCGGTTGCATGGAACTCGCCACGCCCCGAAGCGCCACTGGCAGCGGGGTTAGGAGGCTGAGCTCCCAAGGGCTCGATGGGGGAGCAGCCATGTGCTCAACCCCTAAAGGAGGGCACCCTCTGAGGCCCGACGCGAGCGTAAAGCCTCTTCTGTAGAGCCTGTCGGGCGAGAAGCACGGCCCTGATGTCTGTCTTCTCCCTCTAAGGCCTTCGCTGAGTGGATGGAAGTGAACCCCTCAATCGTTGGTGAGGGGCAAGCTGCGCCACACTCACTTTCTGAGCAAGCACTTAAGAGCTGCGCGATGTCAAAGGCTGAGGTGGTCCACCCTCAGCTCCGGCCCGATACCTCTGGCGACGGGGGACTAAACTGCTGCCATAGCACGGCGGAGCTCCTTCCTATCCTCGGATGTGAGGGCTCCACCGACATCGAGGTCTTAAAGCAGGTCGGCTTGACATGCCTCCACGACCGCTATGGCCTGCAGCCATGTCCAGCCTGACCCGCTGCCATGTATGCCTTGCCCACTAAAACGATGTAGTGTTGCATGGTCTACTAGACAACGTTGGGGTCTTAAGGGAGGACGTGGCCTCCGGCAATAAAAACCCCGCCAGCGTCTCCTCGATACCTGGCATGACGCCCTAGCTGTTCTCCTTGCACCCACTTATCGATGCAGACTGGTGACCAGGTGCAAGGAGAACTTGCAAAATACGGCTTGAACCAGGATATTGACACCTCGGTGTGGAGATCCGGAAGAAGGTCCCAACGTGGGCGCGGAGGAGTGGCTAGAAGGAAACACTCATCGAGCTTACTACGGCGATGAGTGTCCTGCTGCTCCGCTGGCCAGGCGATATTGAGCCTAGCCACCATTTTCCTCTCTTGGGAAACCGCCTCCAGCAGCTACTCATGCTGGGTTGACAAGCCACCCATGTCACCGCCTTCCGTGCTCAAGACATCCAGCTCCTTGGAACTGGATCCTCTCTGCGCAGGCTCCACATCCCGGACGGAAGATGCCTCAAACTCAGCGCAGGCTTCCGGATCCCAAATGCAGGTAGACTGTTTCAGCAAACTGCAAACAGTCAGTCGAGAGCGAAGTGTCTTATCTCTCCTCAGAGAAGGCACTTACCTTGCTTACAGTCACCCCTCAGGGCTGACAGAGCCTGCTCTCGGTCCAGACAGCAGACACAATGTGTGTGGGCTCTGAACACATCCCCCGTTCTGGGCGGAAGAAGCGATGCGGGCTTCCGGTCCCGAAAACGGGTGGGAATTAGCGGATGAGTGTGTCCTCCCTCGGCAGCCACACCAAGCAGAGCAAGCTCACGAGGAGACGCTCACGCTGCTCGCGGTCAACCTCGAGGGCTGACAGAGCAAGCTCTAAACCCAAAACAACTAACCCAAACACCTGTGTGGTGCCGGTGGGGATAACGTGTGAGCAAAGAGGAATGCACTGCCAGAACCACTTCACACTCGTCATTTTCACAGAGACCCAGCACGCTTGCTGAAGATCAGAAGACTGATGACAACAGTGAAGCCGGCTCCCCTTGTAACCTCCGGTTCCACCAGCGTGCGTCACGTGTTGACGTTAAACCCAATCAAGATTGGTCTAAGTTCATACAGAGATTCAGATGCGGTCACGCTGAGGCGTTCCCCATAGAATCAGCTGACGCAGCGCTGAAGTTCCCTTGAAAGGGAACTGCGTGTGTGTGTGTGTGTGTGTGTGTGTGTGCGGTTGGAAAAAAACATTGACAAGAACAGACCGAACGAGGGCAGAAGCAGGAGATGAAGCTTTCAGGCAATCTGACAATCAAATATTAATCAAATCAATAAACCTGAGCAGACAAAGACAAGTACCTTATAATGTACACTCGCTGACTGTGGGGTTTTAAGGAGGTAATTTAAAAGTTATTTTGTGACAAAACAGAGTTAACTTTTTGGATACATCCAAATTTCCTCAACTAATCTCCTCTGATTTTCTTTTAGTTGGTGATTTCTACAAGGGCTGATTGATTAAACTGAGTTTATTGAACCATCGACAAAACTGCTGTGAACTGTGAATGGACAAACTGGTATCCGCCCCCCTCTATTTCTATTACTATGTCGATTGTATTGTCTTCGCTTGTTTTCTGTTTGTTCTTACTTTGTGGTGTGATAAACATAATACTAGAGGACTGCAATGGAAATATGCCTCAGGGATTCATTGTGTTTTCATCCTGTTTAGTCATCAAAAAAATCCATTCTTTCATCTGCTGTGCTTCCTGTAGGACTTTTGATTTGATTGTTTGCCATAAGTACAACCTCTGTTTAGAGCGTTAGCATGTTAACATTTGATAATAAACACCAAAAACACTCTGATGGGAATGCTATAAGTTTTGCAGGTATTTGGTCGTAAGCCAAGGAATTATACATATTAAAAAGTAGACCTATTGATGCCGCTAAATGAAACGTCAGTGGATCATCAGTTATTTCTGTTCACATGTGGGAAACAATGTTTGTACCAAATTTCATGGTAATCCGTCTAGTAGATGTTGAGATATTTTAGTTTATAAGTAAAAACTGCTGGTGGCACTATTGTATATGAAAAGTCAGTGTAATTAGGATCCGGCCTCTGGGACCACAAGTGTCTGCAGAAAAATTTTGTTGCAATTCATCCAGTTGGTGTGTGGAAATATTTTAGTCTGGACCAAAGTGGGAGCCTGACTGACCATGGATTCAACACTCTCATCCCTGGAGCCATGCTGCTAGTGTGGCTAAAATCCAAGACAGACATAAGACACAAGAACAGACATAAGAATATAAAATTTAAAAAAATAGAGTTTAAACCAAAACTACAACAGTACAAACTAACCCAACAAACAAATGTGCTTGTACAGTATTCTGATGCTCTACACTGGGCCTGTACCTAGCTATATATCAGTAGATGCATTTGATAAACACTGAATAATATTATTTTACATCACCTGCAATTTGTTCCTAATTTCTTCGATGTACTTTTGTGACAGTTTAACTCCATTGTAGCTCTTAGATGTATTTGGATCTGAACACACCACCAAACAACATAAAGCTGTTTTTGTGTTTTAGGGAGAATTTCTGAATGCCATAAGAGAAAAGAAAAAGAAAAAAAAAACCTTGTGGAATCTGACTGTGGAATTTAAAGTTTCAGATCTGCTCCTAGATCAGCTATCAGGATGCTATCTCAGTTCTCCTTCCTGTCAGCTCAGTATCTCCACATCAATCTGACTCGTTGGTGCAGCAGAGAGGTTCGGCGGTCATGACAGGGTGCTGTGGCTCATATCTTTTTGAGATGAAGGGATTGACCTCTCTGGTCTCAGCCCTTATTAGAGCACAAAGAGCTGTTGAGCAAGCGGGTACGCTGACATGAATCTTCTATGAGTGAGAAAGGTTTGAGTGAAGGCTTTACTGTTCCACTGCAGCTGGTCCATTCAACTGGTGGATAGCATTCTTGATATGGAGACGTGGACCAGCAGAGTAGCAGACAATACAAATGCAAGGGTGAGGGACTTAGGTAATAAAAGACAGATAAAGCAGAGAGCACTCTTGCAGAAGCTGAGGTGGTTGCACATTTTTTCTATTTTAAGCCCGTTATCACGAGCTCATGACTTTACTGTCTGGGTTAATCTTAAAATAGTGCACACTATAATTTAAATACCATGTTGTCTATGATTACTATTTTCTCATAACATTTTGGTTTGATATTATTTAATATCTAATTTAGGGCTGCAACTAACGATTATTTAATAATCGATGAATCTGTCGATCATTTTTCGATTTTTCAAAATGTTACTCAAGTAAGTGTAACGGAGTAAATGTAACTCGTTACTACCCACCTCTGTGATGCACACACTCACAAACTCTCACACGCAGACGAACACACGCACTCACTCTCTCTCACTCACTGTCGCTTTTGCATATCTTGCAATTAACACACATTTTGGATGTATTTAGTGTGAAATGCTGCCACACCTTGGATGACTTGGGTTGTACTGATTTCTCTGCCTCCGCCATGCGTTTCAGAACAACGTTACGGGTCTCTGCGATGGTCTTTCCTCTACCTTCACTCCGCTCTGTTTTTATTGTTGCTCTGCTCTGCTTTACACTCAACTGAGCTTTTTTTATACTCTAACGTCTTTGCTTCTTATTGAGTGGCGTAATAATCACGTGACACAACAAATCGATAATGAAATTCGTTGCCAACTCTTTTAATAATCGAATTTTATCGATTCGCTGTTGCAGCCCTAATCTTATTGTCAATTTTAAGTTACGGTTCCTCACCTGCAGTACTTTTATTTCTTTATACTTCCTTATATTCCTACTATCTTTATTTTTTGGGGACAAAAGCACCAAAGCAAATTCCTCGTCTGTGTAAACCTACTTGGCAATAAAGCTGTTTCTGATAAGCTGTTAAGTGTGTCACCATTAAGGCTGAGCAATTTTATAAATTCTGCGATATAAATCGATATTTTTTTCCCAAGAAAGTATCGATTTTTAAGCCGCGAGTATCGATACATAAGTCCCATTCAAATCCCCCTTGTTTACCCCGTTCGCGTTGCAGGAAGAGCGATTTGGTCAGCCAGCCGCTGGTGTCGCTGTAGAGCAAGTTACCCGTACTACTAACTTTACACAGACGTCTACCTCTTCCTGTTTACGGAGTCAGAGCGAGGAGATTCAAGAAAATGGCGGCGAATATAAATCCGGCACCTTAATGCTTAAAAGCAGATGTGTGGGAGCAGTTTGGGTTTAAAAAGAAGGAAAGTGACGACTTAGACAAAAGCATCGCGGTTTGCAAGCTGTGTGACACAAACGTGAAATACTCTGGAAATACCACCAACCTACGAGCCCACCTAAAACGTCACCACCCGAACAAGGTAATGCTAACGGAGGACCCCAAGAAGCTGCGGCCGCGTGACCCAAAACCACTCTGTCCCCTTTAAATCTTTCAGAAAATGATGTAAGTGTATCAAATTATGTCGAATCATATCGAATCGTATTGTTGACTGAACATCGTGATATATATCATATCGTGAGCTGAATATCGTGTATCGTATCGTGAGATTAGTGTATCACTACAGCCCTAGTCACTGAAACAAACCATGCTGTACATCGATGGCGGTTGTTCCCACAAGTTTCCATATCTGCTTCACCAAGGTCGCAGAAAATTATAGTCCATAAAGCTACTCTGCTGATGGGTAAAATTTT
This sequence comes from Coreoperca whiteheadi, assembly GCA_011952105.1. Classification (NCBI taxonomy): domain Eukaryota; kingdom Metazoa; phylum Chordata; class Actinopteri; order Centrarchiformes; family Sinipercidae; genus Coreoperca; species Coreoperca whiteheadi. Next base: position 3,431,762 of record CM022473.1, on the reverse strand, counting down.
AAGTTGGCTTAAATGTTGCTCCTATGGATTTGAATTATTGGCTGCCATGGTTTTTTTTTTTTCTCCTGCTAGACTGGCTACCTCACATACTTATAGGCCTACAGGCCAAAAAACTACTCGGCTAAGACGGGTACATTTTAAGTTAAATGTTCTTCTTAGTGACTTGAATTATTGGATGGTTTGGAGAAGCCATGGTACTATGTTTACTTACCTGGTGGCTAGACTAGCTACCTCATATGTTCAGTGTCAAGCTAAAAAAGCTGTCAAAGAAACTGTTCAGAAAAGGCCACTTGCTGCACTTTTTAAAACTCCATTGTTAATTGCAATACTGCACTTTATTTACTTTTCAAAGGCTTGTAAGCTACAGTTTGCACTGTTTCAATAAATGGAACTAATTTTTTCAACACATCTTTGATTAATTTTGTCCAGCATTTGCAAGCTGTAGACTCTCTGTCCAGCCAGATACATTTATTGTGTAACGAATGTTTTTAGTTTTCCGTTCAATTAATTAAATCCAAGTAAATGGAACACTCACAAAAATGTTGTCACCAAAATCATTCTGTCCCCTTTAAATCTTTCAGAAAATGATGTAAGTGTATCAAATTATGTCGAATCATATCATTGACTGAACATAGTGATATATATCATATCGTGAGCTGAATATCGTGTATCGTATCGTGAGATTAGTGTATCACTACAGCCCTAGTAACCATCTGAAAATAACAAATGGTGCTTATATTAGGTTTCTTAAGCTCATTGTCCTAAGATCAGGGAGCTTTAGAGGACAAGGATGTCAGTCTCCATATGTTAACATTATGACCACCATTTGGTACACTTGTTCTGAGATAACAATAGGGAAAATTATGAATCACGATTTTTTTGCTTAGAATTGATATCACGATTCTCTCACGATTCATTTTTTCTCATGAAGCCTGATGTTTATTACACACATGAAACACGACAAAACAAACTGGCAGTATCAAAAATATTGGTTTTGGCACATTGCACATCGCCACAAGCCTACAAGTTTTCATCAATATCCATTAGGGGTGTAACGGATTGCAGTTCATCACGACCCACGGTTCGGCACGCACGTGACTAATTAATTGCGCTATTTTTTTTATCTAGTGGATTAATCTGAATTGTTTAGCAATCGGAGACTTAAAGAGTTTTTCTGCTGATGTTGCTTAAGTAATTGCGTTATTTTAATCTCGTTGCTGAGTTTCAGTGAAACTACACACAACAGTCATGTGTCACGTGAACAGGGCGTGTTAATAAGTCAACGATGGCCAGCGACAGAGCTTGAAAAGCCTCCCGCATCATTTAAATCGCACGTATGGGAGCATTTCGGGTCCCCCTAAAATATAATGATGACGGAAGAAGGGCGTTGGACAAAACTGGAACGGTATGTAGAGACCAACAGTTCCCAAGGATTGAAAAAATGATCCGATCTGTGACTCGTGATCCGAACCCTGAGTTTTGTGATCCGTTACACCACTTATTTCCATACTACAGCGCTCGCTCGAAACACGACTAAAAGGTGCTTTGTCATTGGCTGACGGTGAAGCCCTGAAATTTGTGAGAGCTGTCCTTTCAAAATAAAGGCCAAAGTTTTTATTTATTTATTTATTTTTAATCGAAGACATTTAAAATTAAAACCATGAACAGGATGAATCTAGATCGCGATTTTATAACGATTTATCGTGCAGGCCTAGATAACAATATAACCTAATTGTGAATTCAAGACAATGGCCCCTACGAAAAGATTGGCAACCACAACTACTTTTAGCTTCTGTGCACTGCTAAAATCATCAGGAAACATGTGACTCCAGTCACTGTAACTTAAGCTGAGCGTGATTCAGTGTCATGAACAAGGGCAGGCACAAAAAACTGACAGACTTCTCATCACATTCTGTGATTTTTACCACATAAACATAACATTAAACATGCAAATAAGACCACTCTGGAGGTGCTGGAAGGTGTATTTTTTTCTCATTTAAATGGTCATACTCTAGCAGTTTACCCCTACTTCCAGTGTGCAAAGCCCGAATAAACCCGCCGCTAAGCCGTCTCTATTAGAGGTCGACCGATATATCGGTTGGCCGATATATCGGGCCGATATTTGTCATTTTTTAATACATCGGCATCGGCCGATATCCGCGTTCAGTAGCGCCGATTTAAAGTCAGGCACTTCCGCGGGCAGCAGTGTTATTGGTGCAGTGGAACGGCCGCTGCTGGCGCATGTGAAGGACCCCAAGCCAAAACATTTGGAAGACAACAGTCCTGGGAATGTTGCTGGCTGCTAGTG
>CM022473.1:3373609-3429259 GCA_011952105.1 Coreoperca whiteheadi | reverse complement strand
CTAGTCTCTATTCTGGCTGCACAGAAGTGAAACTGATTGATCTGACTCTGGATAAGAAGGAGAAAAACAAGTGTTTTCCCAACACAGACCTGATCCCTGAAATGCCACTTTCATGGCATCAATAGACTGTTGTCAGAACATGTAGACACCTTCACCATCTGTGATTTTGCTAATGCTGCTGATATTTTGTTATTTCAGGTTTCTTTGATTACAATAAGATTGCCTCTGCAGCATATCATGTCACAGCATCAAACTATCACACTGCCAAACTCTACGCTCTCTCTACAGGTCTCCTCCGGCTTTGCATCTTTGTTCTCTACAGCGAGTAGAGCACTGATCTTTTCTCCTGGATCTGCCAACTCTCTGACAAGTCAGCTGCTGCAAAATGAGTATGTGATGTCTCATTTGTCTGTTAACTGAAATCTAATTCAGCTCAACTGCATGAACATAGAGTGGGTGCAATAAGGAAATATGAATACTGCGGTGGCTGACATTGACAAATGAGAAGTTAAGAAAACATCGTTCATTTGACAACACACGCGCAGCATTTCGAAAACCTGCCGCAAATACACACAACACAACGAAATACACAAACGCGCTGCAAATACAAAAAACGACAACAGAAGCATTTCCAGAAGACACTAAAAAGGTTTGTGACTCACACAGTCAGGTGCGTATCATCCCTTCATCATTTTTCTGTAATTTGTTTTGTACGGTTTCTCCGCTTTACGCGTTCACAGTCTGATCTGCAGTGTGCGCATACCTCACGGGAGCACGCAGATTCAAAGAAAATGTTTGTAAAGCATTTTTGAAACTAAAAATTAAGGTAATTTTGAATGAATTTAAAAAAGAAATGTAGGACAACTACTCACAGATAATAACCAGGTTCATCAGTGATGACAGACTGCCTATTTGATTATCATGCAGGCTACATGGTACGATAGTAAAGGTTAATAAGTGTCAGAAACACTACTAAACTCTTTATCATTAAAATTACTGAGAGAATTCCACTCTTTCACTCTGCAAGGCCTTGCAAGGTGCGCTCAGCGGTCACTTTCAGCACATGCGCAGAGCAGGGCAGTAGCAGAAGTCAGAAACCCACAACATAATCATGAACGGATGAAACACAGACCTGACTTCAATAATTACATGAGTCTCAAACCGTGGCAACAACAAGCGTGTCCAAGCCGTGTTTGGCACTTTTTAGTGTCCTCTGGAAACACTTCTGTTGTCGTTTTCTGTATTTGCAGTATGCATGTTTTCTAAATGCTGCACATGTGCTGTCAAATGAATGAAGATGTTTTCTTAATTTGCATGTGTTTTCTTAAGATGCAGTGCGTTTGCCCTTGTCGTCCACCGTGGAATACTACTGACTCCTGATTTCTAGGAGGTTATATAGTGTGTACATCTAAAAGGCTATACAAATAGCATAACAATAACTCAATTGTTTTCCTTTCAGCCTTACCTGGACAAACAAGTTTTAACATTAACACTCCAAGAATACTAGTTAAAGGCAACAACATGGTAGTCAGACTTAATGTGATTAAACAACAGTGCATATTCCTGCCAGTGATCAAACACCAAATGTCAGAATATAAACACAAATGTATTATAGTAGGTGTAAAACTAAATGGTCATCAAACTAAAGTGTCATATGAACTGCCTCATAAAACAACAGTTACTGTATAATTTAGGCTGGCCTTGTCAAACAAGGTATATAAATTTAATACCTTTTAAGACCTTTTTTAAGACCTCATCGCCACTTCGAGATTAATTAATTGGGTGACTAACGGGGCGGTGGAGCAGGATGTGTGGCCATGGGGCTTGGGGGTCCACCCCCCAAAAATGTGGGGGCAGAGAAATCAGTACAACCCAAGTCATCCAAGGTGTGGCAGCATTTCATACTAAATACATCGAAAACGTGTGTTAATTGCAAGATATGCAAAAAGCGATAGGGAGTGAGAGAGAGTGAGTGCGTATAAGACTCTTACGCCGCAACATTGGGCTACACTCGACTCGTTACTTTTTTGACATTTATTCTACATATTCTATGCTTAATTTTTGCCAGAGAGATACCATCAGTACATCTACCACATGACTCCGTTTCACCAATCAGACGTAGCAATGCAGTCACATGACCATACACAAACTGTGGCGGCATAAAAAAAAATAATGTATTGTTCTTACAGCTCAGGTCCCTTTAAACAAAAATATACATATTTTTGTGGACTTTATTTAAAAAAGCCTATATATCTGGCAGATGTAAAGCATACATGTGTATGTTTTTTGTGTTAGTCCATTGGTTTTTTATTAATTTAAGAGCTCAGGGATGTTCAAGAAGCAACCTGTTTGTGCACTTTCTGAAGATTTTTTGCACGGTCAGTTCTGTTTTTGAATTAAGGGTTGGAAATTAATGCTTTTTTTAAAATGCGATTACTCAAAAAAATAATCTACAGATTAATCGATTATTAAAACAATCGTTAGTTGCAGCCCTAGAAAAAATATAGAATTCTGTGTTAGTCCAGAAATATCACATCCCTGATACATACTGAAAACAAGCCACAAAATATAATACCCCTGAAAATGGCGTTTATAATTTTTTTTAATACTTTTTATGTATGTACTTTTTTCATAAATGATAACAAAAAATGCTAGGAACACCAGTCTGTTTCAAATAAATTTAAATCTGACAGCCCATCATTTTTATTCTATATTATTAAAATAATATATGAGATTTAAAAAAAATACCAGGTAGGGTGATAGGGTCACCATGCTGTAAATATACTATTGTAAACCAAAGTGTAAAACCCAATAAGGAAGTATTTTAGAAAATTAGCACTATGCAGTTATTATATTATAGCCTATTACATATATATACACACACACACACACACCCTTCCACTCAGTCTTCACACACCTTGAGAAAAACAATATCTACATCAGAATGGTGTTTATAGATTTCAACTCAGTATTTTTTTATTATTATTTATTTAACAGGGACATTGTACATTAATGAACATTTCTGTAAATCTACCAAAGTTAGCCGAGAGCAAAGTTATAAACAACACTCCCTCATGAAACTGATTGGAAAACTTAGCACTTTGGGCTTGAGTACCACACTCTGCAAGTGGATATTGGACTTCCTCAGACTCCCCAGACTGTTCGGATTAGCGGTCACACCTCCGCCCCTCTAGTGCTGAACACCGGAGCCCCCCCAGGGCTGTGTGCCCCCTCTTGTTCACCCTGACATGGAGACAATGCTGTTGTTAAGTTTGCGGACGACGCCACCATCTACAGCCGGATTTCAAACAACGATGAGACTTCATATCGGGAGGAAATCAACAGTCTTCCAGAGTGGCATACAGAGAACAACCTACTGCTCAAAGTCAGCAAAACCAAGCAACTGATGGTTGTTTTTAGAAAAAAGGAGGCAAAGACACGCACCCCTTCCTACATCAGTGGAGCTGAGGTGGAGCAGGTGAACAGTTTTAGGTTCCTGGGAATCAGCATCTCAGAGAACCTGACATGGTCCTCTCACACCTCCACCCTGGTCAGGAAAGCTCAGAAACGGCAAATTTCCCGTGCCAAGTTCTTGTTAACTTTTACAGAGAAGCAATGGAAAGCATCCTGACTGGAAACATTACAAACTGGCATGGGATGTGCACGGCCCAGGACAAAATGTTAAAAACTAGAGGAAGACCGATATATTCGGCCGATATTTGTCATTTTTTAATATATCGGCTGATATCGGTGTTTAGTAGCGCCGATTTAAAGTCAGGCACGTCCGCGGGCAGCCCCGTATTATTGGTGTGGTGCAACGTGCTGCTGTTAAAACTTCAGTAAATGATTGACAGTTATTTTTTTATATTACCGGTTTTATATATTTAATACTTGATTTATTTGGTTAACTCTGGATAAATATTTTATTTTAATATCGTGCAGTGCACAAAATTTAAGATTCGAGAGAAGGTTCAAGTCAGTGTTCAATAAACGAAGTTAAGTTTAGAAATGTTGTGCATCCACTTATTATTAGTGTGAAATTTTAGCATGTTAATGAAGAGGAAAAATTCAAGATATCAGCCCTAGAAATCGGCTGCAAATATTAGCCATCAGCTGACCCTGACCTCTAAAAATCGGCATCGGCAATAGAAAAACCCACATCGGTCGATTTCTAATTAAAACCGCTATGAAGATCATTAGTGGCAACCTACCGAGCATCAGTTAGGTGAGGTGTCTGAGCAGAGCCCAAACGATACTAGAGGACAGCACCCACCCCCACCCCACAGCCTGTTCATCCTGCGGCCATCTGGAAAGAGATGCAGAAGTATCCGCTGTCGTACCAACAGACTACAGAGGAGCTTCTTCCCTCAGGCTGTGAGACTGTTAAATTCATCCTCAGCACTCCACCATGTAAAAAAGTTTTCATTTCTATTTCTAGGATTTATCTAATGCATTTCTTGTTTTAGCAGCATAAAGGGAACTACAAAACAAAATCGCGTTATACAACCCTGTGTTGTAAAATGATCCATAAATATTGTATCTATTAAAAGTGTGGAGTACAGTGCACTATACGTAGAAGGGTGGAACTGTATATGAGGACAGTGCACAGCCTTCATTACCACAACATCAGTGCCCGACACATGTGATTACTTAAGACGCGATGGCCCGCTGCTTTAACTCAAACCTCCTCATGTCTCAGCACTCCAGGAAGACTCATTTAAGACCCCATTTAGCTTATCAGGGTGGAATTTATTATGACAGCACTGAATATAGCCGTCTACTCCATACGGTGGGATAACAACAGCTGAGAACCAGAGCCTTGTGATTACACTGGTGGGGTGGGAGGCGCAAAACGGTATAGTGATAATTATTACAGCATCATCTTAGCACAGATATGCCAAGCATTCAAAATAACATGGGAGAAATTCTCTAATTGAAAACAGAATTCTCATCCTGTAAAGTGCCATCATTCATGAAATTGGTTTATATGGAGACATAGTAACAGATAATACTGAATTATCAACTGGTCACATAATCACTCATCCTCTAATTCTTAGCCTTTATGTTGAATTCAATTATAGTGAAATACATTATCAGTAATTCTCCTGTCTCCCTGTCCAGGACCTCTACATACACCCTAAAAGACCCCCAACGGGCCCCATTTTTTTTGGACAGCACTGCTCACAGTGGTTCAGTTCCCCGAAATGAGCCTCACCACAAACCGTAATGATAAACCTGGGCCCCCCCGGATGTCACAACACACTGGCACGAATGAGGGAATGTTGTAGAATGTCGAATGGAACACACATCATGTAGGAGAACATTATTTAAGGATACAGTGGAAACAGTTCATTAATGGGTTCGACACGTTAAGCAAGCAGCTATCATAGCCTACCTAACTCAATAAAATGTCAGCTTCTTCAATAACGTTACACACATGCACACACCATAAGGGAATTAAAGACGTCCCTTGTAGAAATGCAATTTATTAAATGATACTTAGGCTATTGAGCCGACGCGAAGACAGGCTACCTTAATGTGAAGTTCGGCGTAACGTTCACCGCCTTCACGTGGGAGAGGAACGCGTCTTGTAACGTTAAGTGTTGGTTACCCCGGGTCCGTCCGAGGTGCACTTGTGCTACTGCGTCAAAAATAGTGATGAGCGGGATGCCCGTCCGTCCTGAAGGATGTTAGCCCCGTGAAACAGCCGCGAACAGCTTTCAAAAAACATCCCGAAAACCCGCATCTGCCGTTATATTGTTCAGTGTGCGACATATTGAGGGCGGAATTAAATAATGTACAACACGACAGGGAAAGATAGCGGTGTTTTAGTGAGAGGTGGGTTTGTTTACCTTCCTGAGATGCGGTTAGTCTTCCCCCCGGGCGGCAGCGACGCGAAGCCGCGGGTGATGCCTAGAAGTCGCGGCGCTGCTGCTGCACGCTACTTACGTTGGTGAAACCAACGCCAACGTGTGTCAGACGATAAAAGCGACCTGGGCTCGTTTCACATAGCTTTGTTACTCTCTTCCCCTCCTTCTCGCTCGGTCTTGCCTTCCTTCTCTGGATGCCCTCTCCTCTCTCCTCCTCTGCGCTATGAGATTTATAAAAATGTTGACCGCTTTCAACGCCGGGTCAGCTTCTCTCCTTCGTTGTCCCTCTAACGTCTTACTCTCCTCCGCATCCTTGCTTTCTTTCGATCCCCTTCTGGTCTCTTTTCAGTAGTGTCAAGCCCCCGAAAAAAACAGCACACGTACTTCCGGTATCCGTATTACATAAGTAAACGTCTCCCTAAACATTAAGACAACATCTAGGCAGTCTAACTAGCATCACTTCTAGTATTTTTAGAGCTACATTAATCAATATTTTTTACATTTTAAAGTTTATTTTAAACTAAATTAAATGTAATGTGAAAAGGCTACTAATGGCAAGCCCACAGAGACTTATCACTTGACTCTTCATGCTTTTAGCCAGTTGGGTTTTTTGTTTCTGTTTTTGTGTGCATTTCTTCAATGGTAGCCACCTGTTTCCAGTAGCAGCAGGGAGCCATTTTCAGCAAGAAAAAACGCAGCACCACATGGCAGAAAGACAACAGGCCTACTAGTTTCTGCAGGTGAAGAAAGTTCAAAATTGAATGCCTACGGGGGTGTTGTAGACCAAACCACAGGGCAAAAATGGAGAGCCATTATTAGGTATGTGTTGGGTGGCAAACACAACTCCAATGGCATGGGAATGTAACTCCATGGTTGCGGTCGAATGGTCTTTTTTGCTCAGGAAGGTTCCTGGCTGAGTGAAATGACCTGGAATAAGTGGCAGCCTTGATGAGAGCTGGTCGAATTCTCTAAATGCTAAGGAAAGGTGCTTCAATGCTTTTTTCTTCTCTCCTTTAGCATAGGATACACTGGATCATCCTTTACGAAAGGAAACGAGATAATGCCGTTCCACAATCCCTTGCGGTAGCAACATACCACTGTAGTTTCATGACGGCAGACCCGCGTAAATGTAGAAACATGAACGCAATTATTATTTTAAGGGCTCAGCTTTCTCTCCTTGTGTATACCTTTTATGTTATTATATTATTTTAACATTTCAATACTGTTTTGTTTTGGTTTTAAACAATATCTATTTTGTTGTTACGTCCCGTTAGTAATTCATGGTTAAATGTACCCTGTGTATACAATGAAAACATCCTTTCTTAGGAGGTTTGATTTTGTTTTGGACAGGTAACCTTGCTTTAATTGTAAAGCACTTATCTTCCATGTGTTATAAAAAAAGTTGGTTAGGAAAAAAACAAAACACAGCAGACCCTGTGCATTTGGATTCGGGTTGTTTTTTTCTAAGTCCTCGTGAATTCTCCTTTACATCTTCCCTTGACCGCATGGCATTTTCCATTAAGGTCAAGGAAAAGTGTTTATGAAATGATAGGATGTCATTTATTTTTGTCTATTTCGGCCGCAGCCAATGTTACTAGTGTTACAACCACTAGTTGTGCAAGTAGGCTATTTTTGTTGGCCAGAATAACCTGATGAGCTGATAGCCTAAAATGTCAGGGGTGTGTCTATCATTTTATTTTGCAGATTATCTTCCAATGGAATGCCAGTGGATTACTATTATGATGTGCATTTTTTTAGACAAAATACATAGGCCTACCTATCATGTTACTACTTTGAAAACCCCCACATCAGTTTATACAATCAATAAGCCACATCCCAATCAGTGATATCCCACCATGTTTCCCCTCAGCCACTGACTGGGGTGTGACCACAGTGAATAACTGTGCAGCAGTGTATTTTAGTAATGTATTCTGTCTCACAGTGAGTCAATATTGACAGCATTGTTTTGGTTGATTCTCAGTTGCACAGTTTGTTTGTCATGCCAGTTCCAAAGCTTTGTGAAAAACAAGTAAAATATTCTAAAATGTTTGTTTCTTCTCACACTTATGTCGGAACTATTGCATCAGTGTGTACAATTTCTCACCTATCTGCTTTCATAGTTTCTTTTTCAAATACATTAAAAAAATACTAATCAATCAGTCATACCATTTTTGTCTTCATGTGCATGAATACTTCTTTTCTAGTGTTAAGCTGCTATATAAGCTATAGTTGACCTCTGAGCAAACCAAACCCAAAGCTTTTATTTTGAAAGCGAGATCGAGTACCTTTCCGTTAATTTTTCTCGCTCCCCCCAGCAAGCTTGACGCAGCACCTCCGTTGTCACATGGAGCGGCGGCACTGTGCATCTCCTTTTGTTGTGGGAGATCGGCTGCCTGGAAGTGAAGCACATGGGCGGCAGGTGCTCCTCGCTGCCTCCTTCCACACCCCTGCTCCCTGGGGACCAGTGAGGAGAAAGAGACCCTTCCAATTAAACACTGCATGGAGATAGATTGGCACCAGAGTCAGCTTTATTGGCCAAGTATGTGTAAACACACATAAGGAATTTGACTCTGGCCTTTTGTTGCTTGAGAGAAATAAACAAGGACAACAAAGCTGAACAAAGATAGGTTAAGAAAAAACAGAAATAAACACAGAATAGTTGTTGTGATTGCTTTGGTTATGAGAGCATATAAAATGCTGTTTTTTAAATGTATTTTTATTTAGAGACATTGGTGTAGTCTATGTCCTTAAATACATGCTGCTTAGCTGATTTTCTCAGAATATAGTGCATTAGTCAAGATTTCGAAAGACTACAAAATATCCAGCCCTGTTTTCCTTGTGAGGTTTTTGTGCAGTAGTTACAGTTCCCAGATAGGGAACTTCAACGCTGCGTCAGCTGATGCTATGGGGAACACCCTCAGCGTATCAACTAGTCCAATCTTGACTGGCTTAACATCAACAGGTGACGCACGCCGGCGGAACCGGAGGTTACAAAAGGGAGCCGGCTTCACTGTTGTCATCAGCCTTCTGATCAAAGGCTGACTCTGACTCTATCCTCATAAAGGATAGGGATAAGTCCTTCCTCGGTCGGCTCGGTAGTCGAGCATTTCATAGAGGCGCGGCAACAGGCTATGGCCTTCTAGCGGTTTATCCCTCGTCGTCAGAGGTCTCGGGCTGGAGCTGAGGGTGGTCCACCTCTTCGAGCTCCTCCCGACATCTCGCAGCTCTTACATGCTGGCTCAGAAAGCGAGTGTGGCGCAGCGTGCCCCTCCCCAATAGTCGAGGGGCTCACTCCAGCCTGCTCAGCGAAGACCTGAGAGGAAGAAGATAGACCTGAGGGTCATGCTTCTTGCCCAACAGGCTTCGAAGAAGAGGCCCTGACGCGTCGCCTCAGAGGGCACTGCCCCTAGGGGGACCACCCCCGAGCTGCCCGTCTCTCTACCAAGGTAGTTGAGACCATCTTACACTCTAGAGCCCCCTCCAAGAGGAAACTGAATGCGGGGAAGTGGAAGATTTCACTATGTGGTGCCGAGAGCGCCACCTTGACCCAGTTCACTGCCAGGTGACTTCAGTGCCGGATTTTGTCTGGACTCTCCCCTGCTACACTTAAGGTGTATGTGGCTGCGATTGCAGCATTCCACAGTATGGTAGATGACTGCTCGCTAGGGAAGCACCGTTTTGTCACCAGTTTCCTTCATGGTATCTTGAGGATGAGACCTCCGGCTCGAGTCAGAGTCCCTCCATGGGATCTGATAGTGGTGCTGGATGGACTGACCACAGCACCCTTCGAGCCAATGGACAATGCATCAGACAGGTGTCTGGCTTTAAAATTGGCATTCTTGCTAGCCATGAATTCTCTCAAGAGAGTGGGAGATTTGCAGGCCCTCTCGGTGGCCCCTGCATACCTGGAGGTCGTTCCAGGCGCAGTGAGAGCCATCCTGCAACCTAAAGTAGCCACTGAGGTGGCAAGGCCAGTGGTCCTGCAGGAGTTCCATCCTCCGTCAGTGTCTGCTGAACAGGATGGTAGGCTGCGACTGCTCTTTCTGGTCAGAGTCCTTGAAATTTATGTCCGCAGGTATGCTTCGGGCCCCCTCGTAAGGACTGCCCAGCTACCAAACACATTGTTAGCTAGTGGATTGTTGAGGCTATTGGCACAGCCTAAGAGGTGCTCAGATTGCCCTCACCTCTGTCGAGAAATATCCTCCAGAGCTTGGTGGTCGGGAACCCCCCTCTCCCATATATGCGATGATGTGGGATGGTCCTCGCCTCACACCTTTGTGAGGTTCTATAGCCTAGACCGCTTAAATAATTTGGGGTCAGTGGCACTCTTGTCCTGAAGTGTGCCCCTGGTGGGGGGGCATCCCTTCAGCATGGTGGAGTTGGTACTGTGTAGCCCATAGCGTCAGCTAACGCAGCATTGAAGTTCCCTTGAAAGGGAACATCTCAGGTTACATATGTAACTATGGTTCCCTGATAAGGAACGGGCTGCTCATGGTCAAAATGACACAGTTTGTTTGCAAAAGGCTCTAACATTTAAAATATGCGACAAAAGCAAATTTTTCCCTCAAACAATACCACTTGCAAACATGTCTATGAGCGCTTTCAGTCAATCATTACACAATGGACAACAAAATACAAAATATAGTCAGTGTGAATCAGTGCACCATTGCTTGTCATTGTAGCCTATTGCCAGTTCCATTTGTTGTCTTTCTGTTTAGGCTGTGTCAAATTTGCCTTTTTGCAAATAATTGAATAAGAATAAGAAATGCTTTGCATTTTTTTTATTGATTCCATGACAATAATGTTTTTCAAACCGTGTCTGAAATCTGAAATACTGTAAATATTACATAGAATACATGTAAACCAAAATACTGTAAAATCTATTGGAGTATAAGACATAGCCACTATTGATACTTACTCTCATCTGCCTTAGACCTCCTCCATCCATGCTGGCAAAAAACAACACAGACGTGGCACCTCATTTTTTAAGGCCACAGCTTGGGCTCTGGAACCCAACTCCTCGAGAGAGGCTGGACTCTCTACTACTCTGGAGTTGCCTGCGGTGAGAGGTGGCGGGTTGGTGTGGGCTTGCTCATAGGCCCCCAGCTCAGCCGTCATGTTTTGGAGTTCACCCGGGTGAATGAGAGGGTCGTTTCCCTGCGCCTTCGGGTCGGGGATAGGTCTCTCACTGTTATTTGCGCTTACTGGCCAAATGGCAGTGTAGGTCTGGGGTCAATGATTGACTTTGTGGTTGTTTCATCTGACCTCTGGCCATATGTCTTGGACACTCGGGTAAAGAGAGGGGCGGAGCTGTGAACTGATCACCACCTGGTAGTGAGTTGGATCTGATGGCGGGGGAGGAAGTTGGATGGACTTGGCAGACCCAAATGTACTGTGAGGGTCTGCTGGGAACATCTGGCAGAATCTCTGATCAGAGAGATCTTCAACTCCCACCTCCGGCAGAGCTTCAACCAGATTCCAAGGGAGGTTGGAGACTTTGAGTCCGAGTGGACCGTGTTCTCCACCTCTATTGTCGATGAGGCCGCTCGGAGCTGTGGCTGCAAGGTCGCTGGTGCCTGTCATGGCGGCAATTGCCGACACACTGTTTACAGTGGGGGTGGGAATCTGCTGACTTCGACTGGGGACATCCTTGGACGGTGGAAGGAGTACTTTAAGGATCTCCTCAACCCCACCGACATGTCTTCCACTGAGGAAGCAGAGGCAGGGGGCTCAGTTGTGGACTCATCAATCCCCCAGGCTGAGGTCACTGAGGTAGTTGCGAAGCTCCTCGGTGGCAAGGCACTGGGGGTGGATGAGATCCGCCCTGAGTGCCTCAAGTCTCTGGATGTTGTGGGGCTGTCTTGATTGACACGCCTCTGCAACATCGCATGACGGCTGGTGACAGTGCCTTTGCCTCTGTTTAAGAAGGGGGACCGGAGGGTGTGTTCCAACTACAGGGGGATCACACTCCTCAGCCTCCCCGGAAAAGTCTATGCCAGGGTACTGGAGAGGAGAATTTGGCCGAAAGTTGAACCTCGGATTTAGGAGGTATAATGTGGTCGTGGAACATTGGCCCATCTCTATACCCTCACCAGGTTGCTGGAGGGTTTAAGGGAGTTTGCCCAACCAGTCCACATGTGCTTAATGAATCTGGAGAATCCATTCGACTGTGTCCCTTGCAGCGACTTGGAGTTCACTAGGAGTATGGGGTCGGTGGCCCTCTGCTCAGAGCTGTCCGGTCTCTATATGACCGGAGCAGGAGTTTGGTTCACATTGCTGGCAGTGAGTCAGACTTGTTCCCGGTGAATGTTGGACTCCGGCAGGGCTGCCCTTTGTCACTGGTCCTGTTCATTATTTATATGGACAGGATTTCTAGGCGCAGTCGGGAGCTGGAGGGAGTCCGGTTTGAGGACCATAGGATTCGTCTCTGCTTTTTGCAGAAGATGCTGTCCTGTTGGCTTCATCAAATCAGGACCTTCAGTGTGCACTGGCACGGTTTGCAACCAAGTGTGAAGTGGCGGGGATGAGAATCAGCACCTCCAAGTCCGATGCCATGGTTCTCAGCTGGAAAAGGGTGGCTCGTCCCCTTCAGGTTGGTGGAGAGGTCCTGCCTCAAGTGGAGGAGTTTAAGTATCTTGGGGTCTTGTTCACGAGAAAGGGAAGGATGGAACGGGAGATCGAGAGGCAGATCGGTGTATCCTCTGCAGTGATGCGGTCGATGTACCGGTCTGTCGTGGTAAAGAAAGAGCTGAGCTGCAAGGTGAAGCTCTTTATTTACAAGTCAATCTACGTTCCTACTCTCACCTATGGTCATGACCGAAAGGACAAGATGGTGGATACAGGCGGCCATAATTTGTTTCCTCCGTGGGGTGGCTGGGCGCTCCCTTAGAGATAGGGTGAGGAGCTCTGTCATTCGGGAGGAGCTCAGAGTAGAGCCGCTGCTTCTCCACATCGAGAGGAGTCAGCTGAGGTGGCTCAGGCATCTGTTCCGGATGTCCAACCGGGAGGAGGCCCCGGGGAAGACCTAGGACACGTTGGAGGGTCTATGTCTCTCGGCTGGCCTGGGAACGCCTCGGTGTTCCCCCGGAATAGCTGGAGGAGGTGTCTGGGGAGAGGGAAGTCTGGGTGTCTCTGCTCATACTGCTGCCCCCGCGACCTGGCCCCGGATAAGCGGTAGAAGATTGATGGATGGATGTCTTTTGATGAACAAAAAACTGTATTGTGCAGTCAGTACTGTTTGTGTCGCATCATTTTAAACAGGTTACATCAATTTTGAGTGGTTGTGTTCAATCAATGACATGTGTTTTCTATTTGTATTGAATTGTTGCCACTTGTATTTACCAGTACGGATGACGTGCATTAGAGTGCAGTGTGTTTTGAGAATGAGAATGTGTTTAGAGTTTTGCTGACAAGTCTAAGTGAAATCTGCAAATTGTGTTTTACCATGTGAAATGGTTTAAGGTATTGACAACAGACTGCACAATTAGCTAACCGAGGTCAGGCAACTGAGACCTTTGTTCACCCAATGGGTTTTAGTGTTTTAGCAATTAAGAATAACTGTAAAAGGGGAGACTGTGGAATGACTGAAAAGTTCACATCAACAATTACGCTGATCATCCAAGGAGATTAAACTATAATGTAAAAGCTAGTAGAACAAACAGTTTCTGTGAGAGTGACAGCATGCCACTGGAAACTGTTGAGTAATGGATTGCTGTGTGAGTAATGACCACTGATCCGGTTTAATCATTTCATATTTCACCCTCAGGGTCATTCGAGCAGAACAAGCAACATACAAAGTGCCCCCAATTAAACAGACAGGGTCATATTATAAGAACACACGGTAACAGACAGCATGCAGAGCCAGCGTGATCAGGTCCTGGCTAATTGGTAGTAACTCAAGTCACAGTGCCTCAAGGAAGACTGATATGTGCTTAATTAATCAGCAATAATTTACACTCTTGTTTTGCTTGATGAATAATTAGCCTACATGCTGTTTCCTGCATCTGGAGCACTGGGGTGACGTGAACTGAAACTAAACAGTTCAGTAACAGAGTTGATAAAGTGGAAGAAAGGGGTAAATGCGTAGATTGAGTGTAAATGGCGCAAACTAATTTAGCGTGCCAAACAGTCAGACGGCGTTGCCTACGTCAAACGGCAAACAGAGGTGGCCAGTGGATCTCAAAGTCCCAGAGAGGTACTTGTGTTACAATGAGACACAAATCATGAAATAAAGCTGACATTATTTTGCTGATGTAAACGCTAGGTCTTCCCTAATCCTCTGGCGCAGGAATACTTTTTCAAAATGTTTTTTCCTTCAATAAAGATTTATTTATTTTATTTGTCATTTTAAAACACAGGGTTGCCCAATGAAATGTAAGTTGAAGCCCCTTTATGCTACACAAACATAGAACATATAATTTAAATGGAAATTTAGAATAGAATAAAATGAAATTAAAATAAAATAAAATAAAATCTATACCGTTATTTACATACATATCTACCTATTCACGTGACATATACAGCCAAAAAGTAACAATTCTGTTGTGCATTTTTTGATTTAGCGTCTGGGGGAACGTAAACACCAGCAACAAGATAGTGTTGATAATATGGTCGGCATCTTCACGTTAAACTTGACACCTGGAAAATGTTGTCCACCAGCTTTGACTATGTTTGAACACCAAGCATCATTGACGGAAACACGGAGTCCGCCTCCCCTCATGCATCGTAGCTTTGATGCGCAGGATCACTGACCAAACTGCTGTATTTGACAAGTCTGCTGCATGTAATCCAATCCAACCCCCGCACCTCCTCTTCCAATGCAGATGAGTGTATTGCTGTTGTAGGGTAGGCTAATAAAAATAAAAATAATAAAAGAAGTTTGAAGGAGCTACTGATGCACCTCCATCACCATGCTAATGGTGCAAACATCTAGTTTGTTTGGAGTATATATAGTCCTTTTTCACAGACATCTTGACTAATAGGAAAAGCATGTGTTACGAATAACAGTAATGATGGCTCCATTCTATTCAAGTGTCCCAGTGAGACCGAGAGAGTGTGACAGCATGCACAATACTAGGACCCTGATACTGAAGCATCTGGATGGAATTCATCCATCACTCATTTCATTATTTACACCTGTGCTTTCTCTACTGTGACATGTCAACGTATCTTCTGCGGGAAGAAGCCTATTGAAAAGACACTTCATATAAAGCTACTATTGCATGTCTGTCCGTCCTGGGAGAGGGATCCCTCCTCTGTTGCTCTTCCTGAGGTTTCTATCATTTTTTCCCCTGTTAAAAGGGTTTTTTTGGGTAGTTTTTCCTTAATCGAATCGAGGGTCTAAGGACAGAGGGTGTCGTATGTTACAGATTGTGAAGCCCTTTGAGGCAAATGTGATTTGTGATACTGGGCTATATAAATAAAATTGAATTGAATTGAATTGAATTGACTACTCCAGAATATAACAAGGAAGTGCATCAAAATTAAATATGCTGAACTCTTCTCCAGCATGCCACGCGTAATTTGCCAAACATTTCACGCTGTCCTGCCTTCCTTGGGGTGAGCTTTGTGGTGGTGTCTGGTTTCCATCAGTCAGTCACAAGACATATAATCACCGTAACATACAATGTTGCAAACCAACTTTTCAAAATACAATATTTCATCTTAACCCATCATGGGTCAACAGTCTGAATTTTTCCAAAACTCCCATCCTCTAGAAGTACAAAATAACATTTAAAATTAAAATATAAAGCCTATTTTTGTAATCATTTCATAGCCATGATAGCAGCAGTCCATCACTTTGGTCCCAACTGAAACAGCAAAAAAATCTATGATGAATTGGCACAACATTTGATTCATGTCCCCCTCAGGATTATTGTTTTTGGTTAATGACCAAATACCTGTAACACTAATGACATTCAAACACTTTGTTTAGTGCTAAGAAGCAAATGCTAGCATGTTAACACCCTTAATGGTGAAGATGGTAGACATCAAACCTGCTAAATGTCAGCATGGAAGCATGTCAGCATGTTGATGTTAGCATTTAGCTAAAACCTCCCCTGAGCCTACGTACAGCTTGGATTATTATTATTATTATTATTTTATTTATAAGGGGGCAATGCAATTTCATAAAACACATGAATAAACATGAGTAAAAAAGCCAGAATTAGCCAAAAGACTATTTTCCATCTATACTCCCCTGGCCATGATGTTAAAAAGGCAGTAAAATATAACACATACATAGTTAGTAAGGAAACAAAAACACATGGGTTACTTATAAGGGCGGCTGTGGCTTGGCGGCAGAGCCGGTCGTCCACCAATCGGAAGGTTGGCGGTTCGATCCCGGCTTCCCCCGGCCATGTGTCGAAGTATCCTTGAGCTAGATACTGAACCCTGAACTGCTCCCGAAGCTGCGCCTTCGGTGTGTGAGTGAGTGTGACTGGTTAGTTTAATTTGTACTGATGGGCAGTTAGCTCCTGCCATCAGTGTGTGAATGGGGTGAATGTGATGTAGTGTAAAAGCGCTTTGAGTAGTCAGAAAGACTAGAAAGGCGCTATACAAGTACAGTCCATTCATTATAAGTGACAAGTATACAAAACATACTGTAGAAAACAAATCAGAAAAAAACACAATACATACAGCCTATAAAACAAATACAAAACCTACTGTTAACATGGCCGTGGACTGTAAATGGCAGAAAGTGTGATAATTCACCCCTTTTCATTCTCCCACACATTTCATTTGCTAATTTTATACTATTCCAAAATATCGAGAAACTGCAAAACAATCTTATGTCAAATATTTCAATGACATATGCAACATGTCACAATTTGTCACTTATTTCATCTCTGTCAATAATTTTCCTCCATTTTTATATTGTATTTTTGTTGCTTTTGTAATGTACTGTGTCTTTTGCTTGAGACCCATTTAGTATCAAATGTTGCTTTGCAGTTTGCATTATAATTTTGCTTTTTTTTAATTTTTATTACAAAAAGAATAAAAAAAAATAGGTGAGCATAGTTTGTAAAGAGCATAACATACTCTTAAACTTACATAAAGTTAAACAGGGGTCATATGTTATATTGAGCTTCTTGAATACAAACATATGTCTTCATGGGCAGAAAGAGTGATGCTAAGTCGAATGTATAGCACATCAAAGACGGTGTCTATCTCCTGACACATTTCAAATCAGTTTTTAGAGTAACAGTCATGTCACCGAATGCTTTTCTGTCTGTATCAGCTTTTTTATGCAGTCACAGGCAATTGACTTAAATGAGGTACAAGATGACATCAAATACCTTGATTGGTTGCCATGAAAGGTTTTCGAATTAATTTCTTTGGCCATGTTCCAGGAACTTTCATTTGCCCACTTCTTCTTTTACACACATATTTGATGTGAGTGCCATTTTTGTTTTTTTTCACTGAACCAATCCCTCTGAGCCTCTTAGCTCGTAGATTTACTGATTGTTCAGGTTTCAACTGCACACACACAAGTTTATTTATGTCGCTTTTGGGGATATCACAGACTTACATTAATTTCCTGGAGACTTACCCTAACCATAACCACTATTTGCCTGATCCTAACCCTTGACCTAAACATAACCTTAACCACTGCCTCTAAAATCAGCTTTTCCACCCATTTACCTGGTCTTTACTCTAAAACGTGGGCAGCCGTGGCTTGGTGGCAGAACAGTTGCCTGCCAATCGGTCAGCGGTTCAATCCCCCAGCCATGCGTCGAAGTATCCTTGAGCAAGATACTGAAACCCAAAATGCTCCCAAAGCTGCGCCTTCGGTTTGTGAATGTTCTCATATGTAAGTCGCTTTGGATAAAAGCGTCTGCTAAATGACTAAATGTAAATGTAAAACGTCCCCAAAGTTAGACTAGGTCAGACCCACGCACACAACCATGTCATGCTTTCACTGGCCTCCTCCAGAGTTTGACTTCATACCACTGTCTTTTCAGGGCAGGCCTCCAGACCTCGCCTTCGCTCAGGGTCCAAACAATATGGCTTTTTAAATGCTTTTTTTATGGCTTTTATTTCTCTCATCATTTTTTGTTTGCTTGTGTATTAAAGCTCCGCTTTGTGCAGACAACATGTTTAACACTGACAATGTTGATTCAATGAGGTAAAAAATTCAAAAATCAAGGGGGAAAAGTGTCTGAAAAAGCTTTTAGATTGTTACTGTTACACCCTGCCGAGACCCAAAATGTATAAGACCCGTCTTACCCAAATCCCAAGCAGCCACAGAGACAGACTGCTAAGGTTTAAATATTTAAGGGTTTATTTAAACTAAAATGACTAAATATGACCGAGGTTTAGACTTCAGGGTGGGAAAGGGCCAAAATAACAAACAGTCTCAGAGAGCAACTAATGTAACTTGAAGAAATTAAAGAAAACACATTACTGCGACTACCCTCCCTAACTTAGATAAACAGGAGTAAACAAGGTCACCCCTATTGCCCCTAACAACGGGTTACACACATCATCAATAAGGCAGAAAACTACAGCTACAAGCGTGGCCAGATGGGAGATGAGCAGGATGAGCTTACCCTCTGCTCTGATGCCATCGCCATTTTGGCTCCTTATGCAGAGGGCCGTCATTCCGTGGGAACCAATCACATGCAAGAGCTGGCAACAGGTGGACCGACCACCTCCTCATCCTGGCAAAGACCTATTTGCATAAACACGTGCTCACACCCGACGCCCATTATGCACACTTCCGCAATGCATCACATTAACAGGCCAAAATACTACTGTAGTCGTAACAGTCACCAGATACTAAAGTCCACTAAATTCATCTTTTACTCTAACTTTGGTCTGATTACCATTTAATTCAGAACTTGAGTGATTCATTTAGCGTTCTATGATAGTTCACCTTTATTTCATTTCTTGTCCATCAACTTTAATTACATAGTTCAAAATTCCGACTTTGTCTATATACCATGACTTACATTTAAAGTAGCTTTAACTTACTGTATGTCCTGTTTGTCTTTGCTGTGTCCCTGTAATAGGTGTTGCTATTAACTGTCCATTTAACCCACTAAGATTGTTAGAGTTTTATCTTATCTTATCTTTATCATTATCAAGTCATCATGTCAAAGGCTGACCACACTGAGTGCAACAGAACTCAGTTCCTGGCCAAATATGTTGTATAACATATGTGGCTTGCAATAGCAACCACAGTGAGTGAGGATGAATCCATATTCAGAAGAATATCGGTAACTCTCTTCAAGGGAGAGAGCAGTAATACTGTTAAATTGGTCACTAAGCTCTTTCTTCTGGACAAAAAAGACACAAAAAGAGTCACCAAATCTAGTAGTTGCAAAACTGAGAACTAAACATGAACATTTGAGATGCTACTGAGTGCGGGAAGGAAGTGATTGTAACGCTATGTTGGCAGCGATTTGAACTCTTTACAGACTGGGAATCCTAGTTGAAAGTTAATGATATGTATTTCTGCCTAGATTACAATCATACATAACTAATTAGCTTAAATAAATTAATATTGAAGGTTTCTAAGATTTTTTTAAAATCAACTTAATATGAAAATGTTTGTATTGAACATATCTGCAAACTGTAAACACATTTTATTTGTTTTCCCAAAATATCTGCTTCTGAACAACTAAAACATGATCGACATTTTCATGGTTGTGTTTGGGCAACTCAAAGCACGTGGTTACGGTTGGGAAAAGATTGGGGTTTTGGTTTAATAGAAAGTCACAACACGAGATGGAATGAGTTGGCTTTTTCAACGTGCAACCAAAACCGCCATCTTTTTCGAATCTTAACTAATAGGTTTAGTAGTCCAAAGCTAACAACATAATGGCAATCTGAGATGTGAATCGTGAACATATTTTGAAGGAGACATGGTTGCCTATTCATACTGGGGCTTGTTACAAATGTTGGTCATACTGTATACAACCTGCTCAAAAGGGATCAATAAATGTTAGTCATAAAGAAATGTAAATAAATAAATAAAAGACTGATTTTGTCCCCCTCATTGCCTACCTTTGGGTATTTGTTCAGACTCCCCAACTCCCCACCACGCACCCACTCTAAAAACACCCCTCCACTGTCTACCCTGCAGTCATATTCATTTTCATTAGGACTCTGCATGCACACAAAGTCAGCCAGCAGGGTCCACCAACTGTCACATGTCATCTTACCCGGGCTAGTTGTACAGTGCGCGTTTGTGGGAGAGTGTGTTTGGGCATGTGTGTAAATGTGCTGGTGGGTTCAGATTTATCAAAATGAGCTTTACAAAGAGTGATATGCGGCAAGAGCAAATTAAATGAATGTCACCTAATGAAATATCACAGTGAAAAATGTATCATGTGGCTATGACGAAATTCAGTTTGAAAACAGTTGTTTCCTTTCGTGACAGCATAGAGAAATATAATTCACCTGATGTGCCTTTTACTCCAGTTGCATACTACCGAGGACTAGAGCAAGGACTCTTACTGGCTGACATTTTTCGGAGCAGATAACTGAATTTAATTTACTGCATCTGAAGTATTTGACGATTTAAATATACTCAGAGTTTTTAATAACATAAATCACCTTTATTATTTTGAAGTTTCCCCAAATTTAGCTTCAAATTACTGTAAAAAAAAAATAAGTCAGGAAATCCAATCCCACATTTTTTGTGGTGTGTTGGCAGCACCATGGATGAATCTATTTCATTGAGGGAGGACAACGGATCAAATCAAATCAAGTTTATTTATAAAGCACGTTTAAAAACAACCTGAGTTGACCAAAGATCTGTACAATGCATAACATAGATAAAAGAAAATAACATAACATGGTAACCGCAAAAAAAGCTGTAGAGATAACATAACAATACTATCCCATACATAAAGACATAATTGTAACAGATGGAGTAAAAAGTGAAGCATATAACCTTAAGGACACTCAAAGGCCTGAGAAAATATGTGGGTCTTAAGTGAAACATATAACCTTAATGTTGAGATGATTGAAAGTTCTCTCCTTCACCCAGACATCAAGAGTAATTCTTCCTGTAATGGTTCAATTTTGGAGCTGTTGTCAAACCTCTCCTGAACTATCCACCAAAGTCAATTTGTCAGTCAATTTGAGGGGAGAAACATCATGCTTCATTTTATTATCTGCTGTGCCTACTTTTAATAGTTGTTAGTGAGGTTCGGGTCTTTGGAGAGGCAGTGAGGCATGTCGTAATCTAAACATTGGCTGATTGGTACCACTGATTCAATTATGTGTGTCTGCCACAGTCGATAGTGAAAACACAACTGATGAAGTGCAATTTGACTGTGCTTGCAGCCAAAAAATAGATCATAATATTATCTAAGCATGTCCAAATTATGGAGTGCATTAATATTGCACTTTTATTCAAAGCACTTAATAATTTGCCATTCACCTGTGGACTGATCCTGCTGATACTGTATACAGTCTGTTTGAAAGAGTCAGTTCAAGGCTGCTAATGGAATACACTGTTATGTATAACAACACTTCAAATATTGGCATTTACCCCTGGGGACATCCTACAACTATGCATTCATAATGTTTTAACATACGGAGGCTCTGTGTGACCTGTTGAAGGTCTCCCTGTCTGATGAATGTCTGTTACTTGTAGAAAAGTAATGTACAGGAAAATTAAAACTATGTGTTATGATGCATGATAAAGCAAAATGTATAATGTAAAAAAAATGTGCCTACATCTGTGAAGGGCCATATTGACTTTTTTTCATCATCCACCTGATGAAACGATGGAGGCTTTAGATGGTGTGCTGTATGTTTATGACCCATGAGTGATTGATTTTCTTTCTCATGCGCATTTACTGAGCTCATCATGTTGTCCATTTCATTTAACTGATGGTTGGTAAGAAAAGTTCCATGTGTCAGTGTTTGTGGTTGCATATACTATATAACTTGTATTTTATTTTAATAAAGGAAATAAATTGAGAAATTGCAGGGAAATTCAGAGACAGCAGCAAAAACACAGGTTGGCTGTCAGATAGCCACAGAATACCAGAGGATAGAAACACTGGGTGGCACCACTTTGAGGGTTATGGAAGGTTATAAGGGTATCAGAGAGCCTCAATCTTCCAAAAAAATAGGATTACTTTTTTTTTTTTTTCAGAAAACCCACAATGTGTGCACAAGGTGGATAAAAGTATTCATTTCCACCTAAAGTACAGTTTAGCACAGTAACTATAGGTTATTTCTCTAGTAGGACAATTGGGTATTACAGACCCTTTTCACAGTGATTAATAACATGATGGCTCTGTCCTTTAGATTTGACATAAGCCATAATCAGTGAGGCAGCAAAAACAACACCAGGGCCCTGGAGCTGGACCACCTAACTGGGATGTAGCCATTATTAAAGTTATCATTACCCTTTATCTACCCTTTTTTCTCTGGCATTTGTGCCTTTGCATAGCTTTTCTAGGCATCTATTAAGTCATTCTCACATTCAAGGGTGACACTCATCATCATCATCACTGGCACCTTGTATTGATTAGCCCAGTCCACCACTGTTCATGTTTTACAGTGAGTTATACTCCCAGGTGGTGACTGACAGAGAAGCCAGACTATGCTTTTCCCTAAGGCTGCGTCCATCTGTTGCTCAGAGCTGCACAATCGATACTGCTGATGTTAATGATGGCTAAAAGCCTTCAAAGAAACCTGATAGGCTCTTTTAGCCTACGGCCAGTGCTGTCAGTCCTTGTCTTGGACGAATGGAGACAGATTTAACTTACCCAATGAGAGTTCATGGTGGAACATCAGTGTTGGCTGAGATTTATCCCTAGTTTGTGCCTCTTGTGCAGTCATCATTTTCACATATGAGGTTTTTACATGAATGCAATAATTGCGTTAAAGTCAGAGAAATAAACCTCTCCACAACTAAAAACATTATATAACACATTTTATGTATTCTTGAGGCCTTACAAACATATTAAATGCATTTCGTTCCTCTTAACATTTACAAAGCCGATTTTTAAAACATATTTTGTGACTTGCATTATCTCCACCCATGTTTGCTTGCTAGCAGTCTTCTTCTGCCTCACCTTTTTCAGGCACATTGCTACATTTACTGCCAGCAGCCTTCATTAAGTGGGATATGATGACACTGTCAGCAAGAATGTGTCTTGCACAAGATGCAATCTAAATTTGGACATGCTCATAAAACATTTGTGCCATACTGTTACTGCTGTTTAAAGACTCAAAAAGGTACCTTTTAAGTTGGCATTATAATTTATTGGTGCACACTCTCAAACAACTTTGGAATTAATCAAATAACCACAAACCATACACAGTGAGCATAGGGCCTCTAGGGGCCCCAGGGCAGTTGCCTGCTTTGCCTATAGCCTTCAAGAGAGGAACTAACTTCATTAACGTATTTTTTTCTAGTTAATCAGTATAGTATAAAATCACTATTTAATGTGATTCTGTGTTTGCTGTGTTCCAGTGAACCAGAGCAGACTAAACGTGGAGAAAAACATGGACACCCATGAAAGTTTGAAGTTTGTCTGTATTCTTCAAATGAAACAGTGGTTATACTCTAGTTGTAATGAACTGAAGTAATTGACTTGTGTTACATTCCTTTATCTTAGTCATCACTGTATCCTATTTTTTTGTAGATTATATTTTAAATTATTAATCTGAGTCTGCAATGGAACTAAATTCATCAAATAAATTGAAAAAAGTAAAATATTTCCATCTAAATTGTAGTCGAGAATAGCTATGAAGTTATGACAGAAAATGGATATACTAACTACAGTACTTGAGTAAATGTACATGGTTACTTTCTTCCGCTGTCCTCAGTAT
Source organism: Coreoperca whiteheadi (assembly GCA_011952105.1). NCBI lineage: Eukaryota > Metazoa > Chordata > Actinopteri > Centrarchiformes > Sinipercidae > Coreoperca > Coreoperca whiteheadi. The sequence continues at coordinate 3,405,584 of CM022473.1, read as the reverse complement.
TCCTCAACATACAGAAACACTTGGGTCTCCTGAATAACCTAAAAATGGTTTTATGCTAAGGCCACAGGATATAATTATTTCGACTTCGATGTCCATCTGAGCCTTGGAAGTGCTCCAACACTCACTCACCTAACATTGTCCATACAGAAAATAGATAGTCCTTACTTAATTCCAAAACCCTGGAAGGCTGAAATAACTTCCCTTTATTAAGGACCTGTTGAGCATGGCACTTCCTTTACTTTTCTAAGCTCCTAAAACAGCATTAGATCAGTTAAAATAATCCTCTTTTTCCACCACCATTCCCTCACCACTATCCAATAGTCTCAGCTCCCTGTTGTCTCAGCATGTTGTAAACAACATACAGGAACAGGCATATGGCAGCCACATCTTCATTAACACTATTTGTCCTTGTCCCGAGAGAAGCTTTCAGCACTTCCTTACCATCTTAACCAACTGTCAGTCCTCATGGCTTCACAGCAGGACTGTTTTGTGATTGACAGATGTGTAAAGTTTTATACGTTTTTTATTGTACAGGTTTCCAGCAGGTGTAACAAGTCTCTGCTAATTCATGTTGTGCAGTATCACGTTGCAAAAAGACATTTCACAGCTTTTGTTCCTTTGCACCTAGCAGATTAGATGGACATAGTTATTTTTTGGGGGTGTGAATGCTGAAAGCACAACCTATGTTCTTTTACAAAAAAAGTCTCTATTATTATTATTATTATTACTATTTCCGCTGCATTTTTTGGCACCTATACTTTCACATTTTTCAACGTAGAAACTTCATTCAAACATCAAAATATTCAGCTCAATTAGCACTTTAGAGCTATTACTTTTCTCATTCATACCTTTAATACTTTTCAAAATATTCAAGGTTTTCCAGGAAATGTTCCCCATTCAAATGAATGGACAGAATGTTCAAAATGTTTTCAAGGTTTTTCAACTCTTATTTATTTATCCATACCTTAAGCTAGAAACTCCATTCAAACATCAACATGTTCCACATCTTTCGTACATTCTGGATATTATTCAACTTTTCACATCCCATTCAAACTTGTCAAAATATTCAACATTGTTCAAATGTGTGACATCGCTAGAGTGCAGAGGAGGAAACAAATTAAATCTTAACAATTTCTCTTTAACTTGCCCCTCCTCTCACAAATTTTATTCTACATAAATAATTTGTATATCAAAACGTAGGAAAACCTATGCTGGTCATGTACACATGTAACTATGAAGTCAAACAGACTTACACATTTGGCTTGGTGAGCTCCCAAGTGACAAAAAGTCACCCAACTGCCCCATGAGTGTTAAATGAGAGTCGAACATTTCTGGAGGGATGCAGAGATTGCCAATTTAAAATCACTGTAATGGTCACATTTTATAGCTTTATGCACAAATTATATCCGTATGCATTCTCATCCCATAAATGCATGTTACTAACTTGACTTCTTCCCTTTCCCGGAGTTTTGTGCTTTGTCATCCGTCGTCTTACAGTCACTTTCAGCAGGTATTTCAGTGTCCGGAGTGCTTGGTTGTCCGACTGGACCAATCATCTTCCCTTATGTTTTGCATCCCGCACTTTTCAACATAGTTACATATATATACAACAATTTTGTCATTGCCATCATAATTGTATATGTTATGATTTTTATGCTATAAATCTATTCTGTACTTACGACATCTATTGCATGTCTGTCCGTCCTGGGAGAAGGATCCCTCCTCTGTTGCCCTTCCTGAGGTTTCTATAATTTTTTTCCCCTGTTAAGAGGGTTTTTTTGGGGTAGTTTTTCCTTATTCGAATCGGGGGTCTAAGGACAGAGGGTGACGAAAACATCATTTTTCCATCTTAGAAACATAACTTAAGTTCAACCATTTATAAATCAAAAGGATCTTGAAAAACGTACCAGGTTACGTAGGTAACCATGGTTCCCTGATAGGGAACGAGACGCTGCGTCAGCTGACGCTATGGGGAACGCCTCCAGCGTGACAGCCTCTGAATCTCTTGTAACAACTTAGACCAATCTTGATTGGGTCCGACGTCAACACGTGACGCACGCCGGCGGAACCGGAGGTATAAAGGGAGCCGGCTTCACTGTTGTCGTCAGCCTTCTGATCGACTGAAGCAAGCCGCTCACAGGCATGCCGGAAGTATGGCAGCGAGACGCAGCGTCTCGTTCCCTATCAGGGAACCATGGTTACCTACGTAACCTGGTACGTTCCCTTTCAAGGGAACTTCAACGCTGCGTCAGCTGACGCTATGGGGAACGCAGTACCAACTCCGCCATGCTGAAGGGATGCCTGCCGCGAGTGTGAAGCCATCAGGGCACACTTCAAGACAAGAGAGCCACAGACCCCGGATTGTGTAGGCGGTCTAGGCTATAAAATCTCACAAAGGTGTGAGGTGAGGACCATCCCGCAGCATCGCATATATCGGAGAGGGGGGTTCCCGACCACCAAGCTCTGGAGGACGCCATACTCCGTGTGGAGTGAGCCTTGATCGACAGAGGTGAAGGCAAACCGCGCACCTCGTACGCCGAAACGATAGCCTCAACTATCCACCTGCTAATAGTGCTCTTGGTAGCCAGGCAGCCCTTACGAGGGGGCCCGAAGCATACCAGCAATTGGTCCGATTTACGCCACTGGGATGTCCTCCGGACATAAACTTCCAGGGCTCTGACTGGACAAAGCAGTTGCAGCCTTTCACCTTCCTGTTCCGCCGATACTGGAGGATGGAACGCCTGCAGGACAACCGGCCGGGCCACCTCAGTGGGTACTTTAGGTACATATCCCGGCCTAGGATGCAGGATGGCTCTAACCGCGCCTGGAACGATCTCCAGGTTAGCAGGAGCCACCGACAGGGACTGTAGATCTCCAACTCTTTTAAGAGAGGTCATGGCCAGCAAAAATACCATTTTTAAGGCCAGACACCTGTCCGATGCATTGTCCAATGGCTCGAACGGTGCTGTGGTCAACCCATCCAGCACCACAGTCAGATCCCACGGAGGGACTCTGACTCGAACCGGAGGCCTCATCCTCAAGGTGCCACGAAGGAAACTGGTAACAAAGCGGTGTTTCCCCAGCGAGCAGCCATCCACCAAGCTGTGGAATGCTGCAATCGCAGCCACATACACCTTAAGTGTAGCGGGGGAGAGTCCAGCCGAAAACCGGCTTTGGAGGAACTCCAGTACTGAAGCCATCGGGCAGTGAACTGGGTCAAGATGGCGCTCCAGGCACCATTTAGTGAAAACTTTCCACTTGCCCGCATACAGTTTCCTCGTGGAGGGGGCTCTAGAGTGTAAAATGGTTTCCACTACCTCGGTAGAGAGACCAGCAGCTCGGAGGTGGTCCCCCTCAGGGGCCAAACCCACAGCTTCAACTTCCCCGGGTGGGGATGAAAGATTTCGCCTCGGCCCTGCGATAGCAGGTCCCTCCTGACGGGAATCTCCCATGGGGGGCCATCCAGGAGGGCTACCAGGCCCGAAAACCAGATTCTGGCGGGCCAGAACGGGGCCACGAGCAGCAGCTGGGCCCTCGTTCGGCGAACTTTCTCTAGAACCCCCGGGAGCAGAGCAATCGGGGGAAAAGCATACAGCCGCAGCCTCGGCCACGGCTGTGCCATGGCATCCAGCCCCAGGGGCGCTGGATATACAAGGGAGAACCAGAGGGGGCAGTGAGCGTTGTCCGGGGACGCGAACAGGTCCACTTGTGCTCTGCCGAATCGCCTCCATATCATCTGCACCGTCTCGGGGTGCAGTCTCCATTCCCCGGGCCTCGGCCCCTGCCTCGACAGGATGTCTGCTCCCACGTTGAGGTACCCAGGTATGAAGAGTGCTCTGAGAGAGAGCAACCTTCTCTGGGACCACAAGAGGATCTGGTGCGCCAGTCTGCAAAGAGGGCGCGACCCCAGACCGCCTTGACGATTTATGTAGGAAACCACCGCCATGTTGTCGGAACGGACAAGCACGTGGTGGTTCCTGAGGTCTGGCAAAAAGTGCCGTAAGGCCAACAAGACCGCTCGCATCTCCAGGCAATTTATGTGCCCTAGATGCGGGGTTAGCCACAGACCTCGGGCTGTGCGGCCTTCCAGAACCGCGCCCCATCCGGTGCTGGAGGCGTCCGTCGATAGTGTGCGACGGTGGTACACCATGCCCAGCACTGGGCCTTGGGTCAGGAACGTCCGTTGTCTCCACCTGTCTAAGGCACGCATGCATCTGGGCGTAACCTTGATCAGGCGAAAAGGATTGCCCCTCGGGGAAAAACCGGTGTCCCTGAGCCACCACTGCAGTTGCCTCATGCGCAGCAATCCAAGCGGAATCACGGTGGATGCCGCAGCCATGAGGCCCAACAGTCTCTGAAACTGATTTGCAGTGAGATGTCGGCCTAGCTGCACCCTGAGTACCATAGTCAGGATCGACTCGACACGTGCGGGAGACAATTGTGCCCGCAACGTGACTGAGTCCCACACTACTCCTAGGAACGTGATCCTTTGTGTTGGAGTGAGCGTGCTCTTGCTCGTGTTGAGCCTCAACCCCAAGCACCTCAAGTGCGCAAGTACAACATCTCGATGCTGTACCGCGAGTAGACGAGACTGGGCTAGAATCAACCAGTCGTCCAAGTAATTGAGGATGCGGATCCCCTGGAGTCTGAGAGGAGCCAGGGCGGAATCCATGCATTTTGTAAAGGTGCGGGGGGAGAGTGCTAGGCCGAAAGGAAGCACCCGATATTGGTAAGCTTTGCCCCCGAAAGCGAACCGCAGGAACTTCCGGTGTCCCGGAATGACAGAGACATGGAAGTATGCGTCCTTCAGATCGATTGTGACAAACCAGTCCTCGGACTGAATTTGACACACAATCATAGGGATCGTTAACATCCGGAACCGGAGCCTCCTCAGAGGCCGGTTCAGGCGACGAAGATCTAAAATGGGGCGCAGACCACCGTCTCTCTTCGGGACTATAAAGTACCGGCTGTAGAACCCGGAAAACATCTCGCTGTCGGGGATCTGTTCTATGGCCCCTTTGTACAGGAGGGAGTGAATTTCTTGCTCCATCACTTGTGCTTGTACTTGGTTGACCCTGGTCTCCAGGATTCCTCGGAATCCGGGGGGTCGAGACCGAAACTGAAGCGTGTAGCCTTGTCGGACGGTGCGCAAAACCCAGTGCGACACGCCGGGCAATGCTTCCCAAGCAGGCAGAAATTCCCTCAGGGGGACCAACCGCTCGAGGCTGGTGCCTGGGAGACCCGGAGTGGCGGCCTCGGTTACCCGAAGCGCTGTAGCGGCGGGAAATCCCCGAGGATCGGCATGTGCATGCGTGACCGCCCCCCTTATCTGCGATGTGAGAGCTACGGCGTCCCGAAGCGACAAAGCGGCGGGAGACAACCGGAAATGAACGTCTACAGGCCTCTGTAGAGGACGCAACTCTGCCCCGACTGCTGCACGTCCGTGCAGGTCTAAAGGCAGCGGTTGCACGGAACTTGCCACGCCCCGAAGCGTCCCTGACGGCGGGGTGAAGCGGCTGAGTTCCTGAGGGCCCAATGGGGAGACATCTTTTCGCTCGACCCATGTGGGGGGCGCCCTCAGAGGCCCGACGCTCACGTCAGGGCCTCTTTTTGGAAGACTGTCGGGCGAGAAGCACGGCCCTCAGGTCCGCCTTCTCCCGATCAGGCCCCCGTCGAGCAGGCGGGAGCGAACCCCTCGACCGCTGGGGAGGGGCACGCTGAGCCACGCTCGCTTTTTGGGCCAGCATGTACGAGCTGCGAGACGTCGAAGGCTGAGGTGGTCCACCCTCAGCCTCGGCCCGCGACCTCTTTCGACGAGGGATAAATCGCTGAAAGGCTGCAGCCTGTTGGCGCGCTTCCCTGAAGCGCTCGACCACTGAGTCCACCGCTTCCCCGAAGAGACCGGCGGGTGAAAGCGGGGCATCCAAAAGGAAGGTCTTATCCCTCTCCTTGATACCAGACAGAGTTAGCCATAGGTGGCGCTCTGTCGCCACGAGCAGGGCCATGGAGCGCCCGATAGCTCGGGCCGTATCCTTCGTGGCCCTGAGCGATAAATCTGTCGCTCGGCGAAGCTCCTTCACATCCTCGGATGCGAGGGGCCCCCCGTCATCGAGGTCGTCAAGCAGATCGGCCTGGTACGCCTGCAAGACCGCCATGGTGTGAAGGCACGCACCGGCCTGACCTGCTGCCATGTAAGCCTTGCCGACTAAAGCCGAGGTAGTACGGCATGGCTTAGTAGGCAACGTCGGGGTTTTCAGGGAGGACGCGGCCTCCGGCGATAAGTACGCCGCCAGCGTCTCCTCAATGCCAGGCATGGTGCCGTAACCGTTCTCTTTGCGCCCGCTGATCGAAGCGTACTGGCGACCAGTCGGGCCAGAAAGCCGTGTAGAATACGGCCGGGACCAGGACTTCGATAACTCAGTATGGAGGTCCGGAAAGAACGGTAACTCCCGACGCGGGCGAGGAGGTGGGGCTACAAGGAAACGCTCGTCGAGCTTACTCCGGCGACGAGCGTCCTGCTCTTCCGCAGGCCAAGCGATATTGAGCCTAGCCACCGCACGGGAAACCACCTCCAGCAGCTCGTCATACTGCGGAGACTGGGCTGACGAGCCACCCATGTCTCCGCCATCCGCTCCGAGTACATCCAGTTCCTCAGAACCGGAGTCCCGGACAGCGGGCTCCCGCTGCGGGACGGAAGAAGCCGCCGACCCGGTGCGGGCTTCCGGATCCCGAAAGCGGGAGAAAGACCCCGCGGATGAAGGGAAAGAAAGAGCCGAAGCTGTCTCACCTTCATCGCCGAGGTCCATCTGCGATCCCCAGGAGTGAAGTCGCCGGGATGCCTCAGCAACCGCCGGTCCCTTACCGCGTGGGGAGCAGAGCTGGCCGCCTTCCTCGAAAAGCGCCAGCCGAGAGCGGAGCTTCCGAACCGGGAGACGCTCGCAATGCACACAGCCAGCCCCCTCGAGGGCTGCCAGTGCATGCTCTCTACCCAAACAGGCCGCACACATGTCGTGGGTGTCGCCGTCCGGGATATAGCGTGGGCATGGGTAGACACACTGCCGAAACCGCTTCACACTCGCCATTTTGAGACTCAGAGCGCTTGCTGAAGATCAGAAGACTGACGACAACAGTGAAGCCGGCTCCCTTTATACCTCCGGTTCCGCCGGCGTGCGTCACGTGTTGACGTCGGACCCAATCAAGATTGGTCTAAGTTGTTACAAGAGATTCAGAGGCTGTCACGCTGGAGGCGTTCCCCATAGCGTCAGCTGACGCAGCGTTGAAGTTCCCTTGAAAGGGAACTGATCCATGCCTTTACTTCAAGCCGACTCGATTACTGTGACGCACTTTTTACCGGCCTCACGAAAAACAAACGGAGAGAGGGCATTGTAACTCGACAAAGGCTCATCTCCAGACCTGATATTTTGCCTTTTTATTAAAGAATATTTGATTTGACAGGGAAGCTGTGTGCAAAATCCGTAAAACACCCCAGAAGAAAAGAACACTTTCTTTCGAGGAAGAAAAACGGCAGGTGCTAAAGCCCCCTTTGATGTCTATGTGTGCACATGCCTGGAGTGGACAGGAACTGCCATGATGCATATCTTATTTAAGGATATGCATTGGCAGGGTAAACAATGACAATTCCTGGCCAAAAACGCCATGGACACTGCACAAAAATTGGCATAACTCATAAACACAAGAAGCTAGAATTTTAAAACCACTTCTAGCACAATACAAACACGTGTTGATTATTTATTATTATTATTATTATTTCGTTATAATGGTTTGTAGTGCTGTTTTCAATAAAATAAGTACAAATTCAAGTTCCGCTTTTTGTTTTATGTGCTGATATCTGCTATGATAGTGCATAGAACCCTTTATTGTAACATACTGTATATCATTATCTGAGGTTGTGCTGCTTCTGGGAATGGTGAAACTTAATACTTTAAAAAATGACAACTCTATAAGGCAAAACACAAAGATATGGAAAAGGTCTTAACGTGGGTGTCAACGGGATCAACCTACCATCCTGTGTGACTCCGCTGTCAACACTTTGTGAGTCCTTCCGCTTCCTCCTGCCATCATCACCCAGGACCTCAAGTGAGAGGTGAATATCAGCTCCCTCACCAAGAAAGCCCAGCAGAGGATGTACTTCCTGCGGCAGCTGAAAAAATTCAACCTACCAAAGACGGCATTGGTGGTGCACTTCCACACCAACATCGTTGAGTCCATCCTCACCTCCCGCATCACCATCTGGTACACTGTTGCCACGGAAAAAGACAAGGGCAGACTGCAGCTTATCATTTTCTCCACAGAGAAGGTGATTGGCTGCACATTTTACATATTATTTTCTTAGAATATTTTTTTACATTATTTAATATCTTATTGTCAATTTGATATTTTGTATTTATGTGTCTTGACCTGCAGTACTTGCTTTATATTTCTTAGATTTATACTATGTTTATTGTTTTGTACCAATATATCAAAGCAAATTCCTTGTAAACCTACTAAAGCTAAATCTGAATTGACTTACCTAAACATAATCATAAAGACTTATCATGTTTTATTTGCCATTCATGAATATTGTAGGAAAAACAAATGTTTGTTTTCAGTGAATATTTGTCAGGCACAGTAAATTCAGTATGAACATTTTGCAATTTTGCAGATACCTTCATGAAATGTTTTTCCTTATGTTGATTAAAAAACGGTTAGTTATACAGTTAGGCTTCCTAGCATATCATTCACAGCTGAGGAGGAAGCCCATCTCAGTCTGAACATCACTCATTCATCATTGGCCACATGCTCTTTTTTCTTTCAGGTGCAAAGATATATTTTATCCCCCTTTTCATTTGCCAAATGGTTTCTGAGCCTTTGCTTCTCATCTTAACCCCTGACAATAAAGAGATATTTGGCCAATTCAGAAATGACCTTTGGCCAGAAAAGAAAGTAATCTACTTTTGCTCTCAGTTTCTGCCATCCATTCTCCTAAGTAGTTTTTGGCATTGTTTTACAATTAGGTTAAGTGGAGAATGTTTTTGGAAAGTAGCTGTGATCTGTGCATTTGGGTTTGGAGAGATTTGCAGTGGAGGCTGTCAATGGAGCGAGACATCAGACGGTGCAAAATATTTTGTGCCTGTTTGTGGATATTAATCCATCCATCCATCCATCCATCCATCTTCTTCCACTTATCCAGGGCCGGGTCGCGGGGGCAGCAGTCTAAGCAGAGATGCCCAGACTTCCATCTCCCCAGACACTTCCTCCAGCTCTTCCAGGGAAATACCGAGGCGTTTTCCAGGCCAGCTGAGAGACACAGTCTCTCCAGCGTGTCCTAGGTCTTCCCCGGGGCCTCCTCCCGGTTGGACATGCCCGGAACACCTCCCCAGGGAGGCGTCCAGGAGGCATCCGAAACAGATGCCCGAGCCACCTCAGCTCTCGATGTGGAGGAGCAGCGGCTCTACTCTGAGCTCCTCCCAAGTGACCGAGCTCCTTACCCTATCTCTAAGGGAGCGCCCAGCCACCCTACGGAGGAAACTAATTTCGGCCGGCTGTATTCGGGATCTTCTCCTTTTGGTCATGACCCAAAGCTCATGACCATAGGTGAGAGTAGGAACACAGATCGACCGGTCTTTACTACAACAGACTGGCATATCGGCCGCATCACTGTCGAGGCAGGGGCCGAGGCCCGGGGAATGGAGTCTGCACCCCGAGACGGTGCAGATGATATGGAGGAGATTTGGCAGAGCACAAATGGACCTGTTCGCGTGCCCAGACAACACCCACTGCCCCCTCTGGTTCTCCATTGCGTATCCAGTGTCCCTGGGGCTGGATGCCATGGCACAGCAGTTGCCGAGGCTACCAGAATCTGGTTCTCGGGCCTGGTAACCCTCGATGGCTTCAGTGCTGGAGGTCCTCCAAGGCCGGTTTTTGGCTGGACTCTCCCCCGCTACACTTAAGGTATGTGTGGCTGCGATCGCAGCATTCCACAGTTTGGTGGATGGCTGCTCGCTTGGGAAGCACCGCTTTGTGACCAGTTTCCTTCGTGGCACCTTGAGGATGAGGCCTCTGGTTTGAGTCAGAGTCCCTATGTGGGATCTTACAGTGGTGCTGCATGGATTGACCACAAAACTGTTCAAGCCACTGGACGATGCATTAGACAGGTGTCTGGCCTTAAAGATGGCATTTCTGCTGGCCATGACTTCTCTCAAGAGAGCGGGAGATCTGCAGTCCCTGTTGGTGGCTCCTGCTAACCTGGAGATCGCTCCAGGCGCAGTTAGAGCCATCCTGCATCCCATGCCGGGTTGTGTACCTAAAGTACACACTGAGGTGGCCCCGGCCGGTAGTCCTGCAGGCATTCCATCCTCCTTCAGAGTCGGCGGAAAAGGAAGGTAGGCTGCAACTCCTTTGTCTAGTCAGAGCCCTGGAGATTTATGTCTGGAGGACATCCCAGTGGCGCAATTCGGACCAATTGCTGGTATGCTTCGGGCCCTCTTGTAAGGGCTGCCCGGCTTCCAAACACACTATTAGCAGGTGGATAGTTGAGGCTATCGTTTTGGCTTACGAGGTGCGCAGTTTGCCTTCACCTCTGTTGATCAAAGCCCACTCCACACGGAGTATGGCATCCTCCAGAGCTTGGTGGTCACGAACCCCCCTCTCCGATATATGTGATGCTGCGGGATGGTCCTCACCTCACACTTTTGTGAGATTTTAAAGCCTAGGCCGCTTAAATAATCCAGGGTCTGTGGCTCTCTTGATCTGAAGTGTGCCCTGCTGGCTTCACACTCTGACAGGCATCCCTTCAGCATGGCGGAGTTGGTACTGCGTTCCCCATAGCGTCAGCTGACGCAGCATTGAAGTTCCCTTGAAAGGGAACATACCAGGTTATGTAGGTAACCATGGTTCCCTGATAGGGAACGAGATGCTGCATCTCGCTGCCATACTTGCGGCATGCCTGTGAGTGGCTTGCTTCAGTCGATTAGAAGGCTGACGACAACAGTGAAGCCGGCTCCCTTTATAACTCCGGTTCCATTGGCGTGCGCCACGTTTTGACATTAAACCCAATCAAGATTGGTCTAAGTTGATACAGAGATTCAGAGGCAGTCACGCTGAAGGCGTTCCCCATAGCGTTAGCTGAGGCACCGTCTCGTTTCCTATCAGGGAACCATGGTTACCTACGCAACCTGGTATGTTTTCAGAGTTTCAAAACTTTTTTTCACACATTCGCACACCAGTTTTCAGATGGGAGAACAGTGACAAATTCAAAACTCTGAAAATTCTTTTGCACAACATCGTAAAAAAAATGTTGCAGTTCTGAAAAAGGAAATCTCAAAAACAACATAATGTTTGCAGAGCTATTTTTACATTTTGCAAGCTTTCAAAACTTATTTTTTGATCTTGCAAAACTTCTTTTTATAAGATTTTGAGTTTTCGAACACTTAGTTTCAACCTTTCAGAACTTTATTTTCAGTTTTTAATTTATGGCAGGATCCCATAGCTTGTGGCCTTGTATGAGGTGACCTCTTCATGAATAATGTCTGACCAAGGCTTTGTGCATATTTCCTCTATTGTAAAAAAAATCTGGAAATACCATTGTCATGGCAGATTTTTTCTGGGGAGGAGAGGTCTCTGATGGCCCTGGCTCCTCTTCTGCAGATGAACTGGCTGCTTGGGCTTCACTGGGTTGACCCTGATGAGTATATGACAAAATAGCCATTTTGGACATATTTATAACAACAAATAGTTCTCATTGCAGCAAACAAATGAAATCTATTTGTGCCTTTACTTAAAAAAAAGAGTGATTAGAGCTCTTGCCTCCCAATAAGGAGGTCGTGGGTTCAAATCCCCGACCAGACCAACATCACACGATCTCTCTGGGTGGAGTCTGCATGTCCTCTCTGTGTTATCGTGGGTTCTCTCTGGGTTCTCCGACTCCCTCCCACCATCCAAAGACATGCATGTGTAGGATAATTGACAACTCTAAATTGCCCCTAGTGAATGAATGTGAGAGTGAATGGTTGTCTGTCTATGTGTCAGCCCTGCGACGAGTTGGCCACTGTCCAGGGTGTACCCCGACTAAGGCCCAAAGTCACTGGCATAGGCTCCAGTCACCCCCTAACGGGAACAAGCGGTAGAAAATGAGATAATTTAATTGATGATAAATTAAATTTAAGAAAAAAAAACACAAAAAAACACACAATACCTGCTTTTCAATGTCCACAATGTCTATAGCCCGTGAGATCATCATAGATTTTCTGAACACAGGCTTCTTCCAGGTAAGGCAGGGACTTGAACCTTGGATCCAGTGCTGTGGCTCTGTGCAGATAATTCTGAACACCAGGGTCATTGTATCTGCCTTAAGGTCTTTAGTGATGGCTGCCTTAGCTTCTTTGATGGTGGTACTGTTCTCTGCACTTGATGTCATGGATTTGAGTATCATCTTCTGCAGTGGGATAATCATTGAAACTGAGGGGGATGTTTCTGTGCTCATGAGTGTGATTCCATTCTTCAGAGGTTTGAGAATATTAATGAGGCCCTCTGCCAGTTTTGTCTTACTTTCAGTTAAGGCAATGTCCTTGACTTTCTTCTTCATATCCTTGTCCATCAAGGCAGAGTAGATGGCAGCCTGTTGCTCCACATAATGTTCTAACATGTCATATGTGGCGTTCCAATGAGTTGCTACGTCATGTATTAGTTTGTGAACAGGCAATTCCAGCATATCCTGCTTGGTTTTCAGGGCACGGGCAGCTGTCGTGCTTCGATGAAAGAAGCTAACCACCTTCCTAACCTTCCCCAGGAGTTAGAAAACTTGGTTTAGTGAGATTGCACTCTTGGCTGCATGGTTAACTGTGTGTGCGAAGCACCCGATCTGTGGCCCAAGTCCCTGTGCTAAATCGATAGCATTCACTATATTTTTAGCATTATCTGTATTAACAGAAATTTAGCTATTGCACCTCTCCAGTTTCCATTACGCCACCGCATCTGTCAGCATTTCTGAAAGTTGCTCACTGGTATGACTTTCATAAATGGGGCGTTTGCAAAACGCAGCTTCTCATTTCCCACTCCGAAGTAATATAGTGAGCGGTCACTGTGAGGAAGCTTTCAGTGGCCCTGGAGGTCCATCCATCTGTAGTGAGAGCTACGTGGGCTGTGTCGGACAATTCTATGTCGATTGTATGTCTCGTCATACAGTTTTGGAATTACAGTGGTGCCGAAGTGTCAACGGGATTGAGTATTGAGTATTTTGAGTATTTTCATCTGCTGACGAAATCCTTCACACTCAATCACGCGGAACGGTTGCATATCTTTTGCTATAAAAATCCCCAATGCTTTAGTTATGGCTATTGCCCTGTCCGACGTATCACTGAGAGGTTGCTTAAATGCTACAGACAGTAGAAGTTGTTTCCTAACTGGCTGCCTGCTTACGCTCGCTACCCACACATTGGCGTGATGTCTTCTCAGATGAACTGACATATTAGAAGTGTTGCCATTAGCATATTGAATGCATTTTGCACAATGCTTGCACACAGTCACAGTTCCATTTACTCTCTTATTTCCGTCATCATAGGTAACATGAAATCCAAAATGTTTCCACACACCGGACTTCTTGTAAGGGAATCAGGTATCAATTAATTATGGAAATAAACAAACAATTAAACAACAATTAATGGCAAATGCATTCACATTTTATTTGAATAAAGTGCAACCAACAATTTAGGTTCAATTAACAGGAAGTTGACCTTTTCTGCTCTCATTTTCAATATGGAATACATTTTCACTAAACGTACAGTAAGTGCAACCAACATTTCAACAGTAGGTTTACCTGCTACTTTTGCTGTTGTTTTTCAGCATAAAAATAATACAAATATATATATATACTGCTCAAAATATATATTAATCTACCCCAGGATCTACCCCTTCACGTTGAGCGTAAACTGGCGCCCCTGTTTGTGTCTCCAAGGTGGTCAACCCTGTGGCTGTCAAACTGCAGTTACCTAGGACCCTCAGAGAACACCTCACCTTTCATGTGGCTCGGATCAAGCCGGCCAAGGAGAGTCCCCTGGTCCCTGCCTCTCCCCACCCCCCCCCCCCGACCACCTCGCCTCGTCGATGAGGGTCTGGTCTACACTGTCAAGCGGCTCCTAGCGGTACGGCGCCCGGCATTTTCAGTCAAAGGCAGGGCATCTGTACCTTATCACCTCTGGCTGTCTCGCTTGTGGATTTTCTTTCTCATTGGGTGAAGGAATCGCCAAACATTGCATCGAAGTCTTTCTTCTTACAAGGAGGGGACTCATTTGGGGCTACAATATAAGAAATGTATTTTAAAATATATTCGTGTTTCTTATTAATAAAAAACAACAATCTTCTGTTGGTATCACATGAAACACACCTGTGGTCTCTTCATTGAATCCTGACAGCTTTGTGCTTGAGCTTCTCTCAGTTTGGGGTAGACCTGCTCTCTGTCCTCTTTTTCCAGGTAGGGCAGTTCTTTAAATTGCGAGCCCAATGCTCACAGTGGTTGCCATTTTGACAGGACCCATCAACTGAACAATGTCATCCACGTTGGCAATATCACTCTCCCTCAGCGTGCCTACATCTATGACAATTGTCATCGATCCTTGGACATTAGAGTTGTCATTATAGCTGGCTGTTGCTCCGAAAAACGTTCAAGCATTTTGAATGAACTGTTCCATCTGGTGATTATGTCTTGGATCAGTTTATGCTTTGGTAAATCCATCAGAGTTTGTTTTTCCTGTAGGACGTGACATGCAATCGGGCTGGAGGGAAAATATCCAACAATTTTTTGCACTTTCCCCAACAAACTGGAAGCACAGTCCACCCTCAAACCCTTCTGCGAGGCAAGGTTGAGTGTATGTGCGAATCAGGTAATGTGTGGACTGAACTGTGCTACTGCATCGGCCACAAGCATGTTTCTAGCGTTATCTGTGACGATGGCAGGATTCTTGTCGGAGATGTTCCACTCCATGCAGGCTTCACGCAGTAACGCGCCAATATTTTTACCAGAATGGGCTTCATTTAAAACTCTGGTTTGCAGAACATAGGTCTTCATTTTCCACTCTGGATCAATGTGATGAGAGGTAATTGTCACATACGCTTGATTTGAGCATGACGTTCAGCCATCTGTCGTTATCGCTACTCGTTCAGCTTGAGAAAGCAACAGCTTCACATCATTCTTAGTTCTTAATTACAATCCAGAAATAACCTTTTCTGTGGTCGGCTTGGTATCATGTACCTTGGCTCCAATGTTTGAATCATTTCACGGAACCTCGGATTTTCAACCACACTGTACTGTCGCATATTTGCAGATAAACTTGGCAATTGTTGCCGTAATGTTTTTTTGCACGAGCTGTGTTTTGACCTAGTCTCTGACTAAACATGCAGGCAAGGATTGAAGCTTCTGCAGAGTTGACTTTACCTTGCGCTGCTGCAGCAGGAACGCTACAAGAGATGCCTGGACGGTTGGTGTTGTGTAAAATCCCATGGCGCCTTAGTAGGTGGTTGGGGAGATTTGTCGTGTTGTCGTTGTTCTTTACAGTGAGCGACTTATTTAGAACATGTCCGTCTTTGCAAAAGCCAAAGTGTTTCCACACACTGGATCGCAATGGTGGCTTGATAATTTTTTGCTCATTGGCTTCTGAAATGTGTGTCCTGAGGCGCTTGCGCGGCAGGATTTAAGCGGAAACGAATGTCTACAGGTTTCTGCAGTAGTCGAGCAACCGTTCCAACCCACCTCCTCCCACTGCCTCACCAAGTCTCCATACTCCGGTGTCTCCTCCTGCCGCTCACCGGGAGCCACACATCCCCGCCCCGGAACGTTATGCAGGTGATTTAGGTACATGCAGGGCGTTTTTTATGCAGTGTAGTTTAGTGTTTGCACTGCAACCATGTACTTATAGCACTGAAAGTTCCAAGCTTATGTTATCGGGTTGTTAAGGGGCAGTGCGTTAGATTGGGCCACAGCGGCTAGGGAAAACCAAACTAATGCTAACTGGTTGTTCTCTGAGTTTGTGACTGAAATGAAGAAAGTCTTTGAACATCCTGTCCAAGGGAGAGAAGCGGGTCAGCGTCTGCTGTCCCTACAACAGGGGTCTCATAGCGTAGCTGAATTTTCAGTAGAGTTTAGAACTATCGCAGCTGACTCGGGGTGGGACACTAAGGTCTTTTTTTTAAAGGGGCCCAGTGAAGATTAAGGATGAGCTAGCGGTCTGTGAACCCCCCCCCCCCCCCATCTCCCTAGCAATTAGATTAGATTACCGCCTTTGAGAGCGCCACAGAGCGAAAAAACAGTCGTCACCTCCCTAGACTAGCCCTATACTTACCAGTGTCAGGGTCAGACACCAGACACGGCAGCTGGGCCATACTCATCTCCCGCTGAGAGACGCCGCAGGATTCAAGCGGGGAAATGTATCTATTGTGGCCATGTCCTGGCCGTCTGTGAGGTGACTCACCAGTAAAGACGAGGGTCATGGTGAGTCACACATCATCCTCTCCCAATCCCAGTCTTCACATGTCCCTCCAGCCCAAGCTCTGCTGGGATCAGCAGTCTCATTCCCTGCAGACGTTTGTGGACTCCGGCGCAGACGAGAACTTACTGGACTTTGATGTGGCAAAAAAAAAACCTGGAGGTTCCCCTGGAGGCCAACGCCCTCAATGGCAACAAATTTGCTCGCATCACTCATCGCACCAAGCCGGTTCAACTCCTAATTTCGGGAAACCACCGTGAATCCATTCAGTTTGACTTAATTTCCTCCCCCCCCTGTCCAATCATTCTCAGGTACCCCTGGCTAAAGGTTCACAACCCTCTCCTAGACTTGGCTGCCGACAACCTGATGGCCTGGAGTCCCTTTTGTCATGCCTCATGTGCGCAGTCTGCCATATCCCCTAGCCACTGTGGATTTCTTTAGGACTGAACAGTAGACAAAGTCGTATAGCGCTTTTTAAACAGTATATGCAAGTTTATTACGGAATAAAAATACAGGCAAGGGATGCGGAGAGTTTTCTGCAGAAAATCTAACTATACAGAGACATACACGGAACATTTATACCATTAAAACCCGCCCTTTTTGCATGTGTCTCTAAGAGTTGGTTGATGCGAAGAGATTCACCAGAGACATCCATCCATCCATCCATCCATCCATCCATCCATTTTCTACCGCTTATCCGGGGCCGGGTCGCGGGGGCAGCAGTCTAAGCAGAGACGCCCAGACTTCCCTCTCCCCCGACACTTCCTCCAGCTCTTCCGGGGGAATACCGAGGCGTTCCCAGGCAAGCCGAGAGACATAGTCCCTCCAGCGTGACCTAGGTCTTCCCCGGGGCCTCCTCCCGGTTGGACATGCCCGGAACACCTCCCCAGGGAGGCGTCCAGGAGGCATCCGGGACAGATGCCCGAGCCACCTCAGCTGACTCCTCTCGATGTGGAGGAGCAGCGGCTCTACTCTGAGCTCCTCCCGAGTAACCGAGCTCCTCACCCTATCTCTAAGGGAGCGCCCAGCCACCCTGCGGAGGAAACTCATTTCGGCCGCCTGTATCCGGGATCTTGTCCTTTCGGTCATGACCCAAAGCTCATGACCATAGGTGAGAGTAGGAACGTAGATCGACTGGTAAATAGAGAGCTTTGCCTTGCAGCTCAGCTCCTTCTTCACCACGACAGACCGGTACATCGACCGCATCACTGCGGAGGTTGCACCGATCCGCCTGTCAATCTCCCGCTCCGTCCTTCCCTCACTCGTGATCAAGACCCCAAGATACTTAAACTCCTCCACTTGGGCCAGGAGCTCTCCACCAACCTGAAGGGGACAAGCCACCCTTTTCCGACTGAGAACCATGGCCTCGGATTTGGAGGTGCTGATTCTCATCCCCGCCGCTTCACACTCGGCTGCAAACCGTCCCAATGCACGCTGAAGGTCCTGATCTGTAGAAGCCAACAGGACAACATCATCCGCAAAAAGCAGAGATGAAATCCTGTGGTCCCCAAACTGGACTCCCTCCGGCCCCCGACTGCGCCTAGAAATCCTGTCCATATAAACAATGAACAGGACCGGTGACAAAGGGCAGCCCTGCCGGAGTCCAACATGCACCGGGAACAAATCTGACTTACTGCCGGCAATGCGAACCAAACTCCTGCTCCGGTCATACAGGGACCGGACAGCCCTTAGCAGAGGGCCCCGGACCCCGTACTCCCAGAGAACCCCCCACAGGTCGCCGCGAGGGACACAGTCGAATGCCTTCTCCAAATCCACAAAGCACATGTGGACTGGTTGGGCAAACTCCCATGAACCCTCCAGCAACCTGGAGAGGGTGTAGAGATGGTCCAGTGTTCCACGACCAGGACGAAAATCGCATTGTTCCTCCTGAATCCGAGGTTCGACTATCGGCCGAATTCTCCTCTCCAGTACCCTGGCATAGACTTTTCCGGGGAGGCTGAGGAGTGTGATCCCCCTGTAGTTGGAACACACCCTCTGGTCCCCCTTTTTAAACAGAGGGACCACCACCCCAGTCTGCCAGTCCAGAGGCACTGTCCCCAGCCGCCACGCGACGTTGCAGAGGCGCGTCAACCAAGACAGCCCCACAACATCCAAAGACTTGAGGTACTCAGGGCGGATCTCATCCACCCCCGGTGCCCTGCCACCGAGGAGCTTCTCAACTACCTCAGTGACCTCAGCCCGGGAGATCGACGGGCCCGCAACCGAGACCCCAGCCTCTGCTTCTGCAATGGAAGACATGCCGGTGGGGTTGAGGAGATCCTCGAAGTACTCCTTCCACCGTCCAAGGATGTCCCCAGTCGAAGTCAGCAGATTCCCACCCCCACTGTAAACAGTGTGTGCAGGGCACTGCTTCCCCCTCCTGAGGCGCCGGATGGTTTGCCAGAATCTCCTCGAGGCCGACCGATAGTCCTTCTCCATGGCCTCACCGAACTCCTCCCAGACCCGAGTTTTTGCCTCCGCAACCACCCGGGCCGAGGCCCGCTTGGCCCTCCGGTACCCATCAGCTGCCTCCGGAGTCCCCCGAGCCAACCAGGCTCGATAGGACTCTTTCTTCAGCTTGACGGCATCCCTTACTTCCGGGGTCCACCACCGGGTTCGGGGATTGCCGCCACGACAGGCACCGGAGACCCTGCGGCCACAGCTCCGAGCGGCCGCGTCAACAATGGAGGTGGAGAACATGGTCCACTCCATGTCTCCAGCCTCCCTCGGGATGTGGTTGAAGCTCTGCCGGAGGTGGGAGTTGAAGATCTCTCTGACTGGAGACTCTGCCAAACGTTCCCAGCAGACCCTCACAGTACGTTTGGGTCTGCCAAGTCTGTCCAGCTTCCTCCCCCGCCATCGGATCCAACTCACCACCAGGTGGTGATCAGTTGACAGCTCCGCCCCTCTCTTCACCCGAGTGTCCAAGACATATGGCCGAAGGTCAGATGAAACAACCACAAAGTCGATCATCGACCTCCGACCTAGGGTGTCCTGGTGCCACGTGCACTGATGGACACCCTTATGCTTGAACATGGTGCTCGTTATGGACAAACCGTGACTAGCACAGAAGTCCAATAACAGAACACCACTCGGGTTCAGGTCGGGGGGGCCGTTTATACCATTTCAACCCGCCCTTTTTGCATGTGTCTCTCCGAGTTGGTTGATGCGAAGAGATTCACCAGAGACCTTCAAAGGTCAAACAAGTTTATATCACAGCAAAGCAAGTACAGATTAATCTGGAGACACAACGCAAACAGCTCACCAGCTTCTGCTCCCCGTTATGTCTGAAGCTAAGGCACAAAAACCGTTGGTTGTATATTTCCCCCCATCACACAACATTCAGTACTTTTCACAGCTTGTTATCTCAGCATACCCCTGTTCACTTCGGCCTTGGTCTGCCCCTTCTCCCACTTCCTCTTATCTTAACCTTCAGTTTGATACAGTCTGGGGTGTAGTCACAGCTACCGGCATGAGATGTTGCAGGAGTCAGACTTCTACAGAGACACACATCTTACAGACAGGGTGTCCACAACACAAGCTATCAATCATTATAGCACAGCTCAAGTTTTTATTTCCACACATGCAACGACATATGTTTTCCATCAATTCTCAGATTGTGATTACAAACTTCAGCTCCCCTGGCTATCAGTTACCCCCATCCGCTCAGACGGCTACGAACTCTCCTATTAATGTGTGTTGGTGATTACGCAATGCGTACTACATTCAACCCTAACAAAGAACACAGCGACCTGCCAGTCGTCCTCCTTAGCGTAATTATCAAGTCTGGACTCTTACTTCTTACGGGAAACAAAATAAAACAAACATGGTGTTTTATCACAACAGCTTCTCCCACAACAAGACCTTGACAATCTCTGCTACACTTTCCCTCTGTTTACAGGCCAGCAGAGCTTTCTACAGTACGTAGGCTGTTCTTAAGTGCTTTCATACACGGTATTTCACACCTTTTCGAAACTCTCTCCTTGTAGACAAATACAAGATA
The DNA here is from genome assembly GCA_011952105.1 of Coreoperca whiteheadi. Classification (NCBI taxonomy): domain Eukaryota; kingdom Metazoa; phylum Chordata; class Actinopteri; order Centrarchiformes; family Sinipercidae; genus Coreoperca; species Coreoperca whiteheadi. The sequence continues at coordinate 3,385,106 of CM022473.1, read as the reverse complement.
TGGCACATGAACTTTATACTGACTAAAGCAAAGTGATATGAAAGCATTACACAGTTATACTTGAAAAATGAAAAATCCCTTAATCATTAGTACAACCAGATAAATGATAAACAGTTTTGCTCCCACACCACAGCACACCCCCTGCTACAACTCCTGATCTGTCTAGCATTCCCCCAGTATACCATGACCTCGGTGAAGTATTGAGCAAACAGCGGGCCATGACTCTTACCCCTCACAGACCATATAGCTGCTCCATAGACGTTCTCCCAGGAGCCCCCCTCCCCTTAAGTCGCCTCATAAACCTGTCACGACCTGAATGCAAAGCCATGGAGAAATACTTGCACGAGTCGGTGGCTGCTGATATTATTCGGTCCTCCTCATCTCCAGTGGGAGTCTTCGTCCCTGCATCAACTACCTCAACGCCATTACAGTAAAGAACAAACATCCACTACCCCTCCTCAGCTCAGCATTCGAACCCATCCGAGGGAGGCACCATCTTCTCAAAACTAGATCTGAGCAATGCTTACCATTTGGTCAGGACCCACGAGGGGGACGAATGGAAGACTGCTTTAAACACCCCTCTCGGCCACTTCAAGTACTTGGTGATGCCGTTTGGGCTCACCAATGCCCCAGCGGTGTTTCAGGCCATCGTAAATGATGTGCCGCGAGACTTTTCAAACCATTCCGTCTTCGTGTACCTCGAGGACATCCTGGTGTTTTTCCACATCCCAAAGGAACACTTGGTCCACGTCCGACAGGTGTTACAAAGACTCCTAGAGAATAAACTTTTCGTTAAAGCAGAGAAATGTGAGTTCCACAGAAGTTCTGTCTCCTTCTTGGGATATATTATCAAGCAAGGGCAGGTGAAGACAGACCCGTAAAAAGTCCAGGCAGTGGTTCAGTGGCCCAAACCCGAGACTGTCAAACAGCTTCAGCAGTTCGAGGGGTTAGCCAATTTTTACCGCCATTTTATTCAGGACTATAGTCGAGTGGCGGCACCCCTTACCAAACTTAGCTCCCCTGCCATTCCTTTTGTTTGATCACCAGAGGCAGAGGCAGCGTTCAGAGTGCTCAAGGCCCGCTTTACGTCAGCACGAGTGTTAATCCACCCAAATCCCCTATGAAAATTCGTGGTTGAAGTGGACGCCTCTAACACTGGGGTAGGAGCCATACTCTCCCAATGGTCTGCTTACGACCAGATGCTTCAACCGTGCGCCTTTTTCTCCTGGCGCCTCACCGACGACAAAAACTACGACGTGGGGAACCAGGAGCTACTGGCTGTAAAACTAGCTCTGGAGGAATGGTGGCACTGGCTGGAGGGAGCAAGACAGCCTTTCATAGTGTGGACAGACCACAAGAACTTAGCTTACATCCAAACAGCTAAACGCCTCAACTCCCGGCAAGCTCGTTGGGCCCTGTTTTTTGGGAAGTTCTTGTTCACCCTCACCTACCATCCTGGTTCCCACAACCAAAAACCTGATGCCTCGTCCCGACAGTTCACAAAAGAAGAACCCTCTCAGATTCCTGTTTGTACCCAACTCTGTGCCTACCGTCGGCACACTCCTCCCGGGTCTCCTGTGATCCTGGGCTCGGCTGCACCCTGTTCCTGCTCAAATAACAATTCTGGTGGCCTAGCATGAGCGCTGACACCCAAGCCTTCGTTGCCACCTGTACAGTCTATGCTCGCGCCAAGGCCACCCACCGACCACTGGTATGTCTCCTCCGTCCACTCCCCGTCCCAGGTCGACCGTGGTCACACACCCCCGTGGACTTTGTGACTGGACTCCCCCTATCCAAGGGTAACACTACCATCCTCATAATTGTAGATAGATTCTCGAAAGCTTTACATTTTGTACCCCTCCTAAACTGCCTTCAGCCCTAGAGATGTCCGAGCTCCTAGTGACCCACGTCTTCTGCCTTCATGGCATTACGATGGACATCGTCTCCAACCGGTGGAGAGACCGGTGGTACCCCAGTTTGTCTCTCAAGTATGGAAGGCTTTCTGCCAGGCTCTCGGAGCCACGGTGAGATGGTCATCAGGTTACCACCCCTAAACAAACAGGCAAGCAGAGCGGGCCAACCAAGATCTCGGGGCCGCCCTCCGATGTGTGGCGTCCCGTCTTCCTGGAGCTCCGACTTGGCTTGGGTGGAATACGCCCATAACTCCTTGTCCAGCGCCGCTACAGGTATGTCACCTTTCCAGTGCTCTATGGGATTTAAACCACCTCTGTTCCCTGCTCAGGAGGACAAAGTCTTGGTTCTGTCTGTGCAAGCACACCTCCGACAATGTCGCAGAATCTGGCGAGAAACCTGGGCGGCTCTGCTGCACTCTGCTCACCACAACTGCCGCATCGCAGACTGCCATCGGGTTCCAGTGCCCCTCTATGCTCCACGTCTGTCAGTTTGGCTTTCGTCGAAAGATCTCCCCCTAAAGACTGAATCTAAAAGACTCTCCCCCCACGTATATTGGTCCCTACATCATCGAATCCTGCCCCTTCTACTTTCCCAATAGGCTTGTGGAACTGCCAGTCTGCCGTGAAGAAAGCTCATTTAATTACGGCTTTTGTTAATCATTCTGGTCTTTCAATTGTAGCACTTACAGAAACGTGGATCAAACCTGAGGATTCCACCACTCCTGCTGCCCTCTCCCATAACCACACTTTTTCCCACAGTCCTCGCATCGCAAGCAGAGGTGGTGGAACTGGCCTGCTTATCCCTAATGACTGGAAGTTCCAACAGCGAACATCCTTGTGTGACAACAGCTCCTTCGAGTTACATGCTGTTACTATCACCCACCCTGTTAAGAGTCACTCTTTGGTCATCTATCGCCCCACAGGTCAGCTTGGACATTTCTTGGAGGAGTTGGATGTACTCCTTTCATCCTTCCCTGAAGCTGGCACTCCTCTGGTGGTACTTGGGGACATCCACCTTGGAAAGCCACAGGCTGCGGACTTCAACAACCTGGCTGCATCATTTGATCTCAAGTGGGTTTCCACATCAGCAACCCACAAGTCTGGTAATCAACTAGATCTCCACTAGATGAGTGGAGCGGTACTGCTCCACTCATCAGCGAACACACTTACCTAAACCCAAGTGTCTGAGTCCTGCGTTTGGGCCCACAAACCTTGCCCACACAAAACTAACACAATCACCAACTCTGGTTTGGTCGAAATAAACCCTTTATTCACCATGTTAGATGTTTTCCCCCGTGAATCTCTCTGCTGTTCCTGGCCTCTCTGTGCTACTGGGTAAGCTCGCACCAACCCCCCCCCCCCACCCACCCGATTGCCAAAAAGACACAAAGTAAATAAGACACAAAATAAATAAGCTTGTGCTGTAGTGTGTGCTGCAGCTGAGCAGCCAATTAGCTTTGTAGCTGAAAACTGACCGAGTGAATGTTTGTTTGGTGGCTGTTTCAACAAGCTAAAGTGCAGGACAAGATGTGTGTTCATGTTTGTGAGTTAGATAAGAAGGAGACTTTAGCAGGAAAGCTAATGTGGGTTCTTGTTCAAAGTCTGTGGGTCTTGTGTTGTATAGCAGGATGCTGTTCGACTCAGTCTCCTTTGCCTACGATAGAATGCTGACATTACTGCTCTATGCAAGATCTGAGTAGCCGTATTGAAATAAGGTCTCCATCTATGTAGAAGGATACTAGAACAGTATTGCATCAAATGAATGCAAAACTAGGGGTTGTCCTAATGTAAGACAGAAGACACCCTGTCTGTCCATTGACTAGAGTACATATTGATTTCCTGTAAGGAGTTACAGAGATGGAGACCTTAGTCACTCTCGGTTCATGTGCAGATGGTCTGTAGTGTAACCCTACTCTGATTAATACAGCAATATGGCTCTGTCGATCAACTACGCTGATTCAATTATGACAGAGTTTCTGTCACAAAACTAACACACGGCGGGCACCCCGCCTCCATCCCAGAGCAACCCCGCACCCCCATCACATCTCATACTTGATTGGTCTCAGGCGACCGGCCCCATTAAACGCCATTATCTGGATGGAGAGAGGATAACAGGACAGGCATTGATCTGTCAGAGTGGGCACATATTATAATGTGACTCACACAAATGAGTCACATGGCCAACTGGCGATTTTGAAACAAAGCAATTGTAAAATTAATAAATCCCATAAATGGATTTTAAATAGTTCTTCTGTTAAGTCTTATTTTTTTCTTTTTTTTTAAATAGATGAAAATGAACAACTTTAAGAAATGACATCTTTGCAATTGCTGCTCTTACAGCTCAGGGTAATAGTTAACCCCGCCACCGTTCTAGGGGGGTATCGGAATGTTGGCGGTTCTAGTGCTAATTAATCAGGCTGAAAACCAAGGATTTAGAAAAAGTCATTCACGCTTTTGTCACATAATGTCTTCAATGCTTTAAAACCTGTTCAACTGCCTCAATCAGTCTGCACCAGCTCAGCTCCAACTGGTCCAGAACTCTGCTTTTAACAAAAACAAGATCACTGTCATGGTCTGGCCCTGCCTCTCCCTCATTCCTAGTGTCGCCAGCTTATTTCTCCCCTCCCTTGTGTTTCTTGTCTGTCCTGTTTATTCTCTCTCTCTCTCCGTGTGAGTGTGTCCTTTTCTGAGTGCAGCATTCCATTCCACTCCTGCTGTCGAATCCCCTCCACACCCGTGACTCATCCATTCTTCAAGCTCCTGCAGTATAAAACCATGGCTCTCCTCTCCAGTCTTTGCCAGATTGTTCCGTTTGCCTACATGGTACAGACGCTACGGCCAAGTCTACAGTTTGTTGTTCTCTGTTATGATTATTTTTATCCGGATTAACCTGTGTTTTCCCTTGTGTCTCAGGTCCACACACACACGTGTTCTCTGCCTGCCTCGTCTGGGGCGTCTGCCTGCCTGCCTGCCCTGCTCCACCACGAGACTCTGAGCCTACCCTCTAAAACTCATCTCTTTCCAGTCTATGAATAAATCCATTTGAACTGTTAAAGAGCCTTTGCCCGAGTCTTGGTTTTGGGTCCAGTTACACAGCGTAACAATCACACTACTCATTGCTTTTAGCCTTACTTCATTAGCTCCCTTCTAAACTAAGGATTCTTAAACTGATAACTTGGGAGGTAAACAGTCTATTTCTGTCTCATCTTTCCACTGATTTATGATAGATGCTGTAACCTATAAACCACAACTCACCATTCTGTTATAAGAAGTGTACATTTTGGATGTAAACTAAGTATTGTGCTGGCTGTGCCCACGTGTACATGTTTCCTCAATGCTTTTCTGTCCACAGATCTGTGTTTGTAATAAATCCTTATATTCATGTAAGGACAACTGAGGCCCTTCGAGTTATTTATTGGAGGACCGTCTCATCAGTAAATTTGTAGTTTTTTTCCCCCTCAACACCTCTCTTAAGTAGCTTCAGGTCCTCAGATGAGAATCTTGTCGACTTTTAGAGGTCCAGAGTTATGTTTTCTGGTTTGTATGCATCTATTTTTAAAATATCATCCGTGTCTTTTTGTCTGTTTTTTTGTCCCCCCCTTCTGAGTCATTTTTGTAGTTTAATTGTTTTTAAAAGCCTATTTAATCACTTTGTATTTTTGAGCTAGTCTTATGTGATACCACCCTTGTGATAACACAACTGAGTGTTTATATGTGTGAAAGTACGATTTATTGCTTACATGATATGTGTTTATGTGCCAACACGCAGCGGCAATTAAAATGACAACGTTCATTGTGTAGGAACAATCATAATGTAGGGGGGAACCAAAGAAGGCGGAACCAGAGTGAGAGTATCATTGCACTAGTGCCTAGGTGACGGGGCGCCTTCCTCTTCGCTCATACAGAAATTTGGAGACGAAGATGGCGGTTCGCTCTCACTTTGATTCTGTTTTCCAGGTTCGTACTATTTAAAACCAATGACAACAATTGTTACCTTTTTGAAGTGAACGCAGTGTATTGAAACTGTGATAAGTTGGTTACGGAGTTTTTGAAGTGTGAAGCCGAGATAAAGAGTCGCGTTTATAATCGCAGGAAAAGGTTTCAGTAACAATGGCGCTAGCGGCCGTATAACAGGTGTGTATTGTAGCTAAAGGTGTGAATCTGTGTACTGGTGCCCTCACCCCCAGGTAATGTTTCATTTCGTATTTTTGGGTATCCTGACAGGTTTTAAACTATTGTAAATGTTGAAAGAAGAGGGTTATGCTGTGTAGAACTTAAAGGGGAGGAAATGCAAAGTTATACAGAAGCAGTTAGGTGTTTAGTTGAACAGTTTTCCCTATGTGTGTGGTTCATGTTGTGACTCTAAAGTCATTTGAGTAGTCATTTAAAGCCAAAGAGGGTTTATGATTCACATAATTACATTAGTATTATGGAGGATTCCTGGAGTTAAGGGGAAAAGGAAATACATGTATGAATACAGATAAATATATATAACTAGATATCTTAAAATAGGATTTATCCTTGTGATTCCACTGCACTTTAAGGGTGGTTTTGATTTTTGTAAAGATTATTTTGTGAATGCGAATGTGAAACACGTCACCCACTTATGTGGAGAGCAAATAGGAGAAAAGCTGTACTGAGGTGTTTAAGTTGAATTTAACAAACAGACTCTGAAACTGAAACATGTCTATACCAAGGGAATGTTATTGTTTATACCATGATTTGAGAAATTTGTAATAAAGATACAGAAATTTGGAGACGAAGATGGCGGTTCGCTCTTTCACTCGCTGTCACTTTGATTCTGTTTTCCAGGACTCCATCCAGTAGAGTTGAGAGTAGTGGATTCCAGTCAAAAATTAATTTGTTACTCCAGTTTCACCAGTTGGAACTCGTAACACTAACATCTAAGTAATGCAGCTTTACTGTTAAGTTGCACATGTGTGACTCTTCCTAGAACGGTGTGCAATTCTCAAATGATTTTCAGTGCAGGGTCTGTCACATTTAGTCAAGCAAGTAACACAAGGGACTGGGCCCAAACTCAGATGTGGAGGCAGAACCACTGAAGTGCCATGGTTTATTTGTGAATGATAGCTTAATGGTGAGGCAGGCAATGGTCACAACCAGGTAAGCAGTCCAACAGTGGAAACCAAGTCCAGTGGGTAAACAGGCAAAATCCATAAAGCAAAACAAAGTCCAAAAAACACAGGTGTTTTGAATGAAGCAACACATCTGCCTTGAACCTTCAAGATGGCTACCAGGTAAGCAGATCTCTATATTTCTCCAGCTAAACGTTAAACATTCTCTTGTCAGACTGTGTACATGACAGTATTGATCATCGTTGCCGATACAGGTAGTTTTTCATATTTAGAAAAACATTAGATTTAAAATTTTCTATGAAAATATACTTCATTAATGTCTAATTATGTACATTGAATACAAATTAGCTTAGTCATCATGGATTCTCTGTTAGCAAAACCATGCTAAGGTTTCTCATCCTCTGCAACACCATTCTCATTTACCGCTGCAATTTAAGGCCAGCTGCGGTAGAGAGAACTTCTGTTTTGGTAATGAGAATTTAATCATACAGACTATATTTTTAAATATATATTATGAACTATTAGGTTAAATATTATTTACTGTTGATTTTTTGCTTTATCTCCTGTTTTGCAGACAATCAGCAAGTGACAAAAAGAAAGCTTTAGCGAAGGCTAGGCTGACAAAATTCAGAGAAAAGGTTTACAACAACCCAGAACAGCTGGAAGAGTACAGAAGGAAGGAAGGAGAGAGAGAGAGGTTAGGGGGTAGAGTGGTTAGAGCAAGCATATACACAGTATATAGTCTTTAGGAAGCCTATGCCCTTATACAGTGTGTATAGGAAGTCAGTACCCTACAGTGTCTACACATTCACATGCACACGTCCAACACACACACACAATCAGTAAGCCATTTAGTTTGTACAATAAGATGTGTACACACACAGTCTGTAAGCCATTAGTTCCCTACAATAGGATGTGTACACACACATACACAAACAGTCAGTAAGCCATTCAGTCATTCAGTTCACTATAGGATGACATGTCCATAAAAGTAACAGTTTCCCATGTTTTTAGGCATGATTATTTCATGTTGTGCTTCCTTTCTATTTCCTTTCTATAACGAAAGCCAAATTGTAAAGAAAACTCAAGATTTGATGAAGAAGCAGCATTAAAAAGAAGAAAAAACAGTGGCAGGAAAACTCAAAAAGGTATTAAATAGGCTTGAGTGGAATAGGGGGTCAACTATTTCTCCTTGGTCAGTGCCTGGAGGAATGTGAGCATTAATGTGACGTGGGCGGAGTGAATTCATTTAGGATAACATATCAGTAAGACAAAATAAGTGAATATGATAATCTGATGTTAAATCGTTAACTAGTACAGCTTTAAATGACAGAGATCTAATGCTTAAGATTCCACATGGTTTTAGACCCCTATTATTTTAATTAAATGAAAATAGATGGACATATCATTTGTGAAATTATTTTAGTTTAAATATTGAATAGAATAGGTAATGGTTTGTTAATCATTTGAATTCATGACTAACAACTACGCTCTTCTGTAATACTGTATGACACTTCTATTAACTATGTATTATTATTATGTATTATATGTTGTATTATGAGATCTACAAAAACTAATTAAAATAGATTAAATTAAAGATTGATTATGCAATTTTGGTCTCAGTTTTGGTTATACAGTCCTATATTCTTGGACTTTTAGATGGTCAATGTGCTCTTTTAATTGTTGACACCATACGGTAATAAAATAAATGATATATATATCTATAGATATATAGATCGCACCATTAAACAACTTAATATCTTACAGAAAGCTTTATATATTTATTAAAATGTATTTAATGTATTCAAAAACATGAATTAACAAGACTTTTTTCAGTTGGTCTAACTGTAACTCTGGTCGCGACACCTGACATATTGGTCCCACCACCTGACATTTCAAACTCAATTCAAATTAACTTCGAGCTAGGCGGATGTGTTTTAGCAACCAGGCTTCTCAGCTCCACCCGCGCTCCACATCTTTGCCCATTTTTGGTTATCTGGCCCTCTGGTTGCTTGGTGGGGGCGGTGAGGGATGGTGGTTGGTGGGGCCTACCTCCCTTCCTCTTCAAGGAAAAAACAAAACAAATAAAAAAAAAACCACAAGTCAAGCTAATTGAGAAAACAAAGAATGCCACTGCTCAGGGGACAGACTCCCTCTCAGACGTCTGGGAGTGGTACAAGGCAGGACAAGGCACACTACATGCAATGGGCCAGTGCCCTCTTCTGGGCCTGGGCGCAGCGCAAAACAAAATCTTCCTAAAACTAAAATAACAAACAAAAAATACTGGCCTCCAGAATCTGGATCTGTGATTGCAGCCACCTGCTGGGGAAGTGCTGCTGTGTCTATAGTGGAGGGGAGGTGGTGTGGCTCGGGTCCTGCTCAGTGGGCTTCACCTGGAGCTGCTCAGTTGTCCTTCTCAATTATCCTCTTCCCTTATGTTTTACATTCTACAATTTTCATCATAATTATACACTACACTTTTATCATTTTCATCATAATCGTATGTACTATCATTTCTGGATCTGTCCTCCACACTTGTGTTTTGCAACCTACATTTTGTCATTATAATTGTATATACTTTGATCTTCTGTTGTGAATCTATTCTGTTCATACAACATCTATTTCCTGTCTGTCTGTCCTGGGAGAGGGATCCCTCCTCTGTTGCTCTTCCTGAGGTTTCTATCTTTTTTTTCCCTGTTAAAAGTTTTTTTTTTTGGGTAGTTTTTCCCTAGTTGAATCGAGGGTCTAAGGACAGAGGGTGTTGTATGTTGTGCAGATTGTAAAGCGCTTTGAGACAAAATTGTGATTTGTGATATTGGGCTATATAAATATTATTGAATTGAGTTGAATTAACCATAGTGTTGTCACATCATAACATTTAGTTATTTTTCAATATTTGACCCAAACTTCCATCTTTCTGAAATATCAACATATTTAAACTACATCTCACATGATGCAGAGCTTGAATAAGTCTCTGGTGTCCACATCCTAAAATTCAACCATCTTTCACAACGTGCTCACTATGACTTTGGCTGGAATTAAAGTTCTGCAAATATAGGCTTCCATCCTAATGTAACAGACATGAATACCTTAGCATTATCCAGAGAAAGGGCTATAATCCATTTATGTTGGAAGAATGGCACCTCCACATTAGATTTTAAATTTGTGGTCCAATGTGGAACCTGCCAGACTCTGCTGTGTCTGGCCCTGCTACAGCTCCACTGCAACAATTTATCTGTTGGGTTCTGTACGTATATATTCTACTCCATAGTAAAATTATTTGTATATATTGGTCTACGCATACTGTACTGTATGTTGATGAAGACGTAGTTGAGGTGAGTGAGGTGGAAATGTGAACCACTTCATCACTCTGTCAACATGAGGCTCCACCAGCATCCTCTTAACCTCTTGAGCTGTGCTCAGCCTCTGGTTAGACGCTATGCATCACGGCCCATTTAACACTTTATTTTGGGCAGCAGGTTCCAGCTCTCTTTCTCATCCATCACCTTCAGCTCATCCTTATTCAGCCATCTCTCTCTCAAGACCTCTTTCTCTATCTTTGTCTCCTCATCACTTTGGCTTCCAATGTGAGGGCTTCTCTTATGTTGCCCTCACATTGAAAACAATCTTAAAGAATGCTGCAGCCTTTTGTGGTGGCAGTGTTGTCCTGTTCATTGTCCATCTGTTCCCTTTCTTTCACCATTCATCCACGTACCCCTCCCCCCTTTTTTCTACATTTACATTTCTGTCCCACACACACTGTTGATGTATCTTAAATGGACATTAACATGCACAAAGAGGGGCTTATTTTTGTTCATGATAACAATTGGACACGCCATACAGCTGAATTTGACCTACACTACTGCCTCTGTCCCAGCCTGATACAGTCCAGTGACAGCCAACACGTCACTAAACCCTGAGTTATCCCTGCATCCAATATCAGTTACATACACTGCTAGACCTCCCAGAACCTGATATACAGTAAACAAACATGTATGCCATAGATGTATTAATGACATACTGTATACTCACATTTACACTAGAAAACTGAATGGAATCTAAAATATACATCGGGACTTAGTGGACCAATGGAATATCTGTAGAAATTGTCAGTAGTCATTTATTACTTATTACTTAAAAACTGAAAAAAATGTAAGGGTGAACTGTATAATTTAAATATAATGTAGTTGTTGCAATCACAAAAATACTATTAGTAAACAAGTGCAACCAATTTCTTTCATGAAGTCTTATTGAAAGGTGCTTAGGATCAAACCCATAACCCATGTGATTTGTGATACTGGGCTATATAAATAAAATTGAATTGAATTGAATTGAATTGAATAAGCTGAGAAGGAACCAAATAATCAATATAATCTCAGTTGTAGTCAGTATAACAACTTTATGTCCTTAGATCAGTGGTTCCCTATCTTTTTGGTGTGTGACCCCTAAAAATGAAAGTGGACTTTGCATTTTCTCTTCGTGCTGCGT
>CM022473.1:3281590-3338480 GCA_011952105.1 Coreoperca whiteheadi | reverse complement strand
ACTTATTCCAATCACATCAGGATTTCGGATGTTATATGCAAAGCTGGGGTACAATGATATTCAATTCATTGGTTCATTGACTCCTACAGAGCAGGGCTATACCATACTCTTAATAATATTATTTTGATTTTAACTTATGATCACAACTCTGTCTTCACTTTTTTGCCTTATAATTCACTATTTTGATCTCAACTTTCAGGGTGTTTAGTAGTCTGGTGTTGCTTCAGTTTCCAGGGTTTCATACTTTCAGTCCCTCCAAATGACACATTCGCTTCTAATTTTGTCCATTGCCTCAATGAAGCCAAACTCAATATATCATTTTGAGAAATTCAGCATTCTTTCTCCTTGATGCTTGGCCATTTTGTTTCACTTTGTTTTTACTATGTAGCATACTTCTGTAATACAGGATGCTGTCATTTAGCCGGCTTGCTCTGCTAGCTTAGCTCTGTGAATACTACTGCTGTTCACGTGCCCTTATCCTCGCGAGATTTTCAATAACCCTTAAACTTAGTTGTCTTCTTCACAGAAATTAATTAAATGGTGAGATATATTTTATATATATAAAAACTCTTACACCCTTAAAATCAATAGAGCTTTGCCCCCCGTGGAATTTGGCTCCACCCCCACCATTACTCTAGGTCACTGTGGCACATGGTTGATTCTCACTTGTCATTACATGTTCTGTAATTTTATATTCATTATCCTAACGCCATGTCATACAACTCTGTGCAACTGAACTCAGCATTCTCAATTCCAGTTTGTTGCGGCCATGTAATCATCCTCTTTTTGTTTAGGACTTTTGCATTGATAATTACATTTCAGTCACAGATATACACAGCAAGCAGCTTTTACCTCCTGTTGCCACCTTTGCTTCGGTCAAAGAAAGGAGGCACTCCTTGAAAAAAAAATTATCATGCAGGATTGCTGCATAGAAATGTTTTTATATGCATTTTAATGGTGGTTAAGTGCCAAGCGGGATCTCACAACACTGACATGAGAATATCACAGGTAAGATACAGTGGACTTTGAGAGATGTTGTGATCATCAAATAGACAGGTGAACTGCTCATTCAACATATGTGACCCGTCACGGAAACCAGGACATAAGTCGGCAGCAAAACTTTAAAGCAAAATGAGATGGAAGCCTTTTATTTTCAAAAATCTGTGATTTTCGCTTTTTTGCAGAATCTGATCATTGAGATCACGAAGAAGCCTCTCCGTGTTTGAGATAGCAGTATTGGTATATTTAAAAGCGTACATTTTAACTTTGCAATCGGCTTATTTTTCAGAGATTCTAGCATGTAGTAGGGGCGTGTCATTGTCTGTATGTATTTCCATACTGGATAAGCCGGGTTTTGTTTCTTTGTTATTGCCCCGCATGGCTACTTATTATGCGGCGCTCTTGCTGGCTCTAGCTGATATCAAAATTCAGTGAAGATAGACGCCTCAATGATTATTGCAAACGAGCTAAACCGTGGCCGTTACACCGAAAATGTTTTGAAGTACTTCGTTAACAAGCTGGACGCTTACAAACAAGCGCTCACTGGCAGGACATGCGAATTATTGGACATTTAGAGGCAAACAGACGCAAAGTGCAAACTTCGGAGATAGTTACATCCACAAAGAAGACCCAGACAAAGAGAAAGTGTACCCGAACGACTTATTTCATTGGAGGCAGCGAGATCTGCAAGAATACGTTTCTGTTTCTTATGGGGTGAGTTTCCATAAACATCAAAGTTTATCGTTTTGTGTCCAATTACTATAATAGGCTTTTAGATGGTAATGTTAGCATCTGCTATTAATTTGAATAATGCTTCAATTGCTTGGTTGATTCCTTGAAACTGACTGGTGTGAATGACTTAGTCCATGTAAACCTGCCTGTTAGCATTCTTAAATTGAATGTGATGCTAATAATCCTTTATTATTAATAGTATGCCGTCCGATTTTTCCGTTGTGTCTGTCGTTGCTATGCAACCATGCAGCTTTACAGGGGGGATGGCTTATCTAAATGAGATGTAAATGAGTCCTATTGTCACTCCAAGCAGGTAAGAGCAGGTGAGAACTGCAGAATCTTTAGAGGCCGTTTTCTCCATTTGGAACTTTTTTGAGTGCCTACCTTCAAATGGCCATGACGTCTCCAAATATTATCAGATTTCCATGTGTTACACATTGTTGGAAAGCTTGGAGACTACACTTTCAGAGAATGTGGAGAATAATTCAAAATGCCCCAGAACCGACTTGTGTCCCTACTTTCCGTGACTGGTCACATATATCTATGCCCTATGTTCTATACATTGACTGGTAGAACCTCAGCCAAATAACTCAAGCGTCTCTGCAGGATTCCTACACGAAATCTGTCTTTTTAGACACTGTTTGGCTTCCAGACCATGGACTAAACATGATTTTCATTTCTCCATGGAAACCCCTTTCAATCTAATGACAATGGACAGTGTGAGATGCAAATGTTGTCAGGAGGATGCATTTGCAAAATTAGCAGGTATGGGCATATAAATAATACTTTCAGGACAGGGAGCTAAAGCATAGGAGAATATTTTTGTTAATGACCTCACCTCCTAACGCGGTGACTCAAATGAAATTCTGTCTTAAAGAGATTCATATCTGGAAGGAAACTGGGGAGTCGATCTTAGCATTTCACCAGATTAAATCAGAGGTTCCACCGGTAATGTATGCTAGTATGTGTGTCATAATACAGAACACCAGAAGTCTATTCATTCGGACATTATTTTGGAGACTGCAGACAGGGTAGGGAAGTCAGATAGTATTAAGAGACAGACTATTCCATGGTTGGTTTTTGGTCTTTTCATTTGATTTGTTGACAATAAAAAATGTATGTCTTATCCTTCAAGGTACTTCATGTCACCCAACTAGTTTCATTTTATTTCATTACATTTATTAGATCTCCAATTAAGCAGGAGCTACTCTTCACCAGTAGTTCCCAAACATTTAAACCACGGCACCCATTCATAGGAATTTTTTCACACTTTCTTCACACAAAAATGGCACTGTATTATCTACACAATATTTCCATGTAGACATTCCATCAGCGACTGCATTTGAAAACTCTCCAGTCCTACGTGGATCTATGATGTCCTGTTTTTTGTCCACATTCTAGTTACTCAGGTTTGTTTTTTAATGCAATGAAATACCTTAAAGTGAAGCACAGCAGATTCAATTTATATTGTGATTCTGAAAAGATTGTGTGATAATCTGGTGACAATGAGATTATTAATTAGGTGATTCCAGTATATGGAGGCTTTTACTTTAGGTTTCAAATTGCTCCCTATTGGATTTCAGGCATAGGTTACAGAGGCAGTAAATACTTGAGACACTATTCCAAGGCAAAGCATAATAATTAACTCATATAAAGAACATATTACTTCAGGGTTAACTAGGCTTGAAATTCTGTGTGTGTGTGGTCAGACACACTGGATTTCAGAACTTTCAAGAACACCATGTTTCATATTAAATGAGTCAACTGATCAGTTAGTTAAACTTCAATCATGCCTTAAGGACATAAAAACCTGGATGACCAGAAATTTTCTGATGTTAAACTCGGACAGAAGTTATTGTACTTGGCCCCGAATGCCTCCGAGACTCACTGTCGGCAGATATAATTGCTCTAGAGGGCACTGCCCTGGCCTCCAGCACCTCTGTGAGGAACCTAGGAGTTATCTTTGATCAGGATCTATCCTTCAACTCCCACATGAAGCAAACCTCACGGACTGCCTTTTTTCACCTACGTAACATTGCAAAAATCATGCACTGCCTGTCTCGAAATGATGCAGAAAAATTAATCCATGCATTTGTTACTTCAAGGCTGGATTACTGCAATTCCATATTATCAGGCAGCCCGAAAAAGTCCCTTAAGATTCTCCAGTTGATTCAGAACGCTGCAGCACGTGTACTGACAGGAACTAGGAAAAGAGATCATATTTCTCCAATATTATCTTCTCTGCACTGGCTCCCTGTGGAATCCAGAATAGAATTTTAAATCCTTCTCCTCACCTATAAAGCTCTTAATTGTCAGGCACCATCGTATCTTACAGAGCTCATAGTGCCTTACCCCACTAGAACACTGTGCTCTCAGAATGCAGGGTTTCTTGTGGTTCCTAGAGTCTCCAAAAGTAGAATGGGAGCCAGAGTGTTCAGCTATCAAGCTGCTCTTCTGTGGAATCAGATCCCAGTTCGGGTTCGGGAGGCAGACACCATCTCCTCATTTAAGAATAGCCTAAAGACTTTTCTCTTTGATAAAGCTTATAGTTAGGGCTGGCTCAGGAGAGTCCTGAACCATCCCTTAGTTATGCTGCTATAGGCCTAGACTGTCGGGGGACTTCCCATGATGCACCTCTCTCTCTTCACCTCTGTCCTCCTCTCCATCCGTATGCATTCTCATCCCATAAATGCATGTCACTAACTTGACTTCTTCCCTCTCCCGGAGTTTTGTGCTTTGTAGTCCATCTCTTCTTTCCTACTGTCACTTTCAGCAGGTATTTCAGTGTCCGGAGATGTATCTGGATCTGTGACTATGGCGACCTGCTGGGGCAGTGTTGCTGTGTCTATGGTGCAGGGGACGAGTGGCTCAGGTCCTGCTCGTTGGGCTCCACCTGGAGCTGCTCGGTTGTCCGTCTGGACCCATCATCTTCCCTTATGTTTTACCACCTAAACATTTCTAACATAATAATATATATATATGCAACAATTTTGCCATCATGGCTGTATATGTTATAGTTTTGATGCTATAAATCTATTCTGTACTTACGACATCTATTGCATGTCTGTCCGTCCTGGGAGAGGGATCCCTCCTCTGTTGCTCTTCCTGAGGTTTCTATCATTTTTTCCCCTGTTAAAAGGTTTTTTTGAGTAGTTTTTCCTTAATCGAATCGAGGGTGTAAGGACAGAGGGTGTCGTATGTTACAGATTGTGAAGCCCTTTGAGGCAAATGTGATTTGTGATACTGGGCTATATAAATAAAATTGAATTGAACTGAAATGAGGTTGAAATATTTTTTACTTGCATTTGATAGGCTGAAACTAGATAATGGCTTTTTATTACTGAAACCAATGATGGATTACGAAAAGTGTTTATCTACTAATAAGCCATTAATTTACTAATCATTTAACCCCTTGTGGCATCTCTCCACGCACAAAGTTTTGGTTTTATTCAACCAGGTTTTGAGATATTTGTCTCTACACCATAGTATTTTCTGTTTCCTGAGAATGTATTTTATTGCAGATTATCCAGATAAAAAAGGACATTATTTCCGGAAATAGATATTACACTTTTAGAATGTCACTTTTCGATATCATGAGCACCAATAATTACCATTCATTTACCTCCATTGTATTGGGGTTGGAGGCAGAAATGTCTGAGTATACGGGAATTGTTTCTGACAAAGTTTGGCTGAAGTTAACTGTTAATCAGAGTGATGGCATGTTGAAAGAAACCATTCTTGTGTCTGGCTGTTTTGGCGTAGTGCTCAATGACATTCATTTTTTTCAAACCGTGTCTGAAAACTGAAATACTGTAAATATTACATAGAATACATGTAAACCAAAATACAGTAAAATCTATTGGAGTATAAGACATAGCCACTATTGATACTCACTCTCATCTGCCTTAGACCTCCTCCATCCATGCTGGCAAAGAACAACACAGACGTGGCACCTTATATTATAAGGCTGCTAATAAGATTGCTAATTGAAGATTTGTGTAAAGGAGTGTCAAACAGGTGTTTCAGTGATTTCATACGGATCTAGGTAGTTTCTAATACCGTATTTTGCGCACGAAAAGACGCACCGCATCAAAAGGCGCACCTTCAATAAATGACGTATTTTAATTATTTTTACATATATAAGGCGCATCGCATCATAAGGCGCACCTTTAATAAAACGCTTCGCATAAGGCGCTAAAGTAGAGGCTGGAGTTACGGTGCGTTATGCATCCATTAGATGCATAACGCATCCATTAGATCAGGGGTCGGGGACTTATGGCTCGCGAGTCACATGTGGCTCTTTTGACGACTGCATCTGGCTCTCAGATAAATCTTAACTTATATTCCTTAACACGATATGTAAGAAATAATTCCGCTGGAAATCACAGTGTTAAAATAACGATCACACTGTAACTTAGAGCTTTAGCTGCTTGGGCTGTTTCCGCAGAGATTTTGACTCTTACAAAGATCATCGCTGTATGAAACGATGCCACACTCTGTGATATTTCCTGACAATAGAACGCTAGTCACGCACAGAGAGAGAGAGAGTGTGTGACATCCTCATACTTCCTCCACTTCCTCACCATTGATTCATTGATATTAAATTCTCTCGCTGCTGCTCTATTGCCGTGTTCTTGTGCGTGGCTTATCGCCTTGAGTTTAAACTCAGCGTTGTACGCGTGTCTTTTGGTAGGAGCCATTTCAGGGTATTTACAAAAATATTAAAATAGTAGTTAGGAATAAATGGTTTCTGTTTGGTTACCATAGCTAAAACAATGGAGTTTTGACTGCTTGAATGACCGTCTTAACTGTTTTGCAAAATGGTGGGGAAAATGTGTCAATCCAACGAGAAAGGGTTAACAGATTTTCAAGACGTGTCTTCTGCTCTGCTGTGATAGTGAAGATGAAAACTGAGTGGAACCTAGTTTCTTTAACCAGGTCAAAGCAATTAAGAAAAACTGTAAATTAAATTAAATTGTCTTGTTTGAAAAGGCCAGAAAATGTAACTGCAGCCTGTAGTATTAAACTTGGAAAACTGAAGCACACACACAAAATATGTAGCAACACAGACAACCCAACCTTGTCAACTCAGAGCAATCGTAATTTATTTTCTCAGCCTTTGGCTCGGTTGCTGCAGAAACCGTTTCTTTTACGCTGAGGAAGATGTAATAATTACCCAAGACTTCCTCTGAGATGCTGGGCCAGGGCTGCTCCAGTCCACTCCTTTCTGCAAATCCACGTATTGGGTTGCTAATGGCTTTTACCCGCTGATGTATGAGACGGTGGGAACGGTCATCTATGGAGGGCTGAGACATTAATATTTACTAGCCTTGAGGGGTCAAACCGGAATGGATCAGGCCATCTTCAATAAAACATGTCACCGCCAAAGCGATCCACGACTAGATTGACTGTCGGAGTGCATTTTATTAATCTTTGAGGTGGTGTTGTACGTGTCACCTGTGTAAAATGAACTCAGCTGTCATGGCAGTTAAATGGGAGTGGTGTAATCCACTTTATCCCAGGGTACAGGGGATAAATCAATGGGCTATAAAGTTCTGGTTTGGTTACTTTGTGGGCTGAAACGTGACTGTAAAAAATGATTGGAGTGGTGTCTGGGGGTGTAAAAGCTTTTAGTGAGAATACCTGTGCAAAATATCAAAGTTTTATAATGCAGGCTTTTAGACATTACGTGGAAGGGTTAAAAAGCAGTGTGCTCCTGGATTTGTAATACTTGGCACCAGACCGATAAAAGCGCTTGCCATTACCTGGCAAGTCCTTGTACATCTGATGTACAAGGACTTCTGTTAAAGCAGGTCATAGAGGTTTTATCATTGATTTCTACTGGAGAAGATATGGGCATATCATGAATAATGTAATGTAATAGTATCTGGGCTA
This sequence comes from Coreoperca whiteheadi, assembly GCA_011952105.1. Lineage (NCBI taxonomy): Eukaryota > Metazoa > Chordata > Actinopteri > Centrarchiformes > Sinipercidae > Coreoperca > Coreoperca whiteheadi. The sequence continues at coordinate 3,330,854 of CM022473.1, read as the reverse complement.
GAGAGAGGCTGACCCACACACAGCAGATAGACATGAATCTTTTGTGTGAAGCCTTTTTGTGTCTCCAGAGGGAGCTGTGTGAAGTCCGATAAATGGCCTCAAGTGATGTTATGACGATATCGTTGCTTCTGCTGCAACGATTTAAATAATTTTTTAGAACTGTCCTTTGTGAGTGCGACAATGTTATAGCAATGCAATGCTAAATCAGTTGAGCACTCTTTTAATAAAGCCAAACATTAGGTGTGCTCCAAAACCTGAATGGTACAGTGAGAGTGCCATTTGTGCCAGAAGGGTGTTTTTTTTTCCAACCCAATTTGAAACCCACACATGACGCACGGTAACCTGAATCACTGGCCTGTATGGCATGAAAAGGGCTGCACAGGTATATGAGAGCTGCCACACTGAAAAGAGATGAGCAGTGAACAAGTGGATATGATTGCCCCTGTTAAAGGGGCTGATGCAACAAAATTGATGTTGCCTACTCTCTTGTTTTTACAAACCTTTGTTTGAGTTTTGTCAGTGTCTTTTTAAGCCCAAAGGGATTTGCTAAGAAAAATAACTGCTGGTCCTCGTCAGTGTGAAACAATAGGTAGAGAGAACTCGAATAGAGAACTGGACTGGTCAGCTGCCACTGAGAGAAGATGCTGTGAAGAACAGGTTCACGCCAAGTGAGAGGTAGAGGTAAGGCCGTAGCCTGTTTTACCAACCCAACAACCAAAACAGTTTCCACGCACATTTTCATACTTTTGAAATCTGTAGAATTCTGCCAAATTGAATTCCCAAATTGAATAACCTGAATTCAAGCTGATTGCAGCTGCTGTTCTCTGTAAAACTACCAACTAATTTGCTGTCACCTGTCCCCATGGAAGAGGGTGCACAATGCTAAAATTACATATTGGGTGGAATATCACTTTAAGGTTCACACCCCAGTTCTATCTGGAGCCTCACTGGAGGCCGTCTGCTCTCCCTATATCTGTGAGCGTTTCCCTCAGGTGCTCTAGTTTCCTCCCGAACACTGGAAAGTCTAAACAGCCCGTAGGCCAGGCATGGTTGTCTGTAACGTATGTGTAAGCCCTGTGATTGACCTGTCCAGGGTGTACCCCGCCTGCCGGGACCCAGGCACCCACCACCCTGCACAGGATAAGCAACTACAGATAGTTGATAGATGGTATTACATCAAGACAATTTAGTATTGGCTTCAACATTTGGAAATGACAGTGGTCGCTTCGTGCAAATCAGATGTTCACATCAAGACAGTGATGGTTGGCTGATTGTATAATTAGCTAAAACTGATGTCTGAAGAATTATTCAAAACAGTCAGAATGATGTGATGAAATGATCAGTTCCCCAAAACAGCATAAATTTCAGGTCTGATGAATTCTGTTGCTGTGCTCTAAGAATCATAATCAGCTCTTCACAGATGTTGCTAACAAATAGCTGATGACCTCCAAAGTAACTGCTAAAGGCTTCAATATGTTACACGAGGGACCTACTATATCTACAGCTGTATACACATGGTCAGACAAAACACAAGGTTTGGTTTGTGTTTTTCCTGTTTTGTCTTTAAAACTACAATAACCATCTGCATCTGCTTTGAAAAGCGATGAACAGAGAGACCAGCCGTCAGGAGGTAGAGAAAAGGAGATAGCTTTACTATAAAGAAGGCGTCGCTAGCAGAAGTTGCAACATCTCATCATACACGCATACATGGTGAATATATTTATGCCATTTTCTGTTGAGTATGTACCTTACAAAAGCTGTTATTTTGCGTGTCGAAGCAAGACTTTGACCTGCTGCTCTGATACACATGTTAAAAACAAGAAGAGGCTAATATGAGAATTAATTTAAAAAAGCCAAACAGCATGTGATCAATCATTAAAAAAATCCAGGTGCAAATTTCTCATATGGGCACCAGAAAAATTATACATTTTGCACCTTTATGAAATGAAGAAAAACACAAAGCTGTAAAACTACACATTGGCATTTTCTTTCCCCCGATGAAAGGTGAGTTGAGGCACGGACAGCAAAGGGAGACACTCGGCTCCGTGCGCACCTCAACTCAACGTGCACAAACAAAAGGACAAGAAAAAAAGTACTGTGTATCAGCAAATATGCACATTTCTATTTTCTTTGTTATATAGCCAGTTTACAACATTTCCCCACTGTGATGCACTCGGGGGGAAAGAGAGAGGCCATGTAGGAAGAGGGGGGTTGCAGGTTTCCAGGCCAGATTATGAAGAAAAAAAACTTTCGACAAGTCCAGTGAGAATGTTTCAACTCGATTCTTGATTTCTCAGTGCTTTTTCTTCTTTTTCGGCGCCGGTTTTTGTCAAGACAAAACAATGGGATCAGAGAAAACACCCAACTGATTAAAACACAGAGGATATTGCTTTGAGTTTCTGCAGAAAAACATGAGGGAACTTGAGTTTTTGGAAGAGGGAATTAGCAACAGAGAGATTGGGTTTTTGGAGAATCAAAACACTACTTGTTTTTGAGAGGGGTGGGGATATACCAGGCTAGAACAGTTTTGAGGCCGCCTGTCACCAGTAAATATGCTGTGTTCCATTTTAGGGGCCTCCTCCTTTGAAAGTCTGCAGATTGAAAATGTCATAAAGGATTATGATAAGGTATATCGTAATTCAAAGGCTCCTCCAAATAAGCCAACAATTGCAGCAATCTTTTGCCTAGATTTGGTCAACTGATTGTGGGATACATCCTGTGGTCACGTGTTTAATTGTGCATTTAGGCGATCCTTGTCAACTTGTAATTATATCAGATAAAGGTGACTAATATAAAGCCACTGCTGGATGTAAATACTGACTGCAGGGAATAAACTAAAATGTTGTTAATCACAGGGTATTACAGATCAATGAAAGCTAAATAAATACATTTGCCTTTTTACATGCTACAGTGTTTGTCAGTTGTCCATCATGTATTAAAGTGATCTTACCCAAGTTTATCCTTTTCCACTATTGTAATGTAACATAATGTAACATGTAGCCATGGTCTCATGTTCTGTTTTTGTTTCCACTGTGCGCCGCCTTTTTGGGGGACGAGTTTCTGATACTAAATTTGGGGACTGCTCAGGAGGTCATACTAAATGCAAGTGCTAGGTACTTTTAGGGGTTGCTGGCAGTGCTGTTGATCATGATTGGTCACGCAACAAGGATGACTACAACAAACACTATGTCGAGGACCTAGCAGAAGTGGAGATACAGCGTACGTTTTGGGCCACCAACTGGCACCAATCAGGGTTCGTGCAAAACTTCTTACAGTGTTGAACGTCCCAAAACCGCTATTACTTCACTCACCAACCAAAGAGCGCAACTATTACATAATTGCCCTTGCAGTGAAAAGGCTGGGAAAAACTAGTACCAAAGCTTTACAAGGTTCTTAAAATTTCAGGTTATGGACCATTAAGAAACTGCAGTGGAAAAGAGCTACAGCAGTTAATTTGAGGGTAACTTCCTGGTGGTAATCTTGAAAATGTGAATTTATTAGGGCCTGAATGCAGCATTGATGGTCTGAATGGCCCACAATGGACAGGCATGTGGACAGCAGACACGCACACACACTTTTGTTTACATGACATTTGTACAACTGCATTGGCGGACACATGTGAAGTTGGCGTGTATGGTCCCAGTAAATTCTGGGCTGGACGCAGACTCTCGCGGCCATGGGCAACTTCATTGACGTTACACGGACCCTCACTGTTACACATGTGGAAAGAATAATCTGAGCTTTAGTTTTGGTCTGTGTATGGCTTGACAGGCGGCGCAGACTCAACCTTCAGGCCTCGTATGTGACCCCTGAAATGGGACTCGCTATGCAACAATAGGCATGTTAGGTGGAAGGCATTATGGGAAGAAGGACTCTATGCAGTCTCAGAAGGATGACAAATGTATAACAGTGTAAAAGAGGGGAGTTCCAATACCTCAGTGAATGCGTGTTGTTTAGGCCTACTAGCAGCTTGTGTGCGGCAATGCTACAAACGGTATATTGCCGGAGCACTTACATCTTATTTACATCATAGAGAATCTAACGTATTCCTCTTTCACAATATAGAATCCAAACCATCATCAAACAAGTGACTGATAGACTTGCCACAGTCAGTACCATATCACAATGTCAAAGCAAAGGGCAACATAGAGTGAAGGATGATTCTTGTTACTTTTTCGGAGTGCAAATGCTAGTCAAAGCTACATTACAAAGGCGCATGACAGACTAAAGATGCACCTGTCGCATTTGCTTGGTGGATACAGACTTGTGACTTTTTGTTTCCTTTTCGGACAAAGCATTTTTTGGGGGGGAAAGTGACTTAATATTTACAAGGATAACAGATTTTTTTCAGGACCTACAATGTACAGAATATATGTCAAATAAATAATTGGCAACAATATTAATTTTCTGCGTGGTGGAAAAGTTATGTTACATAAATCTAAATAACAACACAGAGTAATGGCAATACAACATGAGTAAGAAAAGAGCAGCACAATGAAGAGATAAACATGACCTTTTTCATGTACATTGACAGGTATTCTTTTGTTTTTCTTTTGTTTACAGCAGAAAAGCCCAGCTGCTATAAAAATATCTTGAACACACGGTTTTGTTTAACGCTTGATGAACAATAACATATTCTGGAGATATCTTTATTTTGGCTATTTCTGGTGTGAAACAACAAAATAAATTGGTCAAAAATGTGTATATAACAATGATTAAATTAAGGACTAATATATTAATACTATCCACATAATGTAATAAATAGAAATATAAAATAAATATTTGAAATACAATGTGAACTCCAGTTGCTAACTGCAGTAAAAATCTATTTGATTTAGCATTGGAGGGTTTCATAGTTCTGTTAGTTGCAGGTAACTACAGTACCAACATTGAGCGCCAAAATTATGCTGTGAAGTCGTTGAGCACTCATTTAGTGTAAAATAAAGAAACCCAAGCAATTAATTGACTGTCAGTCCATCAGTCTGCTAACAGAATGACTACATGACAAATATGGCTCTAGGACAAGTAAAATACTTAGCATATATACTTGTTCTGTTACTCAAACAAATTCCGTTTTTCTTTCTTCCTCTGCAAAAACTAAAAAGTAAGCTGATACGTTTAATTTCAAAGGTGGCTGTGAATTGAATGGCTATATTTTCATGCTGCAAATCTTGTAATTTAGTTCAAGTATTCTATGCGGCCCTAACGCTCATCGGTAATGATTAATATGTTGATTGAGTTTATAGAAACTAGAGGGAAGGAAAGGTGTAGATCCCTCTGAAAAGGTGGGTTCAGACTAAACACAAAGAGAATGTTAGAGGCCGTGCGATTGCATATAAAGTCAATGCAAAGACATGAGAGGGCGCAAAGTAATTAACTGAGCCAAAGACGTGTCCATGTGAGTTGAAAATGTTTCAACTTGAGCAAAACATGTGCCTATTCCAAGTCTTCATGACACCAACCCATGAACATACAAAGGAGAGAGTTCTGGAGGAAAGTACCATAAAGAACTGTAGGTTGGTGCATATGTTACTAGCTAGCTGACGGCTGACAGTCTGTAACTGTCTGTGGATGTTTAAGGCGAATAAACACAGACTGCAAAAACAATCCAGTGGTGAAATTTCTGCAAGTAATGCAAGGCAAAAATTTGATCCTTAACACACCTTAAGGATCCCAGCCTCGTATGCTGCATTCATGTCCCACAGGAGAGTACGTAGACATTAGCTTCCAACGTGAAAACATAATTGTATATACTATGATTTTCTGTTGTGAATCTATTCTGTACATACGACATTAATTGCATGTCTGTCTGTCCTGAAACAGGGATCCCTCCTCTGTTGCTCTTCCTGAAGTTTCTTCCATTTTTTCCCTGTTAAAAGGTTTTTTTTTTTGGGGGGGGGTTCCTTATTCAAATCGAGGCTCTAAGGACAGAGGGTGTCATATGTTGTACAGATTGTAAAGCCCTTTGAGGCTAATTGTGATTTGTGATACTAGCCGATATAAATAAAATTTAATTTAATGGAATTATACATCTCAGCTTACAGGAGCTCAAACCTAATTTGGAACTTTGGGGTTGGGACCCCAATATTCTGGTGTCACATTTGAGAAAATACGAGTAGGTAAGTTGTAGATATATACATTTTTTAAAACCCATTTTCCCATTACAATAAAAAATGATGTGATCACCAAATTGGATTGACATAGCAATGTTTGGTTTGGTATAAAACACTTATTCATGTGTGCAATAAATATAAAACCAAAGTCAACATGGAAAACAGAATCATGGCAGCTTTACTGCTACAAAGAACTGTCAGCATTTTAATTGTCAACCGACAGTTGTTCCCATTTGACATGAATGCAGCATTAGCATGCATGCTAACGAGACAGTTAATTGAGTTGTGGTCTAATGGTGTTTCTCAAGCAAAACTAACTTTCTTTTCCTTTGCCTTCCCATTTCTCTTGCACTAAGTTGCTACCATGCTCCAAAATAATATTTATCATCTTTTAAAAATTGGGATTCATTAACAACATACTGTACCAGAGCTCGCTGCTTGTGTCAGAAATAGTTTCTTTTTTTTGTGGCGGCCATTTTGAACATCTGCACTACGACATTGGATTAGAGATAAGGAAAAAACATGTCTACCACATTGTACAAGGCAAAGTGAATAAAAGCATGTGATTTCAGCTGCAAGTGGTAAAAAAGAAACCCAAAATGTGTACTTTTACTGACCAGATTAAACCCAAAATGGTATGAATGAGGTGATAGTGCATAGTTTTGCAGGGCACTAAAATGTGTGCCAGGACTATATACAGCACTCATTAAGATTCAATGACTTGTCTACCAGCTGTGGAAAAACTAAAATCTTTCATTGCGTAAATATCAATATGATAAACATATCTGCCGGCATCCTGTTGAGTTTGATGGTTAGAAGCTGATATGTTACAGGATGGGGCCAGTGTGTGTGTAAGGGACCTCTTGTGTGTACTTTACTTGGATGCTACGCAGAGGGATGACGGGCGTATCAGGAAGGAGAGCACGGACACTGAAAATGTTCGGCGCAGAAATGAAACCAAAGAAAAATCTCTAAAGAACGCGTGTTGATGCCTCCAAGTGCTGAAAGCTGCCCTGAAGGCACACTTCAAGTCTGTGTGGGTAAAGGGCAGGCAGAGCATAGAGGAAAACGAGCACTGTCCACTTTGTCCAAACGTCACCTCCAAGAGGCCAATTTCTTAGAGCTGGAAACATAAAACAAAGGCTTGTGGTCTAATTCCACTCACATTTTGCCGTTATTTAACTGCAGAGGAAAGCCTACACAGTCTCCACTGTATTTAATGTGTTTCATATAGTAATATATTCGTGTGTGTGTTTGTGTCTGGTGTATGGTGTCATGGTTTGTTGTAAGGCCCTCAAATCAGAGGGTGCCACCAAGCCCCCCCTGTGTGCTTCTATGGTGCTACGCCAGCGAGTAGATGGCGTTCACGGGCGAGGTTGCCTCCGAGCTCTCATTGCCCTCCGTCTCATCCTTGTCCTTCTTCACAGTGTACTGGCCGATGAAAGAGCCGTCCTCGTTGAACTGGCCATCGCCGCCCTCGCCGTAGTCCACCAGGCTGTCGTCGCTTTCCTTCACGTTGCCGTCCAGTGATGTCTGGCTGCCCTGCAGGGGCTTGTTGTCCTCATCGCTGCTGCAAAGGTAAATGAAGAGGAGAGTTATCGGTTACAATGGGAGCAGGATGTTGTTATACAGTGTCAGCAGGAGTGTGGGACCCTGTCGCGCCCATCGCCAGGGGTTCAAATGGGAAAGTGAAAGGTTATGGGGATTGCAGGTAAAGAAACTGTTTATTTCATACTTTCAGCTTTTCTATTGACAACTCTTGTGGCTGAATGTTCAGTTCACTAAGGCCTTATGATTCATTTCTTTTCCATATTTTTCTTAAAGAATAGCTTTGAATATTTCTAATGTTATGTTTATACAGTACTACGTTATATGTCATTTGTTATAGATATAGATCTCTATTCACTCCTCCTAACCATACTGGCCATGAAGCAATTCCTCCAATACCCTGTGAGTGATGGAGACAAAATCTACAGCCCTTGTTCTATGAAAATATAGGTGGAGACTGATGAATCCTCATATTAGCTTCAGCTGAACTTTAGAAGAATTTTTTTGGCATGGATCACGGAGAGGTTTTGTCCCACATCTCTTACAGTATAGTCAAGCTTCGACGGAATGGCATCATGACCAGCACGGACACAAGAAATGATCACAACTCTCTCAACATACATACAACATGTGAGTATGGTATCAAGATAGACTTGAGAAAATCCAAACCTGTAATACATAGCTGCATTTGCATTTTATACCAAAGGTGTTTGTTGATCAATAGTTATTCGCCTCTATGTTTTATAAGAAGCCCTGTCTCCTGAAAATTATGTTTGTATAGAACTAATTTGCACTAATATGTTTTATGGAAATGTAATTATCCCCAGATTAAGTTCATCAGCATAACATTGAATGTATCTGCAAACTGTTCACTGCCAATGCAAAATGTTTCTACTGAATTAATCTGCAAAACGATCACCGTCAACATGTTTCCTTTGTTTTAGCTTTTCCCCCAGCCTTAAACAAACCCTAAAACTAACAATGTGTGGGACAGGAACTCTGGTCTCCGATGTCCTAGTCGTGTTGTTGGACCATCCGCGACAGCCTTGTCCCAGTGACTTCTGTGCAGTATAAAAACATCACACTTCCTGGAGTTGAAAAACGTATGCCAGTGAAAATATTCCAGGCAGAAATTGCATTTCCTCCAAAACATATTTGGTGAAGCAAATAAGTAAACATACAGTATTTTGAAGGAGACAGGGGCCATTAAAAGAGATAAATACTGTCCTCAAAAATTCAAATAAGACATTTGCATACACATGCTAAACGGTTGCCATATTCTGACATGAGATCCAAGCATGAAAACTCCATTGCACCTCATTTCTGGAGCTGTGCTTGATCACAGTTCAGAGCATAACTGCATGTCTCTTTACTCTGATTTTATGGTGGAAGAAAACTTCATGCACAGGGAGAAAGAGCTACCTACTAGCATTAGCTTTCTTGTCTCAGATCAAGCCAGTAGCATAACAGCAGGAAATGCATTTGAAGGATGCAAAAGTGAGGTATTAACTGTGGGATTTCTCTTCTCTGCTCATGTCTGTGCATTGCGTTTCAGATTCCCTAGGAGAGGACCGAATCTACACTATATCCTCTAAGAAGCATCATGCTGCATTCTGAAACCCTTTGGGAACCACACACACCACTTGATACATTTTACATTTTACATCAAACACCATTCATCTAAAGTAAATGTAAATATCTAATACTGTCCTGACCAGAAAAACGACAGCATTGGCTGTTTGTTCCATCGCATAAATCAGACGATGTTTTTCACTTTCCTGACAAGTGAACTCATGTGGCTATGCGAATAATGACTCCTGTTTCTCAAAAACCAAGACAGAAGTAGACTGACTATCAACACGGCTGTCCTGTAGATAGGGTTACTAGATTGGAAAATGCTCACATGGATCATTGTTGAACTTGCTGAAACATCCTCAAAATTAGACCCAAAAGTCAGCACCTCATAGTTCATTGTTTAATTTCAAATCCAATGTGCTGGTGTACAAAGCCAACGCAGCAAATATGTGTCACTGTCCACGTACTTACAGACTGCAGCGCACACATATGTAACTGTAAAGAAAGACAAGTGTTATTCTTAAAAGGAGCCAGAAGGCCTGCAGGCAGTCGATTCAGGTGTGGGTGTCCTGGCAACTCATCAGTACATCAGATGCAGTGTGCCGCAAGGTGAGCAGCACATCAACTGGGAGATAGAAAGTGGATGTGTGGTTCGATGATCTTTGAGTGTGCTAGGAGTAAATCGGAACGACATCTCTCTATGCACTGGTGGCACTGAAATGCTTCAAGATAACATCTCTAACAGGTAATTAAATAAATCTGGCCAAGAGGCAGAGCCTTTCTTAAACTGCCTGCCCTGGCTGCAGTTGCCGAGCTTGCTTTCATTTGTTGACCGTAATACAGCAGCAATGTCAGTGAGCTTTAAGAGATCGCCTTTTATTTCAGTGACTTCAAAATGTCTTCCCGAATGAAAGACAGCAAAGTCGGGAATGATTCAATTATCTGATTAGGTGATGTTTTTGAGTAGAAGAGCAAAGGTGGGGGAAGTTAACTTACAAAATGGAAGTGAGTTGCAGATAACCTTCCTTGCATAACAAAACGTCAACTCGCCCGTTCACAAAATCTTATGAAAATGACACCAATTAACATGACTATAGAAGTCAGGAAGTTTTTTGTTTTTTACCTCAGCTTAACTTGACAGATTTGTATTAGGAACATTGTATAAGTTTGCATCCAACAGTGGATTAACCACGCTTTGAAATGCTTTAATTTGATGGATAAAGTTTACAAGGATGTTGGAATGGCTCTAACAGACTAATCAATTAAAATGCACTAAAAATGAGCAACAGAAAATGATCAATTTTCTTAGAGCAGGATTAAGAGGACTCAGTTGGTGATACAGGAGATTCTTCTCCTTTCATACCTTTCAAGAGACCTTTGGACCAATGAGGAAAATAAATCCCAAAAGAGACAAAGGACACAGACAAATAGTGGGGTGGGTAGAACAGAAAGACAGTCATGAGACAGATGGATAACCAGACAGATACTGAAAAGCAGGTCTAACAGTGTCGAAGTAAGCAGAGCATTTATATGTCTTTGCTAAGGGCCAAGGTAAACACATTTAAATCATCATAATCCTAATGGCATACGACAAATAAAGTAAAAGTTTGAGCTTTGAATAAAATAACTGATTATTTTATTTTTCATTATTGTCCATATGAGAAAAGGGCAGCATAGCATGGGTCGGGGGCCATCTAATTCCAGCCCGTTACGACTTGGGTCTTGTTTTGCCCATCATTTTTATTAGTAATAATGACACTGAAGTCACCAATCTCTGAGATATAGGAACACGGGGACCTCACTATAAAGATGTCTGACAGGGCAAGAAACACGCGCAGTCGGAAAAATCAGACAGATTGTAACCGTATTACAACACATTGGAGAATGCCACCCCTTGTGATTTCCGTCATCCACTCATACAATATCACTGTTCTTGTCTTGCAATAGGTCTGGGTTGTATAAATAAGCCAACAGTTTATTCAAATGATCTAAACCACTTCATGTAGAGGTCAAACTGAAAGTGAGCTCATCTGAAATGTCATTTCACTACATCCTTCACTACAGAGGAAAACTGCTTGTGCACAACTACAGACAGTACGCAGGTCCGAGTTGCAGCAGGAACTGGGTCTCTGAACTGCGATTGATGTTTACAATAGGCATTTTGGGTAATCATTTTACTGTTCACCTTTGTTTACTCTTCCAAATAGATTTGGCTGACCTGGAGGTTCTGTTTACAACCTCTATGATGGTTGGAGTGCTTGAGTGTCTTGACCCATCTGACTTCTTCTAAGTGATCTTGCCGCATTCCCAAATCTGAGCAAATAACTTGTTTTGTACAATGCTGATGTCCAACTATAAAAAAAAAAAAGACCCAGGTTGTAATGAATTGGATTTATCCTTTAACAACTACACTACAAAGACATGCATGTTTAGGTTAATTGATGACTCCAAATTGCCCCTAGTGAGTGTGAATGGTTGTCTGTCTATGTGTCAGCCCTGCAACGAGTTGGCCACTGTCCAGGGTGTACCCCGCCTAAGGCCCAAAGTCACTGGGATAGGCTCCAGTAACCCGCGACCCTAACGGGAGCAAGCGGTAGAAAATGACTGACTGACTGACAACTACACTATAAAATTCCATGTGTTTTTCATGCGGGATGAAAAACAAAACAGTTTTTAATTGTAAGATGTTTAATTGTTCTCACTAAATCTACTGAAGATCCTCTGAAAGAAGACAGAATGCAAAACAAGATGGAGTAAAGGGAGAGACTATGCACCTAAGAAATTTTATGTCGTAAAATCCCTGATGTTTAGAATTTGAAGAATTTCCAACTTATGAGATTCATGGACCCAAGGTCATAACTTCTTTTTGGTTGGATCTTTGAAGTGTTTGTTCAGTCTTTTGCCCTCCAAATGCTCTCCAGTTGTTTGTTGCCTAAATCAGTTCCTTAAGGGTGTCAAATTGTGCCAAACATAGCTCGTCCTGCCCCCCTGCCCTCACTACAACCCTAATTGATTTCCCTCGCCATCTCGCGTCCCATGCACCTGGTGGCGGATGCTTTTAAAATGTCAGCCGGTGGAGGGAAAACAATGCAATTAACCTCTAGAAGGGTGAAAAACATGTTAGTGCCTTATCTGGGACAAAAAAAGAAGGTACAAGACCTCCCATACTGTTCACACAGGCTACTTTCTGGGATCCCTATGTCTGCTTATATGGTTGGAACAGCTGATCCATGGAGTGCCTGATGTAGTTGGACGGATGCGTCTTTGCTCTTTTACGTAAAGGATGAAGTCCGAGACATTGTCTTTGGGTATTGACTGATCTATATGCAACTCAGGGATGCACAGGCCAGAAATGCACAGGCAGCACAATATTACATTAAGATCAATGGGGCTGTGTAATTACTGCTCTGATATTGAGCTTCAAGCATTTTCAAGCCACACAATAAAAGAATAAATGAAACGTTTCACTGTGTGGCAGGGGGCCATCGTCTCTGTTGTTGTGACTGCTAATGGGCTCTTACTGTGTGACTCTATAAGAGCCTAGGGCTAAACCAAGGCTGTGATTAACCAGAGGCATTTTATATTTAGTTCCGAACTTTTACACAGCCCTAAAAAGGCTCTGCTGTATTCTGGGAGATAATGCATCTTACTTGGAATATGGTTTACTTATTGTGAACGTCTCAGTTTTGAGTCTAAAATTTTAAAAGCCTGTCTGAAGGTTTGCACAGGCCTGACAAAGTGCAAAATAAACCTTTGTTGTCTGTTCCAACAACTGAAATAGGGAATGTGGCAATGATCCCTCCTGCAATTTCTTTTCCTTTGTCCAAAGCAGAGCACAGAAAATAACTTTGTAGAGTTTGGTTTGTTTAACCACATGCTGACTAATCACCAGGTAACCAGGCTTTTTAAGGAATAGTTCTGCATTTTGGGAAATATGCTTCCTTTACAATGTCGACCTCATGACCTGTTTAGCCTTGCTTAGCATAAAAACTGGAGGCAGGAAGAAACTGATAGCTAGTCTGGTCCTGGCCAAAAAACCTCTAAGAATCAATCTAAAGCTGACTAACTAATTAAGTGTGTCTGGATTGTTTAGTCTGTGCGTAAACAGAAATGCAAAATTGTCAATTTGTGGTTCATTCCAAAGCCTATATCAAAAGGTTGTGCTAACTAAACCGTATCTCGAAACCGTTACTATATTTTAAGACACAGAACTACTTGGTAGATAGATAAACACTTTATTATCAAGAAATAGCTAACAATATGTTATTAACCTTAAAATCACAAATTGTGGCTTTCACATTTCTATTTATGTGTTTGGTTAAACGAATTACCTACAACGTGTGTTAATCTGTGAACTTTACAGGTGTTGGTAGGTGGGCTTTGGGTTTTTTTGTTCTTTGAGCCAGAGCCAAGCTAGCTTTTTATCTCTGCCTCAAGTCTTTATGCTAAGCTAGGCTAAATACACCTGACTCCAGCTCTGAACTTAAGAGTACAGACATGAGAATGACATCAATCTTTTCAACTCACTCAATGAAAGAAAACAAATATGTGTGTGTCATTTCGTTTGCACAAATGTTGTGAGATAAATTAAATTATTCCACAATCTTGATTAGATAGATAGATAGATAGATAGATAGATAGATAGATAGATAGATAGATAGATAGATAGATAGATAGATAGATAGATAGATAGATTTCTCTTTAGTTTTGGGACTGAAGCTGCATACTTTTTTAATAAAATGTATTTTGGGGGGATCAGTTGCAATAAGCATACTGTACATGCTGACAAATGCATGGCCCTCTCATTTACTGTTTTTCTGTCTGTGTGTCACGTGAATGCCATGTGGCCATCATGAACCCAGAATGCTCCGAAAAAATGAACAGGTCCGAAGATTATGTTGATGACATGGAGATAGTTTGGTTGATTATTAGATTGACAGTTTGACACCCATAAAGGAACCAAAGCCTGGCACTGCATCCTGTATGTCTCTCTGCTAATCATATTTAATCACTATGCTGTCAGCTACTTTCTATGAGGTCTCCTCTGTGTATTGTTCAAAAAGTGCTATAAAATCTAATGCAGGTCAATTGGACTGATATTGCTGACTTCGTGAATGAAAACCCGTGCACTCTTTGCTGACTGACCAAAGAGCGAGCAATGCGTTTAATCAGGTAGATTGGCTTGTTTTTTGTCTCCCCAAAGAAGCTACACCTTATCCAGCCCCATTCTCCCCAGCTCAGTGGCGAAATCTGTTCCCTCCGACATGCACAGGTCAAGAGAGATGCCGTGCCGAAACCAAAGTACCTGTTCTCGTTTTCGTTCCTGTCACGGACAGATGACCCATTTCAGCATTGGGGAGAGAGAGGGACGAGACGTGAGGAAACAGGGGAGACAGCAAGGGGGGGGGGGGGGGCTAGAGACAGAAAGAGTAAGAAAGGAGGACAATCTCCACATGATACATGCATGTAAATCCTTGCATGCGCACACACAGACACACACACAGAGTGGACACCAGGGATGGAGTCTGGCTCAGAATAAGTGTAATGAGAGTAAGAGAAAAAGCAATGACCTTGACTGTGAGAAAGGGGTTGGGTTAGACTCATTATTGATTTAAAAAACAAAACAGGATCTCACACACTGGATATGGATTAATCACACACAACAGCACAGCACCACTCAGCTGGTAATAAATGCTGATCGCGTCTTCATATAGAGCCACCCTTTGAATTATGACATCAGGTGCACTGCTGTGTCAATGAATGTAATTTCACACTTTTAAAAGCTTTTTAAACTAAAGCAGAGCTACATAATGATTAGATACAGTATGTATGTATATACATTCCCTAGTGCTTTACATACATATAGCATAGATAGTCTGAATACTAGAAAAGACAGGACCCTTGCTGTTATGTGTATTGATATGTAGATATGTATACTGTTGTCTTTTCATCAGTAGGGTCCAAGGTCAACGATAAGATTCAGAGGCCTTTTTTCAGTCTAGAGTGTTGACAATTACAGGTAAAGGTTTTAGTGCTACTCTCACACAACTGAGTTAGAACGTGCATCTTTGATTTAGAGGTTAAATTAAGCATGTTTTAGTCAAAGTGGACGATTACAGGAAGACACATTAAGTCTTCATAAAGAAGAATGAAGCCACAGAGATCAGTGGGACCTGGAAGGAGCAAAAGACACATCACTTACTAAGGTATACTGTGAAGACACATTCTACAGTTTAAATAGTACATCCTCACGTAATGGAAATGGGACCTACTGTGTGTTCAGTTATTCTTATAAAAGTCCATTGCACAGGTTTAAGAACGGGTGTCCAGATTTGAACACTGGATAGCAGCATGGCATTGTGCCTCAGTTGCTTGAGCTACAAAGCTTTCATCTATGCCCATACTAATACAGATAAATATGCAAGCACTAGTCAAGTGTCAAACACACCCATATTTTCACATAGTTTTTTAAAAGCATGCCGTCCATGCCAGAAATGCTAGAAGAATAGGAAACAGGGTCTTCCTTCTCTTTGAGTTGGCAAACAACACAACTGCTTTGGAATGGTAATTAAGATGTTGGATAGATACAGACACACAATACACAATACGGGTGTTATCATATGTTTTTGTTGCTGGTGTCAAACGACTCCACTGGTATGAAATAGTAGGCTGACTGCAGATCATTAATGCTCATGGCTAACTAAAGCCAACAGCAATGCACAGTAAATCCTGGGCAGCTGCTTAAAGACACTTACGTTTAGTCATCAGGCATGATTAACTGAAAAATGCGTCAATGATGACACTTGACATTTTCAAATGTATCTAAAGAGCCATTTTGAAAAGCTTAGTCTGGGGTAGAAAACAGTAGCTTGGAGAGAAAAGGTATGTTTTCAGACTTATCTGCATTAGTGTTGGAAGGAGCCCTACTCACCACGCATCTTTACCAATTGTAAGCACACATGCAGGACTAATCGATCAAGGCCTTGTGTCCTACTCATAATTGAAGTGTTGTCTCATCTGATCTGAATTTCAAAGATGAAAACCCTGCTCTGTGCTTGCATGACTTGTTGGTGACAATGCTGGATCTGGTACCAATAATAAAGGGCTTTCTAAATATTGAGCATTGAGCAACATTTGAACAAAGTCTCTCCGCCACCACACAAAAGATCTTATATCCGCGACAAGTAGAGGGAAATGGACACCACCCAAGTTTGAATATTCAAAACAAGGTTTTGTGTGTCAACGAGAGAGCTAAGCTTTCCTGCAGTGTCAATAAATAGTAGGTCATTGTGATTTAGTTGTTTTAAGGATAGAATGTTTTAAGGAATTGTTTCCCGTTTACGCCCATAGTGAATCTTTGCTTGAATGTTAAAGTAAGCCAAGATTTTCTTAAACCCCATACATTACTATCATTTGAACTGATTAAAAATGTATTTGTGTTTATATTTTGTAGCGCACGTACTGCAGCTGTATCTCATAGCCTCTGCTACAGTACCTAATACCATAGTCTTCATATAGTATACAAGAAATGAGACTTGGCAATGCTACTTAGCAGTTATGCAACCTAATCCATTTACCACAGATTCCCTCGAACGCTAAAAACGTTCAAATGAACTTCAAATCATTTCAAGGGCCAGTGTTCAAACAAAGCTCGGCACTGATGTGGTGCAGATGCAATTCAAGCTGTTTGATTACACTTACTGGTAATCAAAGGATCCCTCCTGGTCTTTCTGATCCACTGGGTCCAAGGCGAGATCTTTTTTGTCACGAACTGAGGAGAGAAGAACAAAAGTAAACATTTCAGCATTTTGCTCAGAACTCCACTGATTTCCTACATAAAACCATTCACACGTTGAGGGGTTCCTGGAGTTAGTTTTAATATTAAATCCTTCTGTTAGTCCTCATCTGGTAATTTAGTTCCATATGTTTGTGTTCAGCCTTCAATTGTTAAACTGTTAACTAACACTCTGTCCCAAATCCATACTTATCCCCTAATCGTACCTAATATAAACTGATACTATAAAGCAAACAAATGTGGACAGTGCACTACTTTGGCAGGTTGTGAAAGAAATGAATGCACTAACAGGGCATGATACGAGATGCTTGTCAAAAGACATCAATTCAATTTCTGCCATTCAAAAGTTTAGAAACGTGTGAAAAATTATAAACTTTACTATTGATTTTCACTTCACTGTCACACCATTCATTTATGACGTTTTTTCTTTTCCTTTTACTGCTGCTCCCCCAGTAATTTATGTATACTATAGTATGCATTTGGAACACGGTGCACTTTACAGACTTACAAGCCTGTTTTAGTAGCAGTCATATTACATTGGGTTGGGTTTGTAAGGTGTCAGTGCTTCGGCCAGGACTGAAAACATGCTTTACTCCCAATTTATGTGTGTGAACTCCTCTGGTTAGTATTTGTTTTCTGTCTGTCACTGTTCTATTGTAATCCTTATTTGACTTTGATGATTTTGAGTTCACCATTGGGTGTTAGTTCTTAACTTTTACAGCATCACAGTTCAGCACCTACCTAGATATTTTGCGAAACCAGTTATGCAACCACCACCTAGACATTATAGAAACTGCAAAACATTAACACAACTCTAATTTCTGTCGTTCCAAACCATTATATTATCACATAGTGATAAGTCACGCAGTGAAATATTAGTAATTGTTTGGGAGGAATAAATAGATTGACTGTGGTATTAGATAAAATATTCAACAAAATACGCAAAAGCACATTGTTATACTCTGATCCGAACATCCTATTTGTCATGTAAGTGCATCTTGACCTGGCAAATTAAGGGCCAGTTGCGTTTTTTCTTTAGCACTGTGATGACCTGTAGTTTTCCTGAGCCAGCTGACTAAAAACAAGATGTTGTTGTTTTCTTTCTAAGCAGCTACACAGGTTTATGCACTTCCACAATTAAAAGAAGAAATTCAGTAAATTGAATCAATCCACTTTGGGATTTTGCATTTTACTTTGAACAATTCAGTGAATACAGTGGGACCACTTGTGCTATTGATGTTGTTCCAATCCAAGCAGTGTAGGGCCCTACCTGGGTATTTGCCCCCACGACTCCTCTTGATGAAGCAGACGATGAGGAGGATCAGTATGATGAGGGCGATGGCACACATCAAGCCAATGAACCAACCTTGGGTGGCTATGTCTACCTGGTCTATGTAGGCTGGAGACATACACAGAACACACAGACAGAAGAGTGGAAACACAGTAAGGGTTTTTCTGGACCGTAATGAGTCAGAGCTAAGACGTCTGACAATCTGTTCTTATTCCCCAGCGTTCACCAGAAGTCAACAACTCAGAACCAACATCTCATTATTTGCCCCCAAGCTCATATCCAAGACGACGCTGTACATCCATGACAACACGGTGTTTGTCTGATTTTCCATAACACAGTATGTGAATTTTAATCGGAAAAGCGTGGGGATACGGAGGTTTGTAGTGTGAAGATAATTGTTACTGCCAATACACCCAGAAAGACTTCAGTACAACCTGAAAGAACACAAATTCTAACTCTGATATTATATAGATATTCACATTGAATTTGAACAATGACATGATGACAGCAACATCTCCAATATTTAAATAAATATATACACATTCTAATCAAAACTGGAGGCCTCATATGCTTGATCAGACAAAGAAAATGTATCTTTTGATAAGAAAATATCACTTTCACTATCACAAATGATTGTTACTGTGTGATAGGGAAACTTCCATTGTCCTAATAGCCAGCTAGCCAAAACAGGGTTGTAGTGGTGGCCATTTTGGAGGTCCACAGCTATCGGACAATAATACCTATTAATACCTACTTGATATTTAAACCTATAGTATAAAAATCATCCTACCTTTATGAACCTAACACTGTAAATTTAGGAGGCTAATTGTGCTGTTACTGATACATGTGATTGATTTTGTATTTTGGTAGTTTATTTAAGATTAAACCATAGAGCATTCAGAGTGCAAAATCTTGAATATGCATACCCTGAATCAATTAATTTCAACGTTTTTTTTAATTATCATATTTTAAGTTCTGGAAAACATTTTGGCCTTAACAGAAAACATAACACCTTGCTGTTAAGGTGTGTTCACACCGGATGCAAATCGCTTCATTCGCGCGAGTGACTTACATGTTAAGTCAATGCAAAGACGTGAATTGACATTTTGCGAATTCGCGTGAGTTGAAAAATCTGAACTTTGGCGGATATTCGCGCCACGTTAACCAATCAGGAGCTTGCTCGAGTAGTGACGTGATTAGGAGCGAGGCAGAAATCCAAACAACAATGGAGGCTAAAATAATAGTTGCAGACGCCGGTACAGTAGGTGGCGGCATGCACCTGAACAAGTTGGTTGGACCCGCAATAAAAACCAGAGAGAGAGAAAGAGAGAGGATAAAAAATTGTGTCCGTGTGTGGATACTTGGAGCTATACGATAGGTCCTCATATCATTATTGAAACAGGAAACCTTTGGACAAAAGTGAGTGAGGAGGTCGGACAATCTGGTAATTTGAAAATCCCCACTCAATGGGACCAGCTCACCGCTAAGCCCCTCCCATGACGCGAATTCGCGTCTGGTGTGTAGAAACGTACACGCGGATGGAGCGGATTTACGCGCGAATGAAGCGAGTAAACTCAAAATGTTCAAGCGTCCAACTTAACGCGATTAGCGCGATTTATTCGCGTCATTCGCGTGCTGTGTGAACACACCTTAAGCTCACAGATGTTACGACATCTTAGCCTTTAGATCCAGGTCAAATCCAGTAATGTTACTGACGCTCCAGAAGCTGAAAACATCAATTACGCTAGGCTTGATCAATGCTATATTTAGTTTGGTACTCACTAAATAGTTTGCCATTGTTGAGATTCCACTGCTAAGTAGCAAACTAGCCATGCCCTGGTCAGATAATTATCAGCATTTGTTGATGCATGTTAACGCATCATATCCAACATTATCTATACTGTAGCAGCTAGTGTTTGCTTTCAACCTACAAGGTAACAAAGCAACAAAAAAAACACACATACACAAAAAACTGTTTGTTCAGGTTAACTCAGCTAGGACCTGACATATCGGCAAAGTGTCTAAAGCAGAGTAGTTAAAATAACATTATTTATCATTGCGTAAGTGCTAGTGAGCACAGTAAGCTTTTGCTTTAGTCTTATGTTTCACCTTCTGCAAAACTGAGCTTAGGTCACATTACCATTCTATTTCACACTGGCCAAGTTGGCAAGACAGGGGTGCAACGACAGGAAAGATATTTTGCACCCTTCCATGTGCACTTAATCATGATCCATTTGAATAAAGTTGCAGAATGCAGAACAGTAGCCCACCTACTGTGGCTACTGGAGAGGGGGGTTGTGAAATGTCTTATCCTGACTGACTTTAGTTTACCTTTGGAAGAACATGCATGGTGTTAAAGAACAAACCATAATAACTCACCCAGCACTGATTGAGTTACCAATACTACTACTGACAGACTTGCACCCAGGGTAGCCCACCTGGCTGGAACCCCCGGTTCCACCCGGCCAGGTGGGGTCTCACCTGCTTTGGTCTTAAAGGTGACAGATTTGCTGCTGACGCTGTTGAGCTCATGGGAGTAAACCCTCAGATGGTACTTGGCGCCTGCGATCAGATCCGCCACTGTAACTGGGGGCGATTGTTTCACCGGTACAACTTTCACCGTCTTGTTGCCTTGGAGACACAAGAAAGGGGGCCAATCACACTCCAGGGGGTGTGGCCTTCGTTCCACAGTAACGGCTGTGCTTACTAGCAAAGGTCAGGGCATCACGATGCTTTGCAGGGAGACGTTTCTCTGAGTGATAACAGGGTGACTGAAGTGAATTGAGACTGATAACAATGCAGTGCCCATCCCCATTATATAGATGCATTCACCTCTTTACAGTGTAGAAGCATATGCATGATGTAGTTTAATACTTGTAGCAATTATACCTAATGTATGAGGTGCAACTCTTTGAAGCTCAGTTCAGCTGACACATTCTGGCTCATTTTCCTCTTTTATGGCTCTGAGACTACATTTTCTCTCAAGGCCATAATTCTCCAGAGAAAACTCATCTAAAATGGGGAGTGAAGGAGAAGAGGGGCACAAAAAGTAATTGTTTCTTCAGGCAAAACCACTATATTCTGGATATCAAACTCTCCCACAATTAAACTGCCCCATGAATTGGTTACTGTGCATCATGTTTCCATCAGGAAGAATTCAAACCATTACAGAACTTTCTTTGTTATTGGGTAACATCAGGGTCTTAGGGGGCAAAGCATTGTTTGTCTCAATTATTCACAGGCCCACACTTATCTCCATGAGATCAAAACAAAAAACAACGACAAACGACCTGCGTCTTTCTGGAAGAAAGACGTGTCTGTCATGACATGGCCGAGCTACAGTATGAGCATGACTCTGAAGGTTGCAGTGAGAGGAAAAGACAGCATGAGGTGGTGACATCATGCACCATGCTATCAGCTATTTCACAAGGTTGAAATCATTCAACAGAACTCATTGCAAAGCCATGCTATTAATACCAGTCCTTAAACCAGCCAATCAAAATATCTAATGCAGAAACAACAGAAGACATGTAAGTCTTTTTTAAATTCCCAGCCTAAGCTGATGTTTAGTATTACGAGTATAACATGGTGATCTTTATGTTTTCAGGTTCAAGCAAAAAAAGATTCTGACTCCTAAATCACCAGCAGGAAGACAGAGGGAGAATGAAGGGAGGATGATGGGAGGTGGGGGAGTCAGGGGCTCCATGCCACTCTTCCTTAGAGTTAGAGCTTTCAGATTTGACCTTGAAGAACAGGGGATGGGTGGGAGGGATGGAGACCATTAGATCAATCTCATCCCCTCGCCTCCCTCCCTCTTTCTTTCAGTTCACATTCAGACATCATTAAGAATTAAAGCCACTGCCCAAGTACATGAAAAATACATCCTCTCTTCTTTTCGCCCTTGATCAAAGATCACAGACTGTTAAGTAGGTAAAAAGCAATAACAGAGAGAGCTTATACTGTAAGTGCAGGACTATCCTTTCTCAACCAGCTCTGGGACTCCAGAAAAGGAGGGATGATGTGTTTTATAAAAGCAGGCTTCAAGACCGCAAAACACACAATCCAAAGCAAAAGCGAGCAATTATGGAAGCGTGGATGGGCAAAAAAAGTGACATATTCGAACAACAATTCATAGAAAGCAAGCCGAACAGCCCATTCACAGTGCCGGTCCAACACGAGTCATTTCAAGCCATGTAAGCGTGTTGACAAGAAATCATCGTGATGGTGCACTGCACAGGAGGTTAGTAGTGACATGATGATGATCAACATTTTCCAACATATAAAGACCAAAGAGAGATAGAAAGAGAAAGACAGACACACAGACTGCGGTTTGTTGTACCTTCTGCTTTTTAACAAAGTTCAAATTAAACTTTCAGCCCTTAGGCGCAAATATCACATTTTAAATTATCACCTTAAATAAAAAGGGTGATAAAATATATACTATATATATATATATATATATATATATACCACACACACACACACACACACACACACACAAACACACAGAGTATATATTAGGGTTATTTTTAAAAACTTAACCTAAAGAAAGATACATCTTTTTACTCATGTCCTCATGTTTCCTTTCCCTTTCCCTTTTATTTGTATCGTTTCCCCTTTATGCTCTAGCCTTTGTTCAAATTCATTAATTGTTTGTCTTGTCAGCAAATGGTTGCCTAGAAGAGCTCTCCATTAAGGTTGTTTTGGGAATCAGTAAGACAAGGACATATTTCAGCAAATCCCTTGAGCAAGGTATTTTGGGGTAACAAAAAAAAATAAAATGGCATTAATTATTTAATGAGAAGGACACTGAATCATTATTTAATATTTCCATTATGGGGGGCTTGTAATTGAAATAAGATTCTGCTGCTAACAGGATTGAATGTCATTCAGAGATGCAGGAAAAAAATGGTTTAGCCAGAAAAGTACATTTCCGTCTAATGGGGATTTCTATAAATAAAAATTAACTGAACCGTATTTGCAGAATGCAATTTAAGAGAGTGGGCTAGAGTGCTGTTGTAGATCAAGGAGTCTTTCACATCAAGTCATTTCTCTAATCCCTAACACCTAAGGTTCCTTAGGTGATAAAGATTAAACAAATCTAGTCTTTGTCAAACTTTGGATTTTGTTAAAGTTGCTAAATGTGGAACTCTTATAAAGCTGCATTAATCAGCCTGGCTTTTTTTGCCACTAGAAGGCAGAACTTGATGAAGCCGTGAGACTGAACCAAACAGTAAAATTGAGGGTCTGTATACCAAAACAGTGAGCTGAAAGATGCTAAAACGCTCCTGATGGGAAATACAGAGTTGGTGGTGACTCTGTATGGGTTCAACGCTACAAACATAAAACTACATTACACAGTCATTGGACCAATTGTTCATATAAAAGATACTGATAGAGCAGCTTTAAAATGAGAGTTAGTCACGTCTTAAACCTTATAAGTAAAGCCAACATTTTAGAGTGAACTGGATTTTCATATAGCGTCCCAATGTTTTCTGTTTCGAAGCAACTGTTATACCTGCTTTCTGAAATAATGCCCTTTGTCTGTTCCTACTCTTTGTACTTAGTATCATCTTGTGATGCCATTAATATCTCACCACTCTTGTTGTTTTACACTCCAATAATTAAGCTCAGATCTAGCTTTAGGTTCCAATAGCTCAAAGTGGGTTTGGTCTGGTTTCTTACTGTCCAGTGTGAACTCTAGCACAAACTCGCTGCTGCCGGCCGGGAAGTTGTGTCTCCAGCTGACGTTAGCGTAGTTACTGTTAGGCTCCACCGTCAGATTCGAGATCTCCCACCCAGGGGCCACTACACAAAGGGGAGTCAGGGGTAAAGGGTTACAGGTCAGGGGCAAGGGGCAGAGAGGGCACAGTTACAACAACCACACACTGGGCTCCATTTAAACCTATGCATGGTGCTAGCACTAAGGGAGTCTTCCTACAACAATGATAGTTTTGATCAGGAATGATCCTGATCATGGTCCGCTCAAAACCAGAAGTAAATTTAATATGTTCATGGACAGAAAATTCACCCACAAGAAAATTCAAGAGGATTTTTCAGTTCATGAAACACTTAGTTGCAGTGCTTACTTCTGGTTCAGAGCAGACTCCAATGCTAATTGAACCTAAAAACCAAAGAAAAGGTTCAACTCTGCCAATATCACAATCCTCATTAATCAAAACAGGAAACCTTCATCACTCTAAAGTGTTGAAGGGTACTCTGTCCAAGAGCTTTACATTATTAACATCCATTCATTAAAAACAAAAGTTTGGATTCTCACTTCCTGACCAGGAGGATAGTTGCTGGCTACATCCCAATAGTCTGAAGTAATTCCCCACTTTTTGTACAGCAGGTACAGCACAGTTTATCGGAATGCAGCCCTGATGTAGTTTCCTGTTTCGTCAGGTGGGAGAAGGCAATTGTCTTTTGATATCCATGAAGTGCCATATTCATGGTCAACTAAAACACTAGAAAGACAGTAAAAACCACAATGGGACAACAGCATGTACCCAACACGTTCTGATCAGTACGCTTAGTGACCAGCAGAGGAGGTGTGGTAGTGGTCGCCTCAGTTGTAGTGGTGGTGGTAGAAGGAGTAGTAGAAGTAGTAGTAGTAGAGGTCGTAGTTGTAGGAGTGGCAGAAGTTGAGGTACTAATGGCTGTAGGAGTGATGGTAGTAGGAGGAAGAGGAACGAGAGGAGGAGGAGTAGGAGTGAAAGCTGAAGCCATGGAGGCGTCGGTAAGCTCGACTACAAGGGAGGAGGTGGGAGAGAGCAAAGGGTTAGACATGGCAGCAGGAGCATCAAACAAGGAGACACACACTTGCACACACACAGGAGAAAGTCAATGAAGCCCTGAGCAAAAACACACAAGGAATTCCCCACAAGCAGCACTCATGACCAAGTCATCACAAGTCAATAAATGATCACTGCGTTCATTTGAGTGTTTCCCACTTCACGCACTTCATCATTGTCCTGAATGGACTGCGATGCCACTGCCACCAAGAGGACAAATGCTGATATTACAGCATAACTGACATGCTGTGCTTCTTTGAAGCAGATGGAAATGAGGAGGTACTGTCTCTTATAAGAGCTGGGTTTGGAAAACTCTTATAACTCGCAGTGGTATTTTAATTCCATCACGTATTTTGGTTGCATTTAAAGGGGCACGCCACTGGTTTTTCTTATGTAGCGTCCCTATGACGTCAGTATTTTTCTATCTGTCATGCTATAAGTTGCATTATGGGAAATCCAGTATTTTTCCCATGCCAGGAACTAAAGCCATGATATCTCAACCTCTGCTGCTCCATTTTTTCACCTTTAAAAAAAAATTAAAAATCTGTCCCCCAACTTTATGGAAGTTAAATACTAAAGTTCTAGAGTGCCCCTTATTGTTCCTCTCTGGTATTGAGCTAAAAGTTCTTGTTTTTTTCTAAAGGACCTCATGTAATACATTTACAGACCCCCCTTCACCCTTTTATTAAGGACACCTCTTTCACATACACATCACTGAGGGGAAAATACAACACATTTTAATGTAGCGTTATGTCACATTTCATTCTGCGTCTGTCATTACAGTAGAATTCTCAATGACAGTCCTTGGAACTGCCTGTTCATTCTTTCATTTTCTTTTTGACAAATACAGTCTTCTCCTCTTCTTGATGCCCAGCCATCACTTGTGAGCCAAGCTTTTGATCTGTTCTATAAGTGTTTTTGTCATGTAAATATAGGCTATTTGGAGGGCTTGCTAGAAATGCCAGAGCAGTGGTGGCAGCAGTTGTGTGGTATGGCCGGGTGTCAGACCCCGATATTTTTTTTAATACTGATACTCTGCAAGTCTCAGAGTATCGAAAACTATCAAGTCCTGAAAGCTGACATTGAACTATATTTCAGGTTCTTAGTCTTTTCTACTTATTGATTGATTAGATAGTACATGATTTAATGTATGTATTTTTCACATTTTAGACTGTTTTAGACCCAAAGGAAATGGCTGCTTGTGTTTAGAAAACAGTAAACACTGATGCATTTAAGAAGTTTGGCTTCCATTGTTGATGTTTACATTTCTCAAAGCAGGTATCGACAAAATGTTGGTGTCTGTAGCAAAACTCAGGCATTGAAAAATTGCAAACACCCAGCCCTAGTCTTTACTATTTTGACTTTCGTAACACTATGGTGCCCCCGTGTGGAGGTCAGGCTGGGAACCAGCACATCCATTCCCACTGATTTCCACTTGGTGTACATTTATACCATACCTTGAAGTTGAGGTACTCTCCAGACTGAAGCAACCACCCCAAGCATTTCCCTCATAGAACAAGCCCAAACCGCAGCCAGCATGCTTGCAACACCAGGCTGGATGTCAAGTACATCCTCAAACCCACCGTGCGAGGGGAAAAGGAAGTATGGGAACATCAGCATGTTCAAGAGCCATTACAGCCCAGTGAGGGGCCTACCTCGGTTCAGCCCAAAGCTTCAAGCCAACTTACTTGTAATCCCCAGTATTGTATGTACAGCAGACCAGAAGCAATGGATAAAGATGGCAGAGTGACATGACTTTTGAAAAAACTCAGAAGCAAGACGATGCCAGTGAGTGAGCAAGCCGACTGCTGATGGAGATGTGTTTATTTGTCATCCCCAGCACA
Source organism: Coreoperca whiteheadi (assembly GCA_011952105.1). Lineage (NCBI taxonomy): Eukaryota > Metazoa > Chordata > Actinopteri > Centrarchiformes > Sinipercidae > Coreoperca > Coreoperca whiteheadi. The sequence goes on along the minus strand of CM022473.1, from coordinate 3,303,894 downwards.
CTCATCAAGATGAATCCTTCATCAAAATGTCTCCCCCGTCGTGACATTTTGATGCAGGGATGTGCATCTCCTCCCATCGCACATACACTCCCAAAACAGCTGCATCATCACGACATTGTATCCAGTAAAAATGACTAAAAGAGCTTCAGAAACACATATGTTGTTACTCAAGGCTAACTTGTGGCTCGTGGCAGACGGGAAGAGGCCATGATGCTGTGAGATTGCATTGTAAAGGTGTGCCATCAGGGATTGGTTCAGAAATCAGACTTTTATCTGATACTTTACATTTTCATATAACTGGGCTGTATATTCCATTCACCAAACGTGTGAATCATAAATAAAAAACTGTATTTAAAGCCAATAATGACCTGAGCATTGTTTACTGGGTGTCTTCAATCCCTGACAGCACATAGCAGCAGGCAAACAGCAACTTTACACGCAGAGGGGAGGTGGAGAGATGAGGAGAGGCAGACAGACAGATGGACAGATGAGCAAAGAAAGACAAACAGCGTAGACAGCAGTTTAGTCCATCACCAAAAGTCACAGACTGGTCTTTTTTCACTTCCTCATCATTATTATGAATGTTATGATGTGGGGGGTTTGACAGTACCTAGATAGGGTAAGAAAAACATTATCCTTATGTACCTTGTAATGGGCATTTATGATTTGACATATTAAGATGAGTTTAATCTACTAATACTAATATAAATTGGAAACAATACATTAATCAGTTACAAAAATAACTATTAGTAGCAGTCTTCATTTTTTCATGAACCTATACAAGTACTGTAAATTCACCGTTCACCCTATTTTTTCGCAACATTGCTGGAGTAAACTAAAGTCTTTTACGAGCACAAAAGTTCATCCTTGACATGGAAATAGTTTGACAAACCAACTCAAGGTCCAGCATTTTCCTAAGCTTTCAGCTGTATCACACAGTCTTCATCAGGTCTTCATTGGGATTGTTTCGTCAAATCTTTTCATATTTTCATATAGTGAAAGCAGGATTTGGATCATGGGTTGTGCCTTCAAGCTTTTATTGTAAATGCTAAAAAAACAGATAGAAATTGGTTTTCATAGCCTAGGCTAACCTGCTGAAGTATAGTAAATCAAAAGTTTGGACACAATTTCTCACTCAAGTAAATGGGAAAGGGTGTCCAAACTATTGACTGGTATTGTATGTTGAATATCCAGTCAGGGAATAGCTTCCTGTGGTGTACCACACACAGGTCTTGTTTATGTAAACATACTGTATGACTTAAGGTTCATGTCACAGATTTTGTAAAAACCAAAGCAAATCTTGGTTTTCCTAAATACGAGAGCTGGACGCCCTCCCTCTAGCTCACAAGGGTGTACTGTCTAAACTCAAAGGGGTTAAAGCTAGTTTAGAAACTCCCTCTGTGGCCTGCCAGTGTGAGCTGCAGGGGGCGGTAGACACCTTCATTGACAATACAATGAAGGTGGACTGCGCTGCTGTTTAGTGATAAGATGAGCAGATAAAGAGACAGCATGGAGATTGGGGGAAGGGAAAGATGACAGGCAGACACGCTGTGCTTCTTATTCCCCATTACCTAGATCTGTAGCGTCAGTAAAGTTTTCTGCTGACGAAAAGAGAAGGGGAGACAGAAGAGAGGGGAGAGGTGTAAGAAAGAGAGGGACAACAAGTGCGACAGTGGCTGGAAAGGTTGGTTCAACAGATATTCTCACTCACCACTAATCGTATCTAACCATGCAATCTGTCCAGGTTTTGCGATATCTGCCTCTGTCAAACTTTCTACTGAAGAAAGAAGAACGTTCTGATAGAAACTGTTTACAGTGACGTGTATGAATTACTTAAAAGTTACAGGGACAATGTTTGTTGAAAGAGATTTTGCTGTTGAATTGTTCAAATTACATTTTGGTTGTGTGAGCAGCACAACATTTCATTCACCTCCATTGTATTGGGGTAGAAAACAAAGACACAGACACCTCAAAAACCTGGACATTAAAGAAACAAAACTATCCACATGGCTAGATACCGCTAGAAGTTTTCTAAATTTGGGTGAACCAACCAGGTGTACTTTTATGCATGACAGTAAAATATCAGCACATTGCTGTACCTTGAATGTATCCAAAGTTGATAACACAAGTGGCTAGTGGCGGATTCTGGTCTTCTTCTGATCTGCTGTGTGTGTGTGTGCATGTGTGTGTCACAATGTTGGTTGCACTGATAATGTTATCCATCAGAGAAAGAACGCTTCTTTCAAAGCCCGGCCCTAACAAAGAGGCCTGTGTTTAATAACCGCTCTCACTTTCTATTTCTCTGTCTCCCTGTCTCTCAGACACACAGGTTCCAGTGATTCACAAAACCAGACTTTCACAATGTAGACACACTATCAAACCAATCCAGTTCCTACCCAGAGGCAAAAAAAGCTGGAAAGTGTAGTTACATAGTAAAAGACACAATGCAGCAGAGTGAAGATTCAGTGTCCTGTGCCCTATAGGGAAACAGAATGCTAGACCCACTGTGTGTAAGGAGAAATTCCAGTGACTCTAATGATACACTGCATCAGAAATTAACATGTTGAACCTCTAAAAAATCTATTTCAGGCAAGTGTCAAGTGTGCAAGCTGATTAATGTTGTGAAATGTGTTAAAGGATAAGGCTAGTTTTATTCTATATTATTTTTATTGCCTTTCAGTACTTTCTGACGTGCCTACTCTGTCTGTGGTACTCAGCTCCAAGCCAATTGGTTCCTACTAAAGACGTAAAAACATTTTTAAAAAACCCAGCTCACAAACATGTAGTTTCATTAAAAAAAAGGATCAAACGTTCAAACAAACCTTTCTTAAACAGGGACAAATACTGATGTGTATTTAATAGCTTGTGGACAACAATGGAGCTCTGTGACACATACTTGTTAGTAGCATCAACTCATTGTTGGTTTGGGTCTTTTCATGGGATTTGTTGACAATAATAAAAGACAAAAGTTACAGTTTTTTCCTTTTTTGGCTCTTTTGAACCAAAAATAATCACCTATTAAACGCCCAAGCAATAGAATTTTTTCTTGTGGATAAAAACAAACACTGGTGAACTGCATGCACTGAAAACGTACCAGGTTACGTAGGTAACCATGGTTCCCTGATAGGGAACGAGACGCTGCGTCAGCTGACGCTATGGGGAACGCCTCCAGCGTGACAGCCTCTGAATCTCTTGTAACAACTTAGACCAATCTTGATTGGGTCCGACGTCAACACGTGACGCACGCCGGCGGAACCGGAGGTATAAAGGGAGCCGGCTTCACTGTTGTCGTCAGCCTTCTGATTGACTGAAGCAAGCCGCTCACAGGCATGCCGGAAGTATGGCAGCGAGACGCAGCGTCTCGTTCCCTATCAGGGAACCATGGTTACCTACGTAACCTGGTACGTTCCCTTTCAAGGGAACTTCAACGCTGCGTCAGCTGACGCTATGGGGAACGCAGTACCAACTCCGCCATGCTGAAGGGATGCCTGCCGCGAGTGTGAAGCCATCAGGGCACACTTCAAGACAAGAGAGCCACAGACCCCGGATTGTGTAGGCGGTCTAGGCTATAAAATCTTACAAAGGTGTGAGGTGAGGACCATCCCGCAGCATCGCATATATCGGAGAGGGGGGTTCCCGACCACCAAGCTCTGGAGGACGCCATACTCCGTGTGGAGTGAGCCTTGATCGACAGAGGTGAAGGCAAACCGCGCACCTCGTACGCCGAAACGATAGCCTCAACTATCCACCTGCTAATAGTGCTCTTGGTAGCCGGGCAGCCCTTACGAGGGGGCCCGAAGCATACCAGCAATTGGTCCGATTTACGCCACTGGGATGTCCTCCGGACATAAACTTCCAGGGCTCTGACTGGACAAAGCAGTTGCAGCCTTTCACCTTCCTGTTCCGCCGATACTGGAGGATGGAACGCCTGCAGGACAACCGGCCGGGCCACCTCAGTGGGTACTTTAGGTACATATCCCGGCCTAGGATGCAGGATGGCTCTAACCGCGCCTGGAACGATCTCCAGGTTAGCAGGAGCCACCGACAGGGACTGTAGATCTCCAACTCTTTTAAGAGAGGTCATGGCCAGCAAAAATACCATTTTTAAGGCCAGACACCTGTCCGATGCATTGTCCAATGGCTCGAACGGTGCTGTGGTCAACCCATCCAGCACCACAGTCAGATCCCACGGAGGGACTCTGACTCGAACCGGAGGCCTCATCCTCAAGGTGCCACGAAGGAAACTGGTAACAAAGCGGTGTTTCCCCAGCGAGCAGCCATCCACCAAGCTGTGGAATGCTGCAATCGCAGCCACATACACCTTAAGTGTAGCGGGGGAGAGTCCAGCCGAAAACCGGCTTTGGAGGAACTCCAGTACTGAAGCCATCGGGCAGTGAACTGGGTCAAGATGGCGCTCCAGGCACCATTTAGTGAAAACTTTCCACTTGCCCGCATACAGTTTCCTCGTGGAGGGGGCTCTAGAGTGTAAAATGGTTTCCACTACCTCGGTAGAGAGACCAGCAGCTCGGAGGTGGTCCCCCTCAGGGGCCAAACCCACAGCTTCAACTTCCCCGGGTGGGGATGAAAGATTTCGCCTCGGCCCTGCGATAGCAGGTCCCTCCTGACGGGAATCTCCCATGGGGGGCCATCCAGGAGGGCTACCAGGCCCGAAAACCAGATTCTGGCGGGCCAGAACGGGGCCACGAGCAGCAGCTGGGCCCTCGTTCGGCGAACTTTCTCTAGAACCCCCGGGAGCAGAGCAATCGGGGGAAAAGCATACAGCCGCAGCCTCGGCCACGGCTGTGCCATGGCATCCAGCCCCAGGGGCGCTGGATATACAAGGGAGAACCAGAGGGGGCAGTGAGCGTTGTCCGGGGACGCGAACAGGTCCACTTGTGCTCTGCCGAATCGCCTCCATATCATCTGCACCGTCTCGGGGTGCAGTCTCCATTCCCCGGGCCTCGGCCCCTGCCTCGACAGGATGTCTGCTCCCACGTTGAGGTACCCAGGTATGAAGAGTGCTCTGAGAGAGAGCAACCTTCTCTGGGACCATAAGAGGATCTGGTGCGCCAGTCTGCAAAGAGGGCGCGACCCCAGACCGCCTTGACGATTTATGTAGGAAACCACCGCCATGTTGTCGGAACGGACAAGCACGTGGTGGTTCCTGAGGTCTGGCAAAAAGTGCCGTAAGGCCAACAAGACCGCTCGCATCTCCAGGCAATTTATGTGCCCTAGATGCGGGGTTAGCCACAGACCTCGGGCTGTGCGGCCTTCCAGAACCGCGCCCCATCCGGTGCTGGAGGCGTCCGTCGATAGTGTGCGACGGTGGTACATCATGCCCAGCACTGGGCCTTGGGTCAGGAACGTCCGTTGTCTCCACCTGTCTAAGGCACGCATGCATCTGGGCGTAACCTTGATCAGGCGAAAAGGATTGCCCCTCGGGGAAAAACCGGCGTCCCTGAGCCACCACTGCAGTTGCCTCATGCGCAGCAATCCAAGCAGAATCACGGTGGATGCAGCAGCCATGAGGCCCAACAGTCTCTGAAACTGATTTGCAGTGAGATGTCGGCCTAGCTGCACCCTGAGTACCATAGTCAGGATCGACTCGACACGTGCGGGAGACAATTGTGCCCGCAACGTGACTGAGTCCCACACTACTCCTAGGAACGTGATCCTTTGTGTTGGAGTGAGCGTGCTCTTGCTCGTGTTGAGCCTCAACCCCAAGCACCTCAAGTGCGCAAGTACAACATCTCGATGCTGTACACAGTAGACGAGACTGGGCTAGAATCAACCAGTCGTCCAAGTAATTGAGGATGCGGATCCCCTGGAGTCTGAGAGGAGCCAGGGCGGAATCCATGCATTTTGTAAAGGTGCGGGGGGAGAGTGCTAGGCCGAAAGGAAGCACCCGATATTGGTAAGCTTTGCCCCCGAAAGCGAACCGCAGGAACTTCCGGTGTCCCGGAATGACAGAGACATGGAAGTATGCGTCCTTCAGATCGATTGTGACAAACCAGTCCTCGGACTGAATTTGACTCACAATCATAGGGATCGTTAACATCCGGAACCGGAGCCTCCTCAGAGGCCGGTTCAGGCGACGAAGATCTAAAATGGGGCGCAGACCACCGTCTCTCTTCGGGACTATAAAGTACCGGCTGTAGAACCCGGAAAACATCTCGCTGTCGGGGATCTGTTCTATGGCCCCTTTGTACAGGAGGGAGTGAATTTCTTGCTCCATCACTTGTGCTTGTACTTGGTTGACCCTGGTCTCCAGGATTCCTCGGAATCCGGGGGGTCGAGACCGAAACTGAAGCGTGTAGCCTTGTCGGACGGTGCGCAAAACCCAGTGCGACACGCCGGGCAATGCTTCCCAAGCAGGCAGAAATTCCCTCAGGGGGACCAACCGCTCGAGGCTGGTGCCTGGGAGACCCGGAGTGGCGGCCTCGGTTACCCGAAGCGCTGTAGCGGCGGGAAATCCCCGAGGATCGGCATGTGCATGCATGACCGCCCCCCGTATCTGCGATGTGAGAGCTACGGCGTCCCGAAGCGACAAAGCGGCGGGAGACAACCGGAAATGAACGTCTACAGGCCTCTGTAGAGGACGCAACTCTGCCCCGACTGCTGCACGTCCGTGCAGGTCTAAAGGCGGCGGTTGCACGGAACTTGCCACGCCCCGAAGCGTCCCTGACGGCGGGGTGAAGCGGCTGAGTTCCTGAGGGCCCAATGGGGAGACATCTTTTCGCTCGACCCATGTGGGGGGCGCCCTCAGAGGCCCGACGCTCACGTCAGGGCCTCTTTTTGGAAGACTGTCGGGCGAGAAGCACGGCCCTCAGGTCCGCCTTCTCCCGATCAGGCCCCCGTCGAGCAGGCGGGAGCGAACCCCTCGACCGCTGGGGAGGGGCACGCTGAGCCACGCTCGCTTTTTGGGCCAGCATGTACGAGCTGCGAGACGTCGAAGGCTGAGGTGGTCCACCCTCAGCCTCGGCCCGCGACCTCTTTCGACGAGGGATAAATCGCTGAAAGGCTGCAGCCTGTTGGCGCGCTTCCCTGAAGCGCTCGACCACTGAGTCCACCGCTTCCCCGAAGAGACCGGCGGGTGAAAGCGGGGCATCTTATCCCTCTCCTTGATACCAGACAGAGTTAGCCATAGGTGGCGCTCTGTCGCCACGAGCAGGGCCATGGAGCGCCCGATAGCTCGGGCCGTATCCTTCGTGGCCCTGAGCGATAAATCTGTCGCTCGGCGAAGCTCCTTCACATCCTCGGATGCGAGGGGCCCCCCGTCATCGAGGTCGTCAAGCAGATCGGCCTGGTACGCCTGCAAGACCGCCATGGTGTGAAGGCACGCACCGGCCTGACCTGCTGCCATGTAAGCCTTGCCGACTAAAGCCGAGGTAGTACGGCATGGCTTAGTAGGCAACGTCGGGGTTTTCAGGGAGGACGCGGCCTCCGGCGATAAGTACGCCGCCAGCGTCTCCTCAATGCCAGGCATGGTGCCGTAACCGTTCTCTTTGCGCCCGCTGATCGAAGCGTACTGGCGACCAGTCGGGCCAGAAAGCCGTGTAGAATACGGCCGGGACCAGGACTTCGATACCTCAGTATGGAGGTCCGGAAAGAACGGTAACTCCCGACGCGGGCGAGGAGGTGGGGCTACAAGGAAACGCTCGTCGAGCTTACTCCGGCGACGAGCGTCCTGCTCTTCCGCAGGCCAAGCGATATTGAGCCTAGCCACCGCACGGGAAACCACCTCCAGCAGCTCGTCATACTGCGGAGACTGGGCTGACGAGCCACCCATGTCTCCGCCATCCGCTCCGAGTACATCCAGTTCCTCAGAACCGGAGTCCCGGACAGCGGGCTCCCGCTGCGGGACGGAAGAAGCCGCCGACCCGGTGCGGGCTTCCGGATCCCGAAAGCGGGAGAAAGACCCCGCGGATGAAGGGAAAGAAAGAGCCGAAGCTGTCTCACCTTCATCGCCGAGGTCCATCTGCGATCCCCAGGAGTGAAGTCGCCGGGATGCCTCAGCAACCGCCGGTCCCTTACCGCGTGGGGAGCAGAGCTGGCCGCCCTCCTCGAAAAGCGCCAGCCGAGAGCGGAGCTTCCGAACCGGGAGACGCTCGCAATGCACACAGCCAGCCCCCTCGAGGGCTGCCAGTGCATGCTCTCTACCCAAACAGGCCGCACACATGTCGTGGGTGTCGCCGTCCGGGATATAGCGTGGGCATGAGTAGACACACTGCCGAAACCGCTTCACACTCGCCATTTTGAGACTCAGAGCGCTTGCTGAAGATCAGAAGACTGACGACAACAGTGAAGCCGGCTCCCTTTATACCTCCGGTTCCGCCGGCGTGCGTCACGTGTTGACGTCGGACCCAATCAAGATTGGTCTAAGTTGTTACAAGAGATTCAGAGGCTGTCACGCTGGAGGCGTTCCCCATAGCGTCAGCTGACGCAGCGTTGAAGTTCCCTTGAAAGGGAACCTTCGTTTCCATGGAGAGTTTTTCTGGATGCATTTTCAACAACAAGATGGGCGAGACAATTTTTTTTGGCAAACAAATGTCACCATGAAATGTAGAAACACTCACCTTCATTGGCGAAGTGTGGGGACTCCTCAGCATAGACCTCCCCTGCTCCCACCTGGGTGAGTGCTGACAGATAGAACTTGTAGCGGGTAGATCGGTCAGGCAGGCGGAGGGCGAAGTCTGTCACATTAGGAAGGAAAGTCTCCAACTGTGGACGACCCACCCTGGAGCCATTGACTACACAAACGCACATTCACAGAAGAATCACAAAATAGGACAGATGGATGGGCTTGCTATCAGAATGTTTCTCAGATCATCTCATGGGGCAGTCTGGTAGTGTAGCAGAGTACTATAGCCATTTAACCTCACAGTTATTCTATTTGACCGACAACATTTTACTAAACCTCCAGTTATTACCCAAACTTTCACTAAAGTCAATTAGATCCTTCAGAGCTACTTCCTGGTTCCCCTTGGATCTACTTTACATACTGCAGTTGTGCACATACTGCATGTGTGCAGGACCTTTACAATGCAGTGGCTGATTACAGCGGACATTTTGAGCGCATTCACCTTTATTGTCACTTTCCAAATAAATAAATAAATAAATTTTGTTCAAGCCTGTCTGACTGTGTGTACATTCATGTTGCTGCCCTATTGTATCTCTTTTGTAAAGCTGTGTGGTCCAAATACAATTTACTCAAATACAAACTATAAAACAAAGCAAATACCTGAAGACTAAGCCTCACGAACACTTACACAGCTCATACTGATTAGAAAGTCACCACCAAGTAGGAGCACCAAGTTAAAGCACACCTGTTTGGTACTTGAGCTGGTATCCAATCAGAACGCCATTGGGCTCCAGAGGTTTGTCCCATTCGAGGTGGATGGTGTCGAAACTTCTCCGGTTAATCCTGAAGAACCTCGGAGCATCTGGCACTGCAAACACACACACACACACACACACACAAATAAATAAGTAAAGCGAAGAAACAGAGAGGGGTCTGGGATTTAGGAAAGGGACAGTGGTGCAGCATTGTAATGCCACTAATGGCCACTGGATGTTGGCTCTAAGAAATCTCTAGCACTATAGACGTCCATTCCAATAGTGCCAAAATATCTCTCAAAATGCTAAGTTAATGCTTTTTCCGTGCAAGATATTAAAAGCAAATTTTACTTCTAACGTGTGTCCTGGTGACGAGTACAAAGTGTTTGCTTGATTGACAGGGTTATTGATTACCAATTGTTAATCCCATTCCACTCCAGCCAGGCTTCCACTCCTTAAATTTGGATTTTCTGGTTTCAATAACAAAGTGACAACGATGGCAGCAAGCCGTACACCTGCATACTGGATTCAAAGTTTCCCTTTAGAAACCTATTCGTGCTGTCATGGTACAGCATTTTGATAGAGTCTGTGGTTCTGCATAATAAAAAAGTGTTTCTGTAAGAATCCCACATAACACTGATGAATTACCTTTGGCTCAGAACACTTTTTTTTATTTTAGCTGTGAGGGCTGCGTCCTCACCTCCCTCCTTGGTGGCGAATTCCACCGTGTTGCTGGGTGGACTCTCAAAGCGGCTGTTGGCCACAACCATGAACATCTTGTATTTAGAGTAGGGCACCAGGTCGCTGAGAATGCCAGACGGCTCGGCCATGGTGCTGTAGAAACCTTTGGTCTTCTTCTCCTTACTGACCATGAGACCCGGAACCAGACTGGACTCACGCCAGTAGTACAGCTGAGAGGTAGAAGGGGAAGGAAGAGGTTAATGGGTAAGAAGTGCAGAGAAGGGTGAGGAAATTAACGGGACAGTTCACCCCAAAATCAGAAATACATATTTATCCATCTAGATTGTTTTGGTGTGTCACCGAGTTTTTGAGATATCGGTTGTTAGAGATGTCAGCATTTTTTTTTATAATGGACGTATATGGCACCCAGCTGCGTGGTGCTCAAAGCGCACATTTGAAATACTCAACAGTAACATCTCTTTCCAGAAATCATAACCCGGTTACTCAAGATAATCCCCAAGTTTGTGTAGGAACTATCGGTAGAAAGAAAATAGTTCCTACATGTCACTGCTCAGTCCCATTTTATGCAAAAAACGCATACATCTCTACAGCCGATATCTCCAAAACTCGGCGACTCACACCAAAATAGTCCAGATGGATAAATAGCGCTATGGGTAAGAGGAGAAATACTGTATGCATTTTGGATTTTGGGGTGAACTGTCCCTTTAAACAAGAGAAATTGTCAGAAACTGAGAATCAGAGTTTAGTCTACCTCTGCGGTCAATTCTCATTACAAAAATACAGCCAGTCTCACTCTGTACTCCTTGAACTCTCCCTGCACAGAGTTCAGGTCCACAGGCTTCCAGTGGATGTTCGCCTTGGTGCTGTCGACCTTTGACACCCGCAGGTCAGTGGGGGCGTCGGTGGGATCTGAACACACGAAAAGGAACACAGTATGTGTGAACAGTCGGAAAGGTTTGGTTCTGTTTATACAGGAATAAGAATTCCCTCAGTGGTGTTTTTGTTGCTTTTCAATTCACTGCTGATTCACTGATGAAATGGTGAGGGTTTGAGTTTTTCTCAGCCTGAAAAGCATTGACATACATTTCTACCAGGTTTAGTCCAAAAGCAGCAATGTTGTCCACAAACTGATATCTAGTGTTTATCTACTTACTGTCCTCTCCAGAGTATCCTAAGACCACATTAGACTCAGGTCCTGGTCCAAACTCATTCCTGGCCTGAATTTTGATCTCATAAGGCATGTAGGTTTCTGTGTTGTGGACAACATGTTTGGACCCCACCGTGGTCACATTACTCCACTCCTCTCCCATATCCTTACGTCTCCACCACACGTTGTAGTGAAGGTTTAGGCCGTTTCTCTCCAGATAAAGCAGAGGCTGGAAAAAACAAAAAGTTTACAGTGAATGCACACCGGCTAAAAGTAAGAGTTTGCTTTTTTTGTATTTGTGTGTGGGGTTGTTTTAAATTGTGTTTTCCTTTTTCAAATTTTAACGTGAACTTGTAAGAAGTGAAAACACATGAGAAGAAAAGTAAATCACACCCAATTACCCAAGGCCCACCTTTTTGGCAGAAATGTAAATAATCGCATTTTTCCTCTGGAAAGCACCTGTTGTGTTTATAACAGGCACTTAATTCAACAGGAGTCTTAATTTACTGCCTTGTACATGTCTTACCTCCCAGGTGATCTCCATATTGTCCTTCTTGGAGCCCCATCCCCGTAGACCTCTGGGAATGGCATCTGGGGCTTGTTTTAACATAGCAAAATTCACTCAGATTGAACAGCATCAACTCCAAAAAGAGCCCATGTCCGCAGGTACAAATTTATGGCTTAACACCAACTGAGAAATCTGAAGATTACTGGCCAGTAATCTTTAACTCTGCACTTCTTTCCAGTAAGGTACTACAAATTACAGATCCAGCCCATGTACCGATTTAATACGGATTTTATGTCACATTTAACATAGTGATTGGTCAAGAACCCAGCCCCCAGGTATTTGAGTTAGAGACCACAGTCCTGCAGGCTAAAACAGATTTACTTCAAGAGGACACTTCCATTACAAAACTATTCCAATAAAATGTACGGAAGTAGTCGTGACCTGAAGCCCCGTGTCAACAAAATCATAAGTAAAGTATGTGAAATGTTGTTCCTGATGTGAAGGCAGGAAAACTACATTAAGGATACTAAAGGTTACGCATGTCTTCAAACACATATAACCATATTATTTTAGATGAGTGTGCGTGGTGCTTCTCACCAGCTCCGCTGGTCTTGTATCGTGGTGAGGGGCTGCTGGGCTGACTCTGGCCCACTTTGTTAATGGCGATGACCCTGAACTGGTAGTTGACGAAGGGGGCGAGCTGCAGGATGACTGAGTTGAGGTCTCCGGGGTAAGTGGACAGGTCCTGCCACCTGCTTGGCTCCCAGCGGTCCTCCTCAAACTGGACCAAGAACTCTGCAAGCAGACACACAACTGGCTTGAGAAAAGGCTTGAGAAGGGCTTCAGCAGGATTTAGAGGGTTTGCGGCTTCATGTATTGTTGTATATTGTAATTGCATCCCCTCATCTCCTTAGTTTAATTATCTTATTGCATTCATTTTACAAACCTTCCTATAAATACAGATTATAATGATGACTTTATGATTAATAGGCCCCCATATTTCTCTGAAAGATTATAATTGTGACCTTATTACTGAAGACATTTTAATGAGTATTTCTATTTCAGCATCCCTTCATTATCATTTCTTTCCTGAGCTTGGTGACCTGAGACAAACTTCACGTTTTTTAGCTCTCCTTTACTCACACAATCGCCCTAAGATAAATGAATGCTGAACCTGTTCCACACAGATATATAGTATGCCTGTAACACGTGACACATTTTTGAAAAATGTGACCACGAAGGGCAACTTAATCCTTCCAGGATGTCTAGGAGATGTGGGTGTCGTGTGTGTGTATACTGACGTGTGATTGGGCTCCTATGGTCGTTTCCGGGGATCCAGGTGAGGCGCACGCTGCGGGCTGCTGGGTCTGAAAGATCCAGATCCATTGGAGGGTCTGGACGGTCTGCAGAGAAACAGGGAATAACCTGACCTGAGACATGGCAATCACATACTGTACAAGCAGGCACATACAAGAATAGGCATGCTGCAAAACACTTGTCACTCATACTGTACAATGTAATTTATTCTCATAACCATCCACCCCATAACACCTACAAATCTCCTCCCAGTTCACCGTTGACGTTTTGAAACACAGTTAACAGTTAAGTTTCAAAATCAACAGTTTCACTTATTTAAGGAAATTGTAAATATATCGAAAAGGAGAAAATGAGGAGAAATGAGAAAAACTACTCTACTAATAACATCAACAAACAACTTGGAACAAGTGGCATTATTGTACCAAACTAGACATCACTTACACTTAATATAGACTTAATATGAGATTAAATTACTTGACAGCGTGAATTGTGGTGCATGCATATAAAAATCCACTCTGTATTAAAAAATATTAATACAGAATGTATTAATAAATCTTTGTTACATAATAAAATAATATCCATTATAAAAGTTATAATAATATTATAATATAACAGAGGCACAAGTTGAGCTAGAGGTAGAGAACATAAAGTAAAAGACAAAAATGAACAAAGACAAAAAAACAGAAAAAAACATGACAGGAAAGAAAAGAAATGGAAAATAAAGATTTCTGCCAGAGCCCGTGTTACCTGGAGGCAAGGCACTAGAGACTGAGGGGTTGAGGGAGGCTTCCTCTGTGGGGCAGGGTCAGGACCAGGAAGTGGGTATAAAGATTAGAATTTGCAGGTTAGTCTACCAGCCAATCAACAGCAAGGGAGAACAACTGTTAATTTGCTATATAGCACACATTGTATTAATATCAGTCAGCTTCACTAAGCTCCAGTTTGAGCCGATCATGCAAGCATTGTTTTTATAGATGAGACTTTGGCATTGAGTCCCAGATATGAGCCAGTTTCCCTCAAAAATGAAAACAAAAGTAAACTTTGGAGAACCCATCCGGTCAATTGAGAGTATGATTTTCTGAAGACCTGTCCACTATCTCAAAAAACCCTTCTAGTGTACAGTGACATCGACATTTGAGCCATTTCTCAAGGGTGTGTCTCCATTTCTAAATACTTCTTCAAAGAGGCAGATAGATGAGTCTTTAAGGATGACAGATATGTCTTCACAAAATGGTGACGTCTGTTTAATGACGACCACATTCTTTTATTTTGACCAAATACAGTGACTTATTCGGGGTTAGTATGTTATTGCGGGGCGGCTGTGGCTCGGTGGCAGAGCGGTCGTCCACCAATCGGAAGGTTGGCGGTTCGATCCCGGCTTTCCCCGGCCATGTGTCGAAGTATCCTTGAGCAAGATACTGAACCCTGAACTGCTCCCGAAGCTGCGCCTTCGGTGTCTGAGTGAGTGTGAATGATTAGTTTAAGTTGTACTGATGGGCAGTTAGCTCCTGCCATCAGCGTGTGAATGTGTGTGAATGGGGTGAATGTGATGTAGTGTAAAAAGCGCTTTGAGTAGTCAGAAAGACTAGAAAAGCGCTATACAAGTACAGTCCATTTACCATTTACCATTATTCCTGTGACTCACTGTCATTAATGCTAAAATATCACATGTGCACAAACAAGGGTCACACAGGCTGCCCAAACTGACTCTACAGTAAAGCTTTGCTACAGCACCTTTCTACACAGCACTATAGTCTATATGCACTATATGCTGCATGCAAACACTTGAATCAGTGGGAGTAAGTGGGGTTAAAGTTAAGCTATGTAAGTACTTTAGTAAACTGCAGCAACAATCAAAACATGCGTGATTTCCCTTTGAAGGCATAGAGCTGAAAAATACTACAGTGTCAAGAAAAACTGACAGCATTTACAGTATATAACACCAAAAATAAAAGCATTATATTGTGTATGTGTGTGTGTGTGTGTGTCAGAGAGGGAAAGAAATTTAATTTTGAAGTGCTGGTATTTAACTTGAACATTTCAATTTTGAGAGACTTCCTACTTTTCCTTAGCCTGGCATCAACACAATAATTTGTATTTTGCAAATTAGCCTGGAAACTCTCAGTTCATTTTTGATTTATCAACAGGCGCAGACCAAAATGCCTCTGTACACAATTGGATAGACCTACAACCAATCAGAGCAATGAAACGTGTGAGGTAACGTAGTTGGTAAACTCATCTTTCTGATCAACATAAGTGCAGCTGTTTGTTCTGTTAGAGAAAAACATACCGTCCAGTTCATTTAATACTGACGCAACAGAAACAGATCCACATCAGCAGCAGCCATCTTGGTTGTTTACGAAAATGATTCAACAGCCAATAAAGTAGCGCTCCTCTGTACAATCATGGTATCAAACCCACACCCATATTAGATAAATGGTTGTGATTGGACCGGCCAGATCCAGGACGGGTAGAAATGTGTCTAAATGGGAGGAGGTCAGACGCATCTGCCAAAGCAAATAAAATATGAGCTCACATATTTGTCTGGTTCCCAGGCTAACTCCCCCTCATTATATTACAAATGGGAATGTACTAACTTTTATTTCACTCCATTTAACTGGCAGCTGTAGTTTCTTTAGAGGAAAAGCTGCTACATGACAAATACATAAGCTGACACCGTGTGATAGATTATTTTGAGTTAAACAAGATACTGTGACATATTTAGGTTCAGAGAAATGTTTCATTTTTACAACTTATTTTGTATATTCAATCTTAACATGTCATTTGTTCCTCCAGCACTGTTCTTCTGTATGTGAGTGTACCTAACACAGTGAGGCGGGCTGAGGCTGAATCCTGGTCTATCTCAGATTTAACAGTGCAGGTGTACGTTCCCTCATCGCCCTCATTCACATTGGGGATGGTCAGCGACTCCTCGTCTTTCCTCAGCCTGGCAGACAGACGGAGAGAACGGACTGGGTGTTATACATCAATATTTCAAGTTTATACCTTGATTCATTTTATATAGATGCCCGCTCCCAAAGAGACCGCCATTCAGTTAACTCAAGTAAAAAATGAAATCAAAGAACTCTAGAGTGCGCAGAAGGCAGTTTGAATGTTGGATTTCTCATTGTCTGGCACGTTGTTGATCTGTTTCCTCTCTAAGACAAGTTATGTTTCTATTTTGTGCTGTAAAGCACTCTTCCTTACAGTTGTATGTATTGTATTAATATACTTAATGACTCACTAATGAACATGCTTATCTGCCAAATACTGGACTTATATTACCCATATTACCCTGCCATATAGTATAGCCCACCATGTAACTATACAACAAAAGGAAGGAATCAAAAATGACATTTATTTGTGCTTTAGGTTTTTTAATCAGTATGTGAGAATTACTACAAGACAACTAAGAAAAACTGTGAATGTAGCTAAATAAAAATATGATAATAAATAAAAGAAAGTCAACATCCCAGCTGTTTAAAAGCCCTTTTTTGGGTGGGGGGACTGCGACATGAGCCAGGTTGCATTGACGATGTGTGCTGTGAAGGTTAAGTGAAAAAATCTCAAAATTTCACATAATAACAAACAACCCAAAGACCAATGATCCATTAATATCAATTTTCTCAAATTCCTTTGAGGGTTAGTCAAATGAAGGGGAAGAAGAAGAAACAACAAACATTTACTGATGTTAAAATGCTAACATTTCTTGGATTAGGCTTAATTTTACTCTATTAATTAAAAAACTGACTGATGTTTCAGTTTTGTTGCTGTTACCTCCATCCCAGATAGAGAGGCTTGTCGTCCTTCGTCCAGGCCACAGTGATGGGTAGGCTGGGATCAGACTTCACCTTACAGTCAAAGCGAGCCGTGGAGCCCCTGATGGCTGACTGGTGCTCCGGGGCTCGAACTATACCAGTCGGCTCTGAGTTGGAGTAAGGTTGAAGAGGAACCCATGGAAACACACACACACAAGCGCGCGCACACATACTACATGAACTTGCACATTTAGACGCATCCAGGAAAATCAGGTGTCTGATGACTGACACCGCAGAGTTGGATGTAACACACTCCTTTCCAAAAAGCTCACTCAGACAAATAGTAATACTAATACTTTAATTTGACTGTAAAACCAGATGAGGATCTCTACTGAAATGTTGTCTCACCACCATGGCACCTCACCTGTTTTTTTCAGTTCAGTTCTCCCGTGAATGACAGGATGGATATGTTTTCAGTGTATGCACTTTGAATACAAATGTGACTGTTATTAAACAGAAGATGAGGCACTTTAACTAAAAGGCACATGGGATTTGAATATAATCCAACAGTGCAGGCTGTTTGGCACAAGGAAAGGAGATAATTTCATAGTTCACATATTTCATCTGACATGCAATGGGAACCCACAAACCCTGACTGCACCTCGTGGCACGTTACTTCATATCAACATGTCACTGTGCAGGTGCAAGATGATTACTTAGTTTTCGGGTTCATTGTGAGTTTGGACGCTGAGTCGTGACAGGATGATGCGTCATACGAGTCTACGTGGCAGCGGTGATGTAATGTCTGACCTTTGACCTCCAGGCGGACCTGGTTCTCTGCCGTGCCCAGGATGCTGTTGGCCACACATGTGTAGGTGCCCTCGTCCTCTGCTCGGGCCCGTTTGATCTCTAGGGTGCCGTTGATGTAAACACGGTACTGACCGCCGTCCAGCCCGCTGCCCTGTCCGTTCTTAAACCTATACACAGGAAACACATGAACATGGCTAAAAATCTGAAAATATGAACTAATGAATTTAGTGTCTTGCTCAAGGATACATGGATGTGGCTTTTCAGAGGATGATGCCAAACCCAGCATTTGTGGATATAAGTAAACAAAGAAAGTAAATTAAATGCTCACCAGCGTAACTCCGGCAGTGGGGAACCGAAGAAGGGACAGTCCAGGAAAGTGCGGTTGTTCTCAATGACTTTGATCAGCTGGTTTTTAGGGCCCAGCATCCTCGGGGGCATGTCTGCAAAGACAGGGACAGTGGATCACACTGTTAACATTTCATCACTTACAAGGACTCTGTATGTCACAGAGTATTTTACATTTGTAAAGTGATTCGAAATCAAAAGGTGTTTACAGTTTAATCAAACAGTGATCTAGTTCAATGATAAAAAAATCTGGGCCATAAAAACTTGCATTCTATCCCAATAGTAGAAAAGAACAGGCGTTACTAATAACATTAACAATGACTCTGTTCTATTCAAGCTCCCAGTAAGCTATGAAAGTGTGACAGGGTGCACGATACCAGGAACCTGAAACTGAATCACTCATATGTCGACATGTGTTCTGTAAAATATTCTGTGAGATTTGATTCAAATGTAATCAATTCAAAAATATATGACCTAAAATCTGAATTGATTACATCTGAAGAGCACAAAATGTCTTCCAGCAACTCGCCAAAGCTGTTCTATTTCACAAAAAGTATCTGGTTAAAGAGCCAGTTGGGTATTTAGGTTATGACACTGGCAACATTAATGCTAACCGCAAATATGAATTGTAACATAAACAGCAGTTGCTAAAAATAGCAATGATAGTCTATAGTAAGCAGAGGCCTATGGGCTATTGCTGTTGAAATATACAGTTTAATCCTGTACATAGTTTGAAATAACTGTTGCTTGCAACATACAATATGAGAGCAAGGTAAGTATAACTACACATACGTATGTATGGAGAAAAAGTCAGTTGTACATATTTCACACAGTGCACTCAAAACGTTTCGGTTACGTATGTAACCTTTAGTTCCCTTAATAGGGAACGAGACGCTGCATGACCGCTATGGGAACGCCTCTGTGTGATTACGTCGTGAAGCATCTATGTCATCAGTCCAAAAGTGAGACGGACCCGGAAGCTATAAAGCATACCAACAAACAAATGGTGTTAGCTTCTGGAAAAGGCTGAAGCAAGGTGGTTGCGGGCATGCGGGGAGTATGGCAGGGTGACGCAGCGTCTAGAGACATTCCCATTCAAGGGAACTCACATGGGAACGAGAATACCCACGCCCCCATAGGAGCCGGATGCCCGGCTGTGACATTACACTAAGAAGCGAGCAGCCGAGCCCCCGAGCAGTAATCATGTCTGGTTCATAGAATCTGACAAGGGTGTGCGGTAAGGACCAGCCTGCCACAGCACAAATGTCTGGCAGGAGTCTCCACTCCCCGGGCCTCGGCCCCTGCCTCGACAGGATGTCAGCTTCCACACTCAGGCACCCTGGGATGTCTATTGCCCTGACTGCAAGCAGCATCCCTCGGGCCCACAGGGGTTAAGGCGAGCCAACTTGTACAAGTGGCGAGACCCCAAACCCCCTTGGTGGTCCACCAGCCTGAGATAAGGCAGGAAGTGATTCACCAAGTTAGCCTGAACCACTGCCAGCATTTCAAGGCAATTTATGTGCCACGAATGACGGCGTTCCTGCCACAAGCCCTGGGCTGAGCGACCACTCATGGTCGCCCACCAACCCGTAAGGGAGCCATCCGTGGTCAGAGGTACCCGCCAACACGGTGCCCCTCGGGGAAAACCCCTTGGTCTTGAGCCACCACTATGAAGGACTCATACAGCGGGCCGATGGACTCGCGTCGGAAACTGCCGCCATCAGACCAATCGCTTCGCAGCAATTGACTGGTCTAGCATCCCCCCATTCACTTAGCTGAAAGAATCGAACCTACGCGAGGCTCTGCCTCTTTTATAGGCGAGCCCGCATAGGAACCGGAACGTTATTCTCCGAACCTGAGAAAGAACACTCCTCCGGGAGTTGGGCCTCAGGGAACAATACCTCAATGAAGGCCTGCTGCGAGACGAGCTGACCATATCAGAATCAGTCCTCGATATAAAAAACGTGCATCCCTTGCACACTCAAGGGGACTAGCACAGCGTCCACACTTTTCATGAACGTGCGGGGTGGAAGAGCTAGACCGAAGGGAAGCACACGATACCGGTCCGCTTCTCCCCTGAAAGCGAACCTCATGTCCTTCCCGTGCTGCGGAAGGATGGAGACATAGAATACACATCTTCAAGATCTCTCGTGACAAACCAGTCCTCGGATCTGATCTGAAAAACGGTCTACTTAGGTGAAGGCATCCTGAACCTGAGCTTTGCTATTACACCGTTGAGAACGTAAAGATCTAAGATGGGGCGCAGCCCTCCATCCATCTTTAGCACAATGAAGTACCAGCTATGAATGCGTAACTCCCTGTCGGGCGGGTAAATGCCGCAGACGCAAGGAAACCGTATTCTGTGGCAAGCACCGTCTGTCGGCGGAAGGGACTGCCCTCCCCGTGCTGGCTGCCAACTCGCTTTTATCCTCTTCAGGATTTCTAAGAGGCAGCCCTCTTGAAGACAATGACTGTCCTCAGATCAGTCCTGCCCTTGGGAGGCTGCGCCTGAGAGCGTTGACCACCGGGCCCCCCCCTCTGCAGGGGTGTATGAGTGGCGACACTCTGTTTCTGCTGCGCCCTTTGGGAGGAGCTCGTGTCCAGCCGTTGGGCGGCAGCGGCAGGCGAGGCCTGGGGTTTCCGGGGAAGAAACTGCCGGAGCGCCGCTGATTGCTTCTTCGCCTCCAGAATCCTGTCGGTAACAGCCGTAACGGCGTCTCCAAACAGGCCTCCCGGGGACAGCGGCGCATGCAGCAACAAGCTCTTATCCCGTTTCTTAATCTCCGTGAGATTAAGTGCGTCTCCATGGAGAGCAAGATCTGCCTTGGACCGGAACCTGTTTAAAATATTGGTTCTGATCTCCTGGCTTTCCCCCAGGTCCTTCAGTAGGTCAGCCTGGTACGCCTGCACGATAGCCATCGTATGCAGACATGCAGCGGCCTTGTCCTGCTGCCGATTACACTTTTCCCACTAAGAAGGAAGTGACCTTCAAAGGTTTAGTAGGCAACGACGGAGCTCTTATGGCCAACGCCGACTCGGGGAAGAGATGACTTGCGAACATCTCTTCCACCCTAGGCAGCTGGTCATAGCCATGTTGTTCCCGAGATGTTACTATACACTGAATTGTGCGGATGAAACACACGGTAAGACGCCAGCCGTTTCCACGCCATAAAACGGCAAGCTCCGACGCGGCTGGTGAACAGAGCGAGCAGGGAGAAACCCCCCGTTGAGCCCGCTCTTAACTGCGGCTCCCTCATGCTCTTGTGGCCAGTTGATATTTAACCCCTGTGTCTCACCCGCAGCGGGGCCCGTGCCGCAGGAAACGCGAGCCGGGACACCCTCCTCAAAGAGCGCCCGGCGAGAGCGCAAAATGTGGAGAGGCACAGCCGCACATTGCTCGCAGCTGGCACCCTCAAGTTCTACCTGCGGGCTGCTCTCCCAAACAAACAACACACATCAAGTGTGCATCCCCGCTCGTAATGTAACGTGAGCAGGGAGGAACACACTTTCTGAATTGCTGCTCGCTTGCCATAATCCTATTACTCAGACAGACTGACACAGAGCGCTTGCTGAAAACAGCAGAAGCTAACGGCGTGTGTTTGCTGGTATGCTTTATAGCTTCCAGGTCTGCGACGTCACCCGCTGATGATGTTCCATCGCCCTATTGGACTGATGGCATAGATGCTTCACAAACATCTTAACTTTAAGGCTGTTTTCCACCACTTGATATTTGCTGAAAAAAGATTTAATTAATGAAGGGGTTCCTTCTATCTGTGTATCACAGTCATGCAGAGGCGTTCCCATAGCGGTGACGCAGAGCGAGTTCGCTTTAAAGGGAACCTGATCATACAATATGTGTCAAGAGACTATTCTTACAACAAAAAATGTGTGTGAATGAGAGGCAAAGCAAGCAGTCTCAGCTTTTGTTGATCATTTCAGGTTCACGTTCAGGTTCTGTTTTATTGTCATTTCACAATACTGGATTGCACAGTGAAATGCAGTTGTAGTATTTAAGAGAAACATTCAGACGTCACAATGGGGATTCTGGTGCATGTATTTTACCCCCAAACACAGAGTGGATATTCATGCACTCATTCACACACTGGGGAAGAGTAAAGCTAAGCCATCTAGAAAGATGTTTAACACTCCCAGCCAATGGTAGTTACTGCTCTGTTTGCAATTCAAAAATCAACCTCCCCCCGAGTCTCACCGAGGACGCTGACGAAGGCATTGGCCAGCAGATAGCCGTGCTGGTTGGAGGCGTTGCACTGGTAGACGGCGCTGCTTCCCATCTGCACCGAGCGAAAGATGATTGTGTCACCCAGCACCTGTCTGCTCAGATTGGGGGGAGAGCCTTGGGGGGGTTGGTGGGTGGTGGGTG
>CM022473.1:3250523-3275523 GCA_011952105.1 Coreoperca whiteheadi | reverse complement strand
TTCAATTATCCTACACATGCATTTTTTTGGACGGTGGGAGGAAGCCGGAGAACCTGGAGAGAACCCACGGTAACAGGGGGAGGACATGCAGACTCCACCCATTTGAACCCACAATCTCCGTATTGGGAGGCAGGAGCTCTAACCGCTCTGCCACCGTGCACCCCCTAACAACTGGTATATTTGTTAAATCAGGTCTCAGAGTTGCTATCTAGTGAAAGATAGAACAGAAAAGAATCTGTTGTAGAGCCTCCTTACAATGTATGTAAGAAGCAACAATTCAAGCATGTTCTAGTATTGCAGCTCACAAGTCTCATGTGGCAATAATGTGTTTCTCACGTATTATCTTTATTGGATTGATAAGGAAAATACAGTTTTGAATGGTCTAAATGCGGTTTCTGCTCAGACAAGAATAAAATTACCAGTAACAGAAAAGAGTCCAATTTCAAAATATTTAATATCGACAGCAAAAGTATCAAAAAAACAGTTATGCCTTACAACAACCCATACTCACCTCTCCACACAGAACCAAACAATGAATTCTACACCTGTAGAGAGCAGTTAGGTGGTTAAATTTGTGTCTAAGTTCGGTGGATGAGTTGAGCGTCACTGCGCTAGCAGGTTAGTGTGTGAGCCATGTTACTCTGGGACATGACTAAGGAGGTGGACAGGAAGTGTAGCTGTCAAGGCAGGAAGTAACTCACCACCGTAGGGGTCAGTGACATTGTAAGATGTGTCATTATACGGCTCCTCTGAAAACACAGGCAGACACAGTGGCTCATCAGTTCACACACAAACACACTCCCAGAACCTGTCAACACACAGTCGTGTTGAACACTGAACAAAACTGAAAGATGAAATTTCACATTATATCAAGATAATCAAACATGGCATCAATACGTTTTCTCTACTTTGCAGCAACCTGAGGAAATATCATTAAAGGTGATCATTTCATGCATCTCATGTCATGTCATGACATCACCTCTAGATGGAGATATGTCATACTCCATTTGGGCTGGATTGTTTTGTGATCAAAACACACACAGCAGACATGGAGAGAGAACAGGACCACAGAGCTCATACACTGTTTCCACAGTGGCTCCTGCTGAATAACTGACTACATTCACTCATGAATGTTTGAGGGCATAAATCAAAATCAATATGGGATCCGCAAGTGTTGTATGTGTGCTTTCTACCTACTGGTCAGAACTTTGAGGGTGAAGGGGTTCTTCTGCTGAATGGTGTGTGTGAAGAAGAAGCGAGCATTGCAGCTGTAGTCAGTGTGAGCGTCTTCGGCCAAAACATTGGAGAAGTACAGGTCCCCGTTCAGACCCATGGACACCCTCTTATCCTGAGGGATCGGAGTCATAGCTGGAAGACAGAAGACCGAAGAAGCGCAGAGCAGTTTTAATGTTAAACTTAAACTTAGATTTGAAGAATCTTCCCCTTGGGTTAGTAATGAAACAAAACTTCGAGATTAACTTGCTGAACACACATTATTATTATTGGATTATGATTTTGAAGTCACGGGTATCACTTTATTTTATGGCTCTGTAATTCCCTAATTGTTTCCTTGGAAGTTTCCTGGAGAGAACTATGTAATAGCTGATGCCAATCAGCTAATACAAGTGCAACTTCAGTGCTCTGCCTGAACTGACACACTGCATTATTTCTTTCCAGGAAACTTCAGAGGATATTATTAGCAAATTATTCTAAAATGTTGGACCCGTAAAATAAAGTGCTACTAACGTAACCTGTAAGTTTGGAATCTGCAGATGTATTTAGGTCCATGTTCTGAACAAGAAAAGATTTACTCGGAAGGGGGGCGTTTAACAGGAAGGCAGGCCTTTTTGGAGACTCATCCATGCTAGGGACTAAAAGTCTGGATATTACGGGCCTCTACTGCTTTGATTTTGACCCTTCTTTTTTAATCTGTCTATTGCAAGTCCCACAACTTTATGGGACTGATTCTTCACATTTCTACCATCTGGTCAGAGATACCCGACTTTAAAACGGAGAAGAACTCGTTTCGGCAGGAGTTTTGTCCCTTCTGCCATGACAGCCCTGAACAAACTGCTTAACTGACACTGTTGTAGCTGGGAAGCATTGCTACTTATTATGCAGCGCTCTGTCCGGCTCTAGCTGATATAAAAATTCAATGAATATGGACGCCGCAAAGATTATCGCAGACGAGCTGAACCGTGGCCGTTACACCGAAAATGTTTTGAAGTACTTCTTCAACAAGCTGCATGCTTACGAACAAGCGCTCATTGGCAGGAAATGTGAATTATTGGACATTTAGAGGCAAACAGAAGCACAGTGCAAACTTCGGAGATGGTTACATCCACAAAGAAGAGCCCGACAAAGAGAAAGTGTGCTCGAACGACTTATTTAATTGGAGGCAGCGAGATCTGCAAGAATACTTTTCTGTTTCTTATGGGGTGAGTTTCCATAAAAATCAAAGTTTTTTGTTTTGTGTTCATTCTAAGAACACGTACACGTTATCTCATATTTAGCCCATGTTTAGACCTTCCCATACCTGCCTACTGTCATTAGCTAGCTCAGGACTGTCGTTTTAATTATAATCGTTAGCATCGTATCACTTGCCAACAACCCCCATTACTATAATGGGCTTTTAGATTGTAATGTTGGCATCTGCTATTAATTTGAACAATGCTTTAATTGCTTGGTTGATTGCTTGAATTAACAGGTGTGAATGACTTAGCCCACATAAACCTGCCTTTTATCATTCTTGAATTGAATGTGATACTAATAATCCTTTATTATTAATAGTATGCGGTCCAATTTTTGCAGCTTTATAGGGGGAGCTTTACAGGGGGTATGGCTTATCTAAATGAGATGTAAATGAGCCCTATTGTCACTTACAGAAGGTGAGAACAGGTGAGAACTGCACAATCTTTAGAGGCCGTTTTCTTTCTTTTGAGCTTTTTTGAGTGCCTACCTTCACAACTTCTCCAAATATTATCAGATTTCCATATGTCACACATCGTTGGAAAGCTTGGAGACTACACTTTCAGAATCTGTGACTAACTCAAAATGCCCCAGATGCCCCAAATGTGTCTGTGACTGGTCACATATTTGTTTGTTGCTGCGTTGTACAAAATAAATCTCCCGCTGGATCAATACACTAGGTGCAAAACCAAACTGCTTCAGTAACCCTTTAATTAAGCAGGCCTATATCAGCATATCATATCAGTCTTATATTTTAGATGTACAGTATATATATTATATCTATGACTCCAATCACACACATCTTTTGCTGTGATAGTGTATTGTAATTTTAGTTGGCCACCATGTTCTTTTCTGAAACAAACAATTTGTTTGTCAAGAAATCACATGCTGCCATCAGAAACTGATCTCTCACATCTTGTATCAAAGGCTAAAAATGTCATATCTAAATCTAGAAGCAAAGATTCCTTGCACATCCCCAGGCACTACCTTGCAGGTTGTCGGATGCGCATTTTTTTACATACAACTTATTTCAAAATCTGTTCAACTTAGCTCTGGTAACCAGGCTGATTTCATTTCATTTCATTTCATTCATTATACACTAAAGATTAAAAAGTAACATTTAAGGTACAACAGGGCCTGACTCAGTTTAAAAACTGGTTTCTAGCTGGTTCCTATTCTACAGAACATAAAACAACACAGAGTCAAAAAACACTTAACATTAACAAAAAATAAAGGCTAAACAGATACAAACAACTAAAAAACAACAATACAAACGGTGCAAACTGAATAAATAAACGATCAGTGAGTACAAGTGTAACTGTTTAGAAGAAACAGTTTGTATGCCTTTTTGGATGATGGATGGTATTTTTCTTATGTGGTGTGGAATATCATTCCAGATTTTGGTGTATGTATAAAAAAGGATTTCTGACCATAGTTGTTTTATATAGAGGGACTGGTATAAGTGCCTGTAAAACTGACCTAGTGAGACGTACTGGTCTCATATTGTATGACGGATGAAGTGCAGCGGAAGTGGCATTTTGAATTTGAAAGTAAAATTTAATAGCGCGACTATTTATATAGTGCTGGGAAGTCAGAGCATTTAAAGTGCAATGCAATGATGGGACCATTTTGGAAGATTACTGTGGATCTTAAAAGCTTGATTATATAATCGTGCTATTAGTTCGGTAATTTCCTTAGTGGTAAGAGACCAGAATGGAAGACAGTAAGACATTGTTGAAAGCACAATTGCATGTAATTAAGTTTCAGAAACAGAAAAAGACATATATGATCTAATTAATTTGGAATTTATAATGTCAGGATTTGATTCAGAGAAAAAAATCACAGTATCATCAACACATTTGAGGGAAATCATTAATGTATAAAAGGAAAAGTAAAGGTCCAAGAATACTGCCTTGTGGAACACCCATATCACAGACTAAAGATTGAGATGTTACATGATTAATTTTAACAGCTTGCGACATTTTTCAAAAAAGAATAAAGCATTTCCATCACAGATGAGGACAAATTAAATGAATAAAGTTTGTTAAGCAAGATCTGATGGTTCACTGTGTTGAAGGCTTCACGAAAGTCAATAAAAAAAGCTCCAGTGATGTGACCTTTACTAAGAGCATTAAGTATTTGTTCAGTAAAGAGTAGTATGCTCACATGGTAGACAGTCGCTAAGCCAGTTATTCATTTCTAGATAAGAAATTAACTGGTTGTGGAAGGTTTTTTCAAGCAACGTCGAAATTGCTGGGAGTATTGCTATAGGTCTATAATTTGAAACAAGAGGAGAATCATCAGATTAAAACATTTGAGTGACTCAAAGCTCTTTCAGTAGGAAACCTCAAAAGCCTGATGCAAAGATTGATTAAATACTGAAAAAGAGGTATAAGGCTATCAGCATGAGCCTTCAAAAATAAAGTATTTAAACCATAAATATCACAGGCATGAGAAATTTTCAATGAGCGCAATAGTCTTAATACCTTGTTCTGTGTAATTTCAGAGAATGAGAACTGATCAGGTGTTAGGGTGAGAACAGGTGAGAAGGAAGAAGTTGCAAAATTGGTTGCCAATTTCTATAACAGATGATACAAAATAATCATTAAAAGCCTTTGCAATCTATTCTGAATCTGAGATAAGAGTACCCTCTAGTGAAATTTGAATATTGACATTGTTTTTCTTCTAATTTTCGCTGGTGATAACTTTAAGGGTCTGCCATAACGCCTTTGGGTTAGTAGCGGATAGAATAATCTGTTGTTGGAAATAGACCACCTTAGCCTTACTCAGTTCAGCAGTACATTTATTTCTAATTTGTATGAAATTATTTTTACGCTCAGATGTTCGACTTAGCCTGTATATTTTAAGGAGAGAGGCATTCTATGTGTCATCCTACAGTCGCTATGGGTAAACGTTAACTTGCATCACATCCATGCTTGTCATCCATAGACCCGTTTACACGATGGGAAAACGCAGATATTTCCCTGCGTTTTGGCGTGGCATTTACGCGAAAGTGCCGTTTTTATCCCAGAAAACGATTATTTCTAAAAACTCCGGCCAAAGTGGAGATTTCTGAAAACGCCGGTTATGTGTTGCCATGTCAACTGGGAAAAACAGGGTTTTAGGTTCTCAAACATCACATTATGCGCCAGAAAATGCTTACGTCATGTGAGCGCCCTATGTTTAGAGTTTGTTTGATCATGGAAGCTGTTAAGGAAGAACTAATTTTTACCTTTGTGCAAACGCTTTTGGCCTGTTTGCATTTGCAAACACAACTGCTGGACTATATCGAGGAGCAGAGGCGAAGGAGTACACGAAGGTCCGCATTTTTACAGCAGCTTTCCCTTCCAAGATGCCGGTACATTGCCTGCCAACGTCGGAGTCACCTGTTTTGGAAGTCACTCGTGTTATTCGTTGTTGTCGATTTTGAGGATTCTGCATGGCTTTATCCTTCTCCCTACGCTGCTGTCCATAGGTTTGGCATAGTTATGATGGCGCTCGACGGCGTATTTATGCGGGATTAAGTAAACGGCAACTTTTTTGAAAATGATGTTGTGTGCACGATGTTATTTTTGAAAACGGAGGGGGGGAAATATTCGTTTCTCTAAATACCCTATCCTATGTGTAAATTTGGCCCATGTCTCTATATGGCTTTAAAATGGCTTCGCCCGCACACACACACACACACAGTACTGTAGCATAACACACTTGGGAGAAGGACAATACATTGCAAAGGATGCCAGAGTGGCTCGAGAAAGTACTTTAAAAAGTACTTAAAAATGCTGAGAGAGAAACTGAAGGACAAGAATATGAGGGATAAAAGT
The DNA here is from genome assembly GCA_011952105.1 of Coreoperca whiteheadi. Taxonomy (NCBI): domain Eukaryota; kingdom Metazoa; phylum Chordata; class Actinopteri; order Centrarchiformes; family Sinipercidae; genus Coreoperca; species Coreoperca whiteheadi. The sequence goes on along the minus strand of CM022473.1, from coordinate 3,269,230 downwards.
CTAAATTAAAGCATTATTTTTAGAGGTCACTGGGGACAAACTGCTAAGAAAAAAGATAAATAAAGGGTTTTTCTAGACGACTTGAAAGTCCTCTTGCCAACCACAATGTAAAGGGATTAAAAACAAATACAATTAATTTCTTAGCACCAGTTCTGGGCAAGTTACTTCCAAAATGTAAAATATTTTAGATTTCTATTTACTGTCTTTTGAGAGTAATTAGTTATATTAAAATATTACTGTCTCTGAATTGTAATGCTTTACACTACTTTTGCGTTACTTTTGATTTACTTTCACCGAAATAATCGTGGATGTATGACTTGAATTGAGTTTATTGCTGCATTTTACATCCAGAGGGCAATGCGATGAACTGAAAATAATGGGAGTATGTCCATCTTGCAAATGTAGAATCGAGTCTCTGCAGTCATTGTCTCAACTCTTTTACTCACCGATTTTTTCCTCTGGTGCCGAAATGTTTCCAATGATGCACTCAGCCTGCAAGCTAATCAGGTGATCAGTTTTACGAGGCAAAATTCCTTTAAACAAAGTTGCATTTGAGAAATGTGAAAGCCAAACAGGTCAGAATTCACCTCTATCCCCCCTTGCTGTAAAAGCCAAACATACAGTCATTGCCCACTGCTGCACCACCATAAAAATATTATTCGTATCCACCTTAAGATGATAAAACTGCACCTGATAATGGGTGAGACGGCAGTGAAGACAATCAGCAGGACACAGGTAAAATGCACCACATGAAGAGAAATATATTCTGTGTACTGTGTGTATATGTGTGTGTAATTGGTGCTCACCGCTGTTCATCCAGAAGGTCAACGGAGGAGGCAGGCCTGGCGGGGGGTTACAGGGAAGGACCAGTGGGGAGCCTTCAGTCAATAGCACTGGCTCCAGCACCTCTTTAGGCCATAAAGGAGCCTCTGACGGACAGGGTAAGGGAGTAGGAGGGGGAGGAAAGGAGGAGGAGAAAGTGTATGATTGTGAAGGTGTAAATGATGTATGACATGAATTTCAGTCAGACGAGGGTGAGGCAGGTATGACAGGATTTTGTCCATCAGACAAAATGTATAAGTAAATGCAAAGTGTCTCACTACCTGTTAATGTTCTTTACAGCGACAAACGTGACAAAATGGAGGTCATTTACAGTGGTTGCAATTGTGGTCAACAGATATTTTAAAGCAAGCACGATCACATTGCAACAACCACACTTGAACTAGATATTTCATCATATTGTGCTGTTTCTTTTCATCTTATCTAATATTAGATACCATAATGCTTTGATTGAATTCCTTTGTAGCCTATGGTGATATTTCAATGTGTGCATTATGTCCAAATTTTCTGTAATAACGTGAGTGTGTGTGTGTTCTTGTGGTTCTTACTGGAGACCCGGAGTAGGATTTTGTTGGACAGAGCCACTCCAAAGTCATTGCTGGCAAAACACTGGTACTCTCCTTCATAGTCCTCTGGTCGTCCTCCGCTACGGAAACCGATCTCCAGAGTTCCCAAGCGTTTTCGCATCGTCACCCTGGGATCTTTCCCGATATTGAAAAACTTCCCGTTCCTTCGCCATGAGAACCTGAGCCAGAAGACAACAAATCAAAGAGTTAGCATTATTGTTGATCACTGGAATTCAAGTTCATTCTACTGTTGCCCTCTTTGTGTGATGCGCATTTTGAGTTTGACACAGTCTTTCTGGGGACAACCAACTTTTATGGCCTTGTGACCAGTTCTTGTACCCCAAAAACCCACTGTGGTCACAGAACATTGATATGAGGCAGCTAACAGATGTCAGAATGGACAATGGAATCCAGCCCTACTTTCCATTTGCATTACAACATATCGTCCAACACAGCACATCCAAAGAAGGGTAAAGAAGGGTAAAAAAACATAAGACTGGTGGATCAATTTGGAATGGCAGAGTGAACTGAGTGTACTCAAGCAGGGAAACACAGACAGATCCTACAATACCAACAATACACAGTGGCCACAAGAACTAACTTAGACTCTTAGATTCATGATATGTGATGCACATGATATACTCAAAGAGATAATTGCACACTCACATAAGTATGTATGTTATAAATGCAAAAATAACATAGCATATATATGTATATATATATGTATATATACATGTATAAGGAAATTATCAATCCCATTACAGTTGACTCTGATGCAACAAATAAACATCTGGAGAGAAATCATTTTAATACAATATCTGTAAGCCTTTTACCAGTGTATCTAAAGAAGCATCGGTATTAGCTCAAATATCGTTTTATGCCATCCCACAAGTTTAGGTGGTGTATTATTAATACATCTGAGCAATATATTTTTCTGGGCAGCAAATGTAAGAATACTAAACAGCCTTCTTTGATGAGAGAATTTAAGAGGGTCTGGGTAGACAGAGAAACAAAACCTGAGTGTGTCTAGCTGGACATTAAAAATCAAGTTAAGTTTCCCAATAATTTTACCACAATACTCCTCAATATGGATACATGACCACATACAGTACCTATAACTTCCCACCCCCACTTGACATTTGGAACACATTTCAGTTAAACCTGGATTCATCCTGTGCCTAAGCTAGGGGGTCATCTGTTAACGATGCAGTTATCTAAACTGGGTGTCTCTGGTTCTGTTACATATGAAAATCTCCTTCGTAAAGTGCCATATTTCTGTTGTATTTCTATCTGTGAAGTGTGACGGTCCAATAAGTAACTGCTTTGATTCTGAATAAAGCTACACATTTGTAAATATCTGAAGAAGTGATTTCTGAGGGGGGATCCTATTTCTGCTGAATTTCTTCAAATGTACACATCACTCCTTTATCAAATACAGAAAGATCTACCAATATCTTAAATCCTCTATCTTAGCAGGTCGGAGCAAAATCTAGGTTGTGTTGTATGGAGCCAGGGAGGACAATGTTTTTGAACAGCCCTCTAACCTTCTTATTGCTTACCAGGCTGCCAGCCTTGTTCTATGATGTTACCATCCGTAAAACGCTTAATCTTCCTCGAGTCTAGGGAAAATAAAAGACTTAACCCTTCCTGTATATTTATTGTACATTGTAACCCTCCCAACAGCTCAGTCCCTCCTGTTCCTGGCAGGATTTTGATTTGAAACATCTGAAGGAAAAATGTTTATCAAATGTAACTTAACAGCAGTATTTCTGCTAAAAAGAAACGCACGGCAGCAGGGTGGTGAGTATGATATTACGCTGGTGTTTTACAGATGGAATTAATCAATAATACAGCGTTTATGAAGTTTAATATATGTGGGAAAACCACCAGCATGCCTGTTAAAGAGGAGACACTGACAACAGGGGAAGAACGGCAAAAGTTATCATGGCATGAGGTATGCCCACTGGCCTATCACCATGTTAACATGGACTGTTAAGTGTTTCAGCAGCTGGAAAATGTGAAAGTCCTTTGCTTGTCATGTGGTTGCCATCTTGCATTACTCAACTGGCACATGACAGTAGCACAAAAATGTACCACACGCTCTCCGTGTGCATGTAATAGCACCGTAGCTTAATCCTGTTCCATGTGGTGTTTCCAGAGGGTACTCTGATTAGTAAAGAACACTGCTTACATAACCTGCCGCTATTTTTAGTGATGAGTGGGGATTTACCAAAGACGGTTCCTTGTCATTTATAGGCAAGTTACAGTTGAGCTGAGCCTGTTTGAGGTTCAGCACAATGCCGAGCCTGAACAATAGGCCACTATTGGAGCACTGGAGACCAGAGCTGAGTGTTGTAACGTGTGTTGCGGTAGTGAGAGACTGATTGTGAGTGAATAAGTGAATGATCCCTTTCGCTGAATGTTTCATGAGCATGAATAGTCAACTGAGTGCATTATTGGAGCACAATGCCTGTCCTGGGAAGGGGAGAGCCAGTATGTGGGCATGGGAGAGTGGCGGTGAGTGCCTTATTGTGAGGTTGTGTAAGTGTGTGTTTAAGCAAGAATCTGGGTGAGTGTGCATGTGTATATGTGTGTGTGTGTGTGTGGGGTCTTACATAAAGCCAATCTCTCTTCAAATAAACAATGTACCACTGTCCTGAGCTGGTCATACCCCCCCGGTGATGTAACCACTGGAGCCCCAGCGTGTGTGTTTGTACCGTGGGCCTGTTTCTGCGTGTGAATTGTGTCAATATTACGATATGTGTGTACATGATGGGGTGTACATCACAGTGGATTTTTAACTGCGCCTCTGTGCATGTGAATACATTTTGTTTGAGTGCAGAAGGAGAAAGGAGGAAGAAATCTGAAGGAAAAAAAGGGACACAAATCTGTGAGTGAGAATGATGAGAGCAAGAGAGGGAGAGACACACAAAAGAAAACTATAGACTAATCCACCATCCACCAGTTGATTTATGCTGTAGCGATTAAGTCATTATTGCTGTGGTAATAATGGGCAGTTTTAACATCCAGTCAAGATAAACCCCCAGGAACGTAGCTGGGCCGTGAAGTGATTTTGACGTAGTGGACACAACTTCCACATTCATCTCGTGATGAACACTGGCCCAAAAAGCATCATCCTAGTACACATAATTGGAAAAGGAGTGGCTGTAAAACAGTATATGCATTTGTCTGAGCGTCACAAATCACAGAAATTATTCTTTCTTATTATCAAAATTTTATCCATTCTGTCCAATCCTGATAGGGTATCCAGCTATAGATCACATGTTGATGCCAGGTGTAAATGGAAAAAGCAGACTGGCTTTCAACTGCATTTGGATAACTATATTTTAACATTTAGCAGTTTTAACAGGATTTCTCTTGGCAAAAACAAAGCACAAGATATACAGATTTTTATAGGCACATTGTTTTCTAGAAAACCACCAGATTATAGAGTTTAAAGCAATTATGGGAAGACAGGGAGAGTTGTATGGGTTTATATCAGCTGGTGCAGACAGCCAGACAGAGTGATGGAGGTAAAGGAAGGACAATGTGGGGGTTGAAGAGAGAAAGAGAGAGCAGCAAAAAGCACAGCAGACCATATGTCGGGTTAAGGCTGTAGAGGGCAGGCAGACGGGCATCACGTTGAGTTTTACAGGGTTGTTAGAGGGCAGGAAGGAAGCTTGGGGGTAAGACACCATTCAACTGAATGGGAAGGGGGTCACTGAAAAGGAAGGGCTGACAAAGGTGAAAATAGTTTACTGTGCATGTGAGAGAGACAGACAGAGGGGACAGAGTGGCAGAAGAGCACATCTGAGTGGCACTGTCACTCCTCATAACTCCCGCTGCCAGAGAGCGACAGGGGTGGGAGAGAGACAAGAGGTCAAGGAGACATCGACGACAGACAGACCAGGGTGACAAAAGGCAGCAGAGAAGAGAAAAGAAAGAGAAAACAGAGAAAGACAATGAGCCTGAGAGTGAAGGAGGGGAAGGAGAGGAAGAGGAGGGTAGAAAAATGTGTCATGGCAATTCTTTTAAGGGTGGATTAAAGGGTTAAAGGGTTGATTTACCCACTTTAAAAACAACAATAATAATAGTTTCTCACTTAACCCTGTTGGTACCTAGTCATGCAGAAAGTTTGGGTTTTAATAACCCAGGTCCCCTTTACTCAGGATAATCCACAAAACACACTGTGAACAGTTTTTGTATGGAACTTGAATGAAAATTGTCCACAGTGAGGTCTATTATCTATTATCTAAGTATGGGGACAATGTTTTGGGAAATTGTATTGCATTGGGGGGGGCCCTCCATGTTAAATATAAAATAAAAAGCCAATGCTTATGCTCAGATTCTGCAACCTTGCTAGAATTTGTGGGCTGAACATTTGCTGTTGGATCTTGTTCCAGTTGGCTTTACTGTATGGCCTCCTTAAACGTATCTTCTGCTTGTGTCTCTGCAATTGGATCTATTCCTGTAAACTGAAAGCAATGAGCAGAGGATAGATACGTGGGGGCATTTTGTGTGTGGGTGTGTGTGTGTGTGTGTGTGTGTGTGTGTGTGTGTGTGTGTGTGTGTGTGTGTGTGCGTGTGTACAGCTTACGTTGGCACTGGGTTGCCCTTGGCCTCACACTCGATGATGATGTTATCTCTGGGGTCGACAATGTAGTCCTTCACTGACTGTTTGACTATAGTGGGGGGTTGCTTCACTGTGAGAGAAGGTTGGGGGGGTGGGGGGGGAGGAGAGACGAAGAGAAAGTTAATGGAATGATGTTGTGTACGGATAATACACATTTACACACACACACACACACACACACAGAGTCCTGTTTTGCATTTCATCTTAGTGCAATCTAGACAACATAGGTTTTCAATATAACGATTTACACATTGTGTTTCTAAAGATAAATATAGTGATTTCTTGTGTTACAATAATAAAACCCAATGGAGAGACAGTAGAAGGGAGGAAGGAAGAAAAAGAGGAAGGGAACTGGATCTTTCCTAAGTTAAATGGTTGTCAACAATTAGAATACATTTGCTGACCAAGTATGTGTTTGCCAAATTTAATTGGTTGTTGTAAGGAACCTCTTCAAACTCATAGACGACCTCATTTTGACCTGCCAAGCTTTGTTCAATCTTAAGTGTCAATCTTAATTTCTAGCTTCCAATGATACCATATATGTAGGATAATATTTAATATGATTGAATACTATATATATTTATATTATATGTATAGATAGATACACACATTATCGGCCAGAAATATAACAATTTCTTCCACCTAAAATCAAGTTAAACTCATTTCTATGATCCCAGTATTTAGGGTCAGCCCACACAAGAGATACTGCTTGGCTAAATACTTACAGGTACTAAAAATTTAAGGAAAACTCCAGTTTATTACATGTTGGATTTCAAGCTCTGGCTATTGGTTTTATCAATTGTGACAACCTTGCAATCATCAAAAAAATAGCTGAAATCTCTGAAAATAGTGACATTGCTAAAGAAAAATAGGTCCAATGGGGTAAGCAAGACAATGATCAGACCGATTGTAAACACACCTCAAGGCCAGCACTAAAATGATTATCAAAACTGTCCCCAAACATCCATCAGAGGTTGCAGGCTGACTTCCAGGATCAACCTGTGTACTAACCGTTGTTGTGCCTGCATACATTTTTTTCTGCAATGAGAGTTTTTTACTCAAATTTCAGGTGAGCTCACTTTCAGTTTGACCTCCAAATAAAGATATTCAGATTCTGTTCAGATAATGTGGATAAACTGTTGGTGTTTCTTGACATGTTGGACCCACTGTATTTATTTAAAAAAACATAAACTTTAGCTTTTCTTTGTACCGGTAAATTTCTTCATCAGTCAGCTGATATCTGATGGCATAAACCATTTGTCATGAAAACATATCGCTGAAACTTTACAGTTTTACCTAAAAACCTACTTAAAATTCAGGGATTCCCCCAAAATTATTTTCTTACCAGGATGGAAAATGCTCTGAAGCTTTAAAGGATAGTCTCTCAATACTTTATGACTTTCGTAAACTTTCTGTGTCTCTCAGCCCCAAGCCAAACGGTTCCTACTGAATATGTAAATATTTAAAAACGGCATACAAATGTGTTGTTCTATCTTTATAAAAGGCTCAGTAATTTCCTTAAACAGCTGGTCACTGTAGTTTTTAGAAAACATTACTCAAATAGAAAGAAACACTGCATTTGTTGGGCTCTATTTTCAGCGATGGATTAATCCACATTTGGTTCTCTACTGAGTATTTGGTATTGTGTGTTCATAGTAATAAAGAATATGTCACCCAGTGCAACAGTGTGGCTCACTGATGTGTTTTTGATTTGTTGACAATAGCAAGTTATAGAATATTGCCTTACCTTTAAACCATCAATCATTTAATGATTCATCATTTTGGTCATTTTCTTTTTCTTTTTAATTTTACCATAAGGTCATTATCAGCCTCATTCACCAGTCTAAACCTGCTTTACATTCCGATAAAACAATAAAAATGATCATAGTTTCCACCTGCCCAGCTGTGGTCAGTCTACTATACATATTTAATGGCTCACTTAGCCCAAACCCCTCAACAGTACAGAGACACCAGACAGCCAACACTTACAGCCCTTTTGCATTTCTAGCTCACTGAGCCCTGCCAGGCTATGAATCTAACACTGTACACAAGTCCAGAAACACACACGTCCACGTACTGTACACACAACACGAGATAACAAGCATGTCAGAGGGCCACCCGCCTGCTAGATTATAGAAAGCTCTGTGACTGGACAATAAGAATTAATTCCTGCCTAACAGAGATGAGTCAACAGTTTCCCTATTGAAGCTATTCCAGCTAATCTCATTCACAACTGAAAAAGGACTGTGCACATATCCCTCATGTTGCTATGGCAACCATAAGAGTAGTTTTATAGTATGGTAGGTTGTGATAAAAGCCAGGCTATGAGATGATTATTATGGAAATTACTCCTCAACATATCATCTTATAAAATATCCTCAAAGACATTACATTCTTTAAATTACCTATTGCTATATATAATACTGGTATTCCTACGTGTTGAGATATTACTGTATTTCACATGCACTCTGATCACTGATTCTTACACGCAATGATCTGTTGGAATACACCAATCAACCATTCACTGTCATTAAGTGATGAATGTTGAGGATGTGATACAAGTGCATGTTGCAAAAATTCACAGATTGCAAAGTGTGCACTCCCTAAATCAAAGTGGTCATCATATGTGTGTCCCATAGACACAGCAGTTTCCTAAATGTGTGTGTTTAGTGTGTATTACCTCTATGGAGCAGTCTATGGTCTTTTTCACAGTCAAGTTAACAAGTACTACTGCGACATTACAAGCGAGTTGGTGGGATAGAAAGATTAGCAGTGACATGTTAAAAAGAAACACTTACGGTCTTGCAGGATCTTTGCTGTTAGTCCAATGTAAAGCCAAAGAGAAACAGAGAGAAGCATATACAAATTGTAATGTGATTGTTAATCATATTAGAGACATGTACACATTTATAGTACTATGTTACAACTTTGCATATTCGTTATGTTATGTTATGTTATGTTATGTTGTGTTATGTTATGTTATGTTATGTTATAGCGCAGTGGTTCCCAACGGGTGCGATGCATCTTGAGTGTGGGTCACATGTAGGTGGTTCAACTTTCTCAAAAACAACCCTTACTATAGTGAATTTCCAGAGCAGCGCTTTTATTTTGAGGTACTGTTTGTAGTGGCGCTTTACAGTATAGGTGGACACCAGTACAACACAGAAAATATTCAATTATTTGTTTTACTTATACTGAACACCAAAAATATATATATATATTATGCATTACTGGTCTGGGTTGAAAACCACTCGTCTTTTCTGTCAATGGCACTACAGCAGCTCTATTGCGTGATCCTTTTGTCAGACTAATTCACATTATATTGCAAAAATAGCTTTATTCTCAACAAGCCTGAATTTGTTGCAACTGCTATTGCAATGTCTCTAATGTTTCTTTAAATGTTGTTTTAAGCATTGATTGTACTCTTGCTGCAGTCTTTCCTAGAGTTTTAAGCCCCAGTTGTACTTTAGTTTTCATTTAGTGAAATCAAATTGAAGAGGCAGCAAAATGGATAGGATTGTAACCTCACAGCAACAATGTTTGTATCCAATGAGAGAGTAGATAAAAAGAGATGGATAGAAATAAACGGAAGTAAGTGAAACTAAGTTGGTCTACAGCATGTTTAAGGGAAAATTTGGCTGGACCACTTGAGAACCACTGTTGTACAGACTTGATGCAATAAAATATTTGAATTAGTTGTTAGAACAAATGAGAACTGTGATCTACACAGTGAAACAGAGAAAGATGACTCACCTGTAAGGAGTTCCCATATCAGTAAAAGATGAGCAGTAAGGAAGAGAAAGACAACACAAATGTTATGCTTTAGATTGTACATCAAAGACTGTAACATAGTGTCATACTGTGTATTTCAATGGCAAGTAATAGATTAGTAATAAAAGGGAAGTGTAATCACATGAGTATTTGCACATGAAGCTTCAAAAGGCCTGCATACTGTATGTAGCTTTCAGCTGCTGATGTTTTTTCATAGTTATGAAAGGATTTGCGGGCACAATTGGAAACTATGATAAAACCAAGGAAGTGTACCTTTAATTTAAGGCAGCACACTCATGTTTTCTAGTCCGGCCAATCCATGATATCCCTCACACAATTAAAGATACAAGAAAGACTAAAGATCTAGTGTTGATGAGTTCAGCTTCGAGATGGTGCTGCTTGCTGCTGGCGAGGCAGCAGGTTGTATTTCCTTTCAATGTAACAAGCATTTCAAGTCATTGTTTGATTTTATTTCATCTCAGTGGGGATACTTCTCTTTGGCAGCCAGATTCTATATGATTCAGATGTGTTTCTGCGCCAAAGGAAATACGATTGTGGTGGAATTTATAAGTGAGGAGTATACACTGAGGTGATAACTGTGGTGTCAGTCTGTCCCATTTGGTATATTACTCTAGTTTATGTTTGTCCAGTCAATTTGTAATGCGTGCTGGATATGAATAGACTGACATTTATTGTTTTAGATGACAATCTGAAATAAAGGGTTGTACTGACTGACAACAACAAGGCCATGTCAGAAATCAATTACTCTCCGACTGAAACCCAGCTTTAGAAATGGACAAAAATTTCAGGACCAAATACAATCCCCACATCAATTGTACCTCTTTGCTAAGAACAATGTCCCCGCTGTTGAAGTGGAATACTTCACAATATCCCAATTGCTTGCTGAGAACAAATATCTGAAGCTACGTTTCAGTCAGGCGAGAACTTTACCAGGAATCTTCATTACTTTACCCATTTCGAGGAGAAATATAAATAGAAGAACCAATCACAGTTGAAGACGATGTCCTGACCTTTGAATAAATCAAAGGGAATGTCACACCTCAATATGCCAGAGACTGGTGGCTTGGTATGGTGGTGTCTGTTGATCTGAAGGAGCATCTGGTAGAAATTAAGTTATTGCACCCAAAGGGACCTTGCACATCGTTTACTTTCCCAAGGCATCCTGATCAACTGGTGATTGATTTGGACTATGTGCTCACAGCAGTGGAGTCCAAATGAGATGAGCAAAGCATCATCAGCCCTTAACCAGTGGCTTCAAAATTAAAATCTTCAAACCTTCACATGACATTGCACTACACATCTCTGCTGACTTGGGCTTCCTTATTATGCAATTTCATTTTAATTTTCAGTTTTTCAGTCATATGATGATAAACATCTGGGAAAACTGAAGTAATATTTGAGGTGAAACAGAAAATCAAAGACAAGATTAAGGATTCATGTGTTAAACTGACCAACCCACCATATACTCAGAATTTTCCTTTTGCTCAACCGATAGCGGGGACAGCATTAAACTTTAGGAGATGTAAAGAATGGTCTACCCTATAACATTAAAAAATTAAGTTTATACGTTTTTCGCAAATTATGGTTGAAGCACACAAAATGTACCTAATTTGCATATTTATTTATTTTGGCCCAAAAGTATTGACATTTTCTTTCATTTCTCATTCCTTATTTCTTGTCTTACCTTCCTGACCTGTAAATGTACTACCTCCACCTGTATGTGGAGATATGGATTTGCCAGACTATTTGTGATTTAAGCCTCCTTGCCACAGACACAGGCACACAGCGAAGAAGCGATCCTGTGTCGAGAGCGTGACCTTATGTTTGCATGACAGTTACAGATGAGCCTTGATATCAAGTGTGTGCACATGTACAGTCTGAATGCTTACGTCCATGCTGCTACAGTATATGCACTATTATGTGTTTTACCAGCATGAATTGCATTTTGAATCCAGTCATGCTTCTGTTTTCTGACCTGCTGACGACGTGCTGATGTGCTGACGTAAGCGTTTTGTCTCCTTTCCGGTTACAGGTGTTTGTTTGTTACCTGTAGCGTGTAGTTTGCTGCTCTAGCTCAACACAGCTAATTTGTGCGACTCTTCATTACATTGACTAACTATCTGCTATAACGTTACATTTGAACGTTTATTAGTTTTGCCTAAGCACTTACGGCGCTTCAGTGTTGCTAGCTACCAGTCTCTACCTTAGCAGCTAGCAATGGCTTCTCTCCCTCTCTCTCCTTCTTCCTCTCCCGCTCTCTGTTGCTCGGTGTGTCAAATGTTTAGCTATTCCTCTGCCTCCTTTACTGATAATGGTACATGTATGTTGTTTATTTGTAGCGTTGGAGGCGAGGCTTAGTGATTTGGAAACGCGGTTCCGCACCATGGGAGCTCAGTCGGTAGTTGCTAGCCAAGCCCCAGTAGCCGGTGCGGACCGACTAGAGCTAGCTACTGTTAGCCGTTCCCCAGCCGTTAGCGACACCAGCGACCATAGTTAAATGTGTTCCTGGGGCCAGAGCGGGCGACATTTAATCCTATTTGAAACTGCTGGCTAAAGATAAACGTAAATACAGTAAGATTGTTATTCACGTCGGCAGTAATGACACCCGATTACACCAATCGGAGGTCACTAAAATTAATGTCTAGTCAGTGTGTACATATGCAAAGACAATGTCGGACTCCGTAGTTTTCTCTGGGCCCCTGCCAAATCTGACCAGTGATGACATGTTTAGCCACATGTCTTCATTCCGTCGCTGGCTGTCGAGGTGGTGTCCAGCAAACGATGTGGGCTTCGTAGATATTTGGCGGACTTTCTGGGGAAGACCTGGTCTGATTAGGAGAGACGGCATTCATCCAACTTTGGATGGTGCAGCTCTCATATCTAGAAATCTGGCTAGAAAGTTTATTAGTGGACCTAAACCATGACAACCCAGAGTTGAGACCAGGAGGCAGAGTTGCAGTCCTACACGCTTCTCTGCGCTTCCAGAGCAGTTACCCACCCATAATCCCATAATGACGGTGTCTGCCCCCTGGCCACTGAAATTTATAAAATCAAAAGCTAACAGAAGAGGAGTTATACATAATAATTTTTAAAAAATTATCACAACAGAAATAGCACCTCAAAATAAGAGAATTACATGTGGACTCCTAAACATCAGATCTCTTTCATCTAAAGCTGTACTAGTAAATGATCTAATATCAGATTATCACATTGATTTATTTTGTCTCACTGAAACCTGGCTGGGTCATGAAGAATATGATAGCCTAAATGACTCCACTCCGCCCAGTCATATTAATACTCACATTCCTCGAGGCACCGGCCGAGGAGGTGGAGTTGGAGCCATCTTCGACTCAAGCCTATTAATCAACCCTAAACCTAAACTAAATTATAACTCATTCGAAAGCCTTGTTCTAAGTCTTTCACATCCAACCTGGAAAACACGACAGCCAATCCTATTTGTTATAGTGTACCGCGCTCCTGGTCCTTATTCAGAGTTTTTATCTGAATTCTCAGAATTTCTATCAGGTTTAGTCCTTAAAACAGATAAAGCAATTATTGTAGGTGATTTTAATATTCATGTGGGCGTTGAAAATGATAGCCTTAGTACTGCGTTTATCTCATTATTAGACTCGATTGGCTTCTTTCAGTGTGTACATAAACCCACTCACTGTTTTGGCCACACCCTCGACCTTGTTCTGGTATACGGCATTGAAATTGAACATCTAACAGTCTTTCCACAGAATCCTTCACTATCAGACCATTATTTAATAACTTTTGAACTCCTATTACTGGAGTACACACCAGTAGTCAAATGCTACTACAGTAGATGTCTATCTGATAGTGCTGTAGCTAAATTTAAGGAAGAAATTCCATCTGAATTTAACTCAATGCTATGTCTTAACATAACAGAGGACTCTTATGCAAATTTCAGTCCGTCCCAAATTGATCATCTTGTTGATAGTGCTGCAGGTTCACTGCGAACGACACTTGATTCTGTTGCTCCTCTTAAAAAGAATTTAATAAAACAAAAAAGGGTAGCTCCATGGTATAACGCTGAAACCCGCAAATTAAAGCAAACATCACGAGCCAGAGCCTTTAGCTATCAGGCTCCTCTCCTGTGGAATCAGATCCCAGTTCGGGTTCGGGAGGCAGACACCATCTCCACATTTAAGAATAGGCTAAAGACTTTTCTCTTTGATAAAGCTTATAGTTAGGGCTGGCTCAGGAGAGTCCAGAACCATCCCTTAGTTATGCTGCTATAGGCCTAGACTGTCGGGGGACTTCCCATGATGCACCTCTCTCTCTTCACCTCTGTCCTCCTCTCCATCCGTATGCATTCTCATCCCATAAATGCATGTCACTAACTTGACTTCTTCCCTCTCCCGGAGTTTTGTGCTTTGTCGTCCGTCTCTTCTTTCTTACTGTCACTTTCAGCAGGTATTTCAGTGTCCGGAGATGTATCTGGATCTGTGACTATGGCAACCTGCTGGGGCAGTGTTGCTGTGTCTATGGTGCAGGGGATGAGTGGCTCAGGTCCTGCTCGTTGGCCTTCACCTGGAGCTGCTCGGTTGTCAGTCTGGACCCATCATCTTCCCTTATGTTTTACCACCTAAACATTTCTAACATAATAATATATATATATGCAACAATTTTGCCATCATGGTTGTATATGTTATAGTTTTGATGCTATAAATCTATTCTGTACTTACGACATCTATTGCATGTCTGTCCGTCCTGGGAGAGGGATCCCTCCTCTGTTGCTCTTCCTGAGGTTTCTATAATTTTTTCCCCTGTTAAAAGGGTTTTTTGGGTAGTTTTTCCTTAATCGAATCGAGGGTCTAAGGACAGAGGGTGTCGTATGTTACAGATTGTGAAGCCCTTTGAGGCAAATGTGATTTGTGATACTGGACTATATAAATAAAATTGAATTGAATTGAAGTGAATTAAAAATGGTAAATGGACTGTACTTGTATAGCGCCTTCCTAGTCTTCCGACTACTCAAAGCACTTTCACACTACATATCACATTCACCCCCTACACACACATTCATACACTGATGGCAGGAGCTATCTGCCTGGCAGGAGTCGGACTGTGTTTTTTCAGCTACAGTAAAACTCCCCCAACCTATTTCATCTTATGACCTTTAGATAATATTATGTAGCGATGGAGTGTGTGTGTCCTGTAGGAATGTGTGGAAGGCACTCATCAATAAAGGTCAAGAGTGCAATTTGCTGTGAATCAGATGAGGAGACATAAGGAAAAGAGGGGGATGGGGCTTCTCATTCTGTCTACTGAATTAAATCATCAACACACTATGGAGAATGTGGTGCCTTATTTGGCTCTGACAAAAAGCTACAAAGGAAGAGTCATGAGGGGTTTAACCTGTCATATATGTGATGACGTGCATTGCAAAGCTGACAAATTGATCACTATCAAACTAAATCTGATCAGTACACCTACCTAAAGGGCACTTGTGGTTCATGGCATAACGTAGCATGTTGAGCTCAATACTGGGCTTAGTGTAGCACAGATCTGTTTAGTGATTCTGCACATGTGACCTTACCGATGTGATTTCTTTGAGATTTATCATTGTGACTCTTTTCAATCTGTTCGTTAATCTGGTAGCCGCTGTTAAATAGATGTTAGAATGATGCTATACACAGGGTATTTTGCATGCTAATAATGCCTTTTAACGAGGCACTATTAGCCTACAGGTCGCCTTTCCCTGCTAGTACACAAACACACCTTTAGCTGGCCTCCAGCAGAGGCCACGCTTGTGCGAACCCCACCAGCGAGCCCAGCCTCCTTGGTGGCTTACCGCCATCTTTAAATGTCCCTTTGTCTAGCTTGTAGCTCTGTTATGGCTCCCGCCATCTTGATTTAACATTCTTTGTTGGCCCACGTTTCACACACACACGCATCCACACAAACACCATTTGTCTGTAGTTAGTTAGTCCTCACAGTGTGTTTTTACTTTGTTACCCTGTATAAATATGCTGGTCTCTTTAATGTCTCACAAGGGTGAATAATTTGCCAACCTCTTCTATGTTTGAAGTCCGGATCCTTCACCCACTAGAGTGGTGCCCCGAGGTCTTTATTCATTTAAAGCATTATTTATGATTATCTTTGATAATCCTTATAGCCAAATCTAACTAACGGTACTGCCATGTGTAACCCCAACATAATAGTGCCTTCGTATGAGACATAGTTGGTAAATCCCAACAACAGTAAGGAGCGGTCTCTGGGTTATAAGGGTATTATAACGCATACAGCTCTTCCCCCCTCCCCTCCCTGGGCAGGTCAGACCACAACCTGCTTCACCTCAAATCCTGCTATATGCCTCTGGTTAAAAGGCAGCCTGTGACCACAAGGACAGTGAGGACATGGTCAGAGGATGTGCCTATGAGACACTGCAGGAATGTTTTGAGGTGACAAACTGGGACGCCTCATGGAGACGACATCGACGGGCTCACTGAGTGCATCACTGACTACATTAACTTCTGTGTGGACTGCAATGTCCCAACTAAAATGGTTCATTGTTATCCCCTCCTTATTGTGGTGGAGGGGTTTGCATGCCTCAATGAACCTAGAAGCTATGTTGTCTGGGGCGACGTGGGCTCGATCTCCCGTGGGCCCACCACCTGCAGGAGGAACCGTAAGGGGCCGGTGCTTTGTGGATTGGGTGGCAGTCGATGGCGGGGGCCTCGGCAACCCAATCCCCGGACACGGAATCTGGCTCTAGGGACATGGAATGTCACCTCGCTGGGGGGGAAGGAGCCTGAGCTGGTGCGGGAGGTGGAGAGATACTGACTAGAGATAGTCGGGCTCGCCTTCACGCACAGCTTGGGCTCTGGAACCCAACTCCTCGAGAGAGGCTGGACTCTCTACTACTCTGGAGTTGCCCGCGGTGAGAGGCGGCGGGCTGGTGTGGGCTTGCTCATAGCCCCCCAGCTCAGCTGCCATGTGTTGGAGTTCACCCCGGTGAACGAGAGGGTCGTTTCCCTGCGCCTTCGGGTTGGGGATAGGTCTCTCACTGTTATTTGTGCTTACGGGCCGAATGGCAGTATAGAGTACCCGACCTTCTTGGCGTCTCTGGGAGGGGTGCTGGAAAGTGCTCCGACCGGGGACTCCGTTGTTCTTCTGGGGGACTTCAACGCTCACGTGGGCAGCGACAGTGATACCTGGAGGGGCGTGATTGGCAAGACTGGTCCCCCCGACCTGAACCCGAGTGGTGTTCTGTTATTGGACTTCTGTTCTTGTCACGGTTTGTCCATAACAAACACCATGTTCAGGCATAAGGGTGTCCATCAGTGCACGTGGCACCAGGACACCCTAGGTCGGAGGTCAATGATCGACTTTGTGGTTGTTTCATCTGACCTCTGGCCGTATGTCTTCGACACTCGGGTGAAGAGAGGGGCGGAGCTGTCAACTGATCACCACCTGGTGGTGAGTTGGATCCGATGGCGGGGGAGGAAGTTGGACAGACTTGGCAGACCCAAACGTACTGTGAG
Organism: Coreoperca whiteheadi; assembly: GCA_011952105.1. Taxonomy (NCBI): domain Eukaryota; kingdom Metazoa; phylum Chordata; class Actinopteri; order Centrarchiformes; family Sinipercidae; genus Coreoperca; species Coreoperca whiteheadi. The sequence goes on along the minus strand of CM022473.1, from coordinate 3,251,888 downwards.
GGTCTGCTGGGAACGTTTGGCAGAGTCTCGGGTCAGAGAGATCTTCAACTCCCACCTCCGGCAGAGCTTCAACCAGATCCCGAGGGAGGCTGGAGACATTGAGTCCGAGTGGACCATGTTCTCCACCTCTATTGTCCACGCGGCTGCTCGGAGCTGTGGCCGCAGGGTCTCCGGTGCCTGTTGTGGTGGCAATCCCCGAACCCGGTGGTGGACCCCGGAAGTAAGGGATGCCGTCAAAATGAAGAAGGAGTCCTATCGAGCCTGGTTGGCTCGGGGAACTCCGGAGGCAGCGGATGGGTACCGGAGGGCCAAGCGAGCTTCAGCCCGGGTGGTTGCAGAGGCAAAAACCCGGGTCTGGGAGGAGTTCGGTGAGGCCATGGAGAAGGACTATTGGTCGGCCTCGAAGAAATTCTGGCAAACCGCCCGGCGCCTCAGGAAGGGGAAGCAGTGCCTTGCACACACTGTTTACAGTGGGGGTGGGAATCTGCTGACTTCGACTGGGGACATCCTCGGACGGAGGAAGGAGAACTTCGAGGATCTCCTCAACCCCGCCGGCATGTCTTCCATTGTGGAAGCAGAGGCTGAGGGCTCGGTTGTGGATTCGTCGATCTCCCGGGCTGAGGTCACTGAGGTAGTTGAGAAGCTCCTCGGTGGCAAGGCACCGGGGGTGGATGAGATCCTCCCTGAGTACCTCAAGTCTCTGGATGTTGTGGGGCTGTCTTGGTTGACGCACCTCTGCAACATCGCGTGGCAGATGGGGGCAGTGCCTCTGGACTGACAGACTGGGGTGGTGTCCCTCTGTTTAAAAAGGGGAACCGGAGGGTGTGTTTCAACTATAGGGGGATCACAATCCTGAGCATCCCCGGAAAAGTCTATGCCAGGGTACTGGAGAAGGAGAATTCGGTCGATAGTCGAACCTCGGATTCAGGAGGAACAATGCGGTTTTCGTCCCGGTCGTGGAACACTGGACCATCTCTATACCCTCGCCAGGTTGCTGGAGGGATCATGGGAGTTTGCCCAACCAGTCCACATGTGCTTTGTGGATCTGGAGAAGGCATTCGACTGTGTCCCTCGCGGCAACCTGTGGGGGTGCTCTGGGAGTATGGGGTCAGGGGCCCTCTGCTAAGGGCTGTCCGGTCCCTATATGACCGGAGCAGGAGTTTGGTTCGCATTGCCAGCAGTAAGTCAGATCTGTTCCCTGTGCATGTTGGACTCCGGCAGGGCTGCCCTTTGTCACCGGTCCTGTTCATTATTTATATGGACAGGATTTTAAGGTGCAGTCGGGGGCCGGAGGGAGTCCGGTTTGGAGCCCACAGGATTTCTTCTGCTTTTTGCAGATGATGTTGTCCTGTTGGCTTCATCAAA
>CM022473.1:3214139-3250498 GCA_011952105.1 Coreoperca whiteheadi | reverse complement strand
TTTGCAGCCGAGTGTGAAGCGGCAGGGATGAGAATCAGCACCTCCAAGTCTGAGGCCATGGTTCTCAGCCGGAAAAGGGTGGCTTGTCCCCTTCAGGTTGGTGGAGAGCTCCTGCCTCAAGTGGAGGAGTTTAAGTATCTTGGGGTCTTGTTCACGAGTGAGGGAAGGACGGAGCGGGAGATCGACAGGCGGTTGGTGCATCCGGTCGATGCGGTCGATGTACCGGTCTTTCGTGGTAAAGAAGGAGCTGAGCTGCAAGGCAAAGCTCTCTATTTACCAGTCGATCTACGTTCCTACTCTCACCTATGGTCATGAGCTTTGGGTCATAACCGAAAGGACAAGATCCCGGATACAGGTGGCAGAAATGAGTTTCTTCCGCAGGGTGGCTGGGCGCTCCCTTAGAGATAGGGTGAGGAGCTCGGTCACTCGGGAGGAGCTGAGAGTACATAATGAAGATCCTGGAGAGACTGGTGCTGGAACAGCTGCGGCCCATGGTCAGAACCCTCCTGGACCCCCTTCACTTTGCCTACCAGCCCCGCCTGGGAGTTGAGGACGCCATCATGTTCCTGCTGAACTGCAAGCACAGTGAGGATCATGTTTTTTGATTTCTCCAGTGCTTTCAACACCGTCCGGCCAGCCCTGCTGGGTGACAAGCTGGCAGCGATGTAGGTGGATGTCCCCTTCGTGTCCTGGATTGTTGACTACCTGCGTGGCAGACCACAGTCACTGTGGTCAGCAACACTGGGGCCCCTCAGGGGACTGTCCTCTCTCCCTTCCTCTTCACCATCAACACCACAGACTTCTTCCACCACACAGAGTCCTGCCACCTTCAGAAGTTTTTTGATGACTCTGCTGTGGTGGGGTGTATCAGTGGTGGTGATGAGACTGAGTACAGGGCTGTGGTGGGTAACTTTGGTGCAAGCAGAACCATCTGCAGCTCAATGCCACAAAGTCCAAGGAGCTGGTTGTAGACCTACGAAGGGCCAAGGCACTAGTGACTCCGGTTTCCATCCAGGGGGTCAGCGTGGACATCGTTGAGGATTACAAGTATCTGGGAGTACACATAGACAATAAACTGGACTGGGCTTAGAACACTCAAGCTCTGTACAGGAAGGGTCAGAGCCGCCTCTATTTTCAGAGGAGGCTGAGGTCCTTAAACATCTGCCAGACAATGCTGAGGATCTTTTACGAGTCTGTGGTGGCCAGTGCTATCCTGTATGCTGTTGCATGCTGGGGCAGCAGGCTGAGGGTAGCGGACACTAACAGACTCAATAAACTGATCCGTAAGTCCAGTGACATTGTTGGGGTGGAGCTGGACTCTCTGTCGGTAGTGTCAGAGAGAAGGATGCTGGCCAAACTACATGCCATCCTGGACAGTGTCTCCCACCCACTCCCTGACGTGCTGGTCAAGCAAAGGAGTACCTTCAGCATAAGACTCATCCTCCCAAAATGCACCACAGAGCGCCACAGGAAGTCATTCCTGCCTGTGGCCATCAAACTCTATAACTCCTCCCTCTAAGTGTTAGTCGATATGACCATAAGTCACTAAACTGGACACCGATCATGAACATCTCTGAAATACTGGACATAATTTGGGAATATTCGGTGCCTAAACTACTGTGTAATACATCCTGTTTTAAATTTAATTTGTGATACTTATTTATACTTCTAGTACAGCTGTGCAATATCCTCCGTCCCATTATTAACAAATAAGCTACACGTAACTTGACAGTTCAATTACTTTATACTGTAATATTAACCTCAACCGGTTAACCCACTTTGTACATTACACTTATTTAATTTTAAATGTATACTTATACCCACTTTGTAGTTACTTGTATTATATTATTGCTTTTTGCTTAGTACTTCCATTCTTGTGTGCACTGACGTGATTGTGAGCTGCTGTTACAAAGAGTTTCCCCTAGGGGATTAATAAAGTATTTCTGATTCTGATTATCCAAATGGTCTCTGTTTGGTAAGGTGTGTGCATGTGTGTGAGTGTGTGTGTGTGTATCAGATCAATAGAACGTCATAGGTCCAGGGTTGAAAGGTCAGACTTTCAAAAGAGAGCAGCTGACTGCTGCAAGTGTGTACGCATGTCTTTGTGTGTGTGAGCGGGCAGTTGTGTATGGAACATATAAGCCAGTGTCCTTGGGCCTCTCTCGGTACCAAATCATTTGTCATTGTACAATTGTGAAACATTCACCTTTGTTGTGAAAAAGGAGTTTAAAAGCAGGATCCAGTCTGGCTGTTATACTGGACAGAAATTAGAATATAATGTGAATGCATGTGCTGCAGAATATTTGTATAACGTATTAATGTGTCCGTGTTAGAATCAGTGAAGACCTATCATCCAAAGTGACAAATTATTGCCCAGGGAAAGGAAGCAGTCTATTCTCATGATAATGAAATGTTAATGAGATCACTGCAATACAGCTCCAGTAACACACTTATGGCACTGTTGAAGTTAGAGTCACATTCATTGATCTATTTTCAGTTTTTCCCCCTAAATCTTGTCCAGTCATTTTGTCCTATCGTTATGTGATATGATATTTTAGACCAGAAACTGAATTAGAGTTACATTTATTTTTGTTTACTTTAAATTGAGAAGAAAAAATGTTTAGAGGAATACTTAGAGGAAATAGTCAATACCCAGTTTAATTTTCAAAGGGCCCATCTAGATCCAGCAGTGCTTAATAGCCAATAGGTTGGCGATCGTAAGATTGTGATTAAAGGTTAAACAAACATTTTCCAAGACCTTGAAGAGTTACTTACACTGTTTTTGTTTTGTTTTGTTTTTTACTGCCAGCTTATCTGCTCAGATATCTAAGTGAACTTTGTGCACGCTGTTTGTTAGTTAGCCAGTGCAGCCAACCTGTATTTGCTTGTCGGTGAATCCTTTCACCACATTGTCTGCCGGGAAACCTCTCCTCGCCACAGTAGGTATGGATAACCTGACGGCAAGCACGTAGTTGCTTAACGTTACAGACTGGCAGATAACGGAGAGAAAAATTCTCCTGAAGTCAAAAAGTAGATTGTTGTCAGACCTCCTCTTTAGCACAAAGTAAGTGGTCTCACTCTGCCACTTTTTCCCAGGACCACAAACGTCACCCACACAGTCATTAGGCAGACTCAACGCTACAATGGCATATTTCTGCCATACTGTTTGTCATGAATGTTCCTTTTGACATTTATTTATAGGTTTTATAAAATCGAATACTATAAAGATATTTCATCATTTTCTTTATTTTAGTCTAGTTATCCTGGTTGAGTAAAGTGGGCAGTATAAGCTGTGAGCACAGGTCTTTGAACAGCTTCCTCCTTCGAAGTGAGTATTTGAACCGTAATGTATAATGTAATTTTCTTTTGTTGAAATGGATTTTATAAAGTTGGTATAAAAAAAAGATCGTTCAGGTACCAGTGTCGATGTCAATGTATTGGAACCGGTACCAATATCGAAAGGTTTTGAACGATACCAGCCCTAATGGAGCTGCAGATGTCAGAAAGATGCAGACAATATGGTGTCTGTTCTGCAGTGTAGCTGCCGCAGAATGACGATGCATTCACCTCTTGGCCTTGTCAGAACAAAGGTCAGGACAAATGTTCCAAAACATTGGCAGAAAATCTCACAAGCAGTGTACGTCTGGGCATTCTGATGGTCTAGTTGTCTAAGACGCATACCGTACGCCCACAACGTCCCTTTTGCCACCTCTCTGTCCACCATGTTTCCTGTCTGCATCTTCACTGTACTCTCACAATGCCAACACAAACTTTGTCTAATGGACTTGAAAAACATGTCTCACTTGCAATGAGTTCTAAAATTATCTGGCCTTTTACAAAAAGACTAGAAGCAACGACGAGGCAAACAGGAACAGCTTCCTTGTTCTCTGTCAGCTTGTGTCAGCAGTTGAAAGAGTTTGCAAAAATGTGAGGTAAAAATGGTTGGCAGAATCTGACACCAAATGGAATATATCTAATAACTATCCTAGTACTACGATTGTTGCAGGAAATTGTATTATATGAATAATCAATGCATAACCTAAATATTTTAATAAAAGCAGACATATTGCTTGCATAACCTATGTGTGTTAAATTTAAGCCTAAGAAAATATGAGGCACTAATGATCAGAGACTAAGCACACAAACATTGAAAAGAGAAAGGTCACTCTGCCCTGAACATGCCAGAAGACTTACATTGCCCGGGTTGTTTTTGTGAGAAAGAGGAAGAGGGCATTGATACCGGAAGTTGTCCTGATGCCAAAGAGTAGGGTCAAGTTTTGGCAGACGATGCATGCCTCAACATCATACCAATGAGAAAGGTCCGTGTTTGAGTGATTTAATTATTGGCCTGAACCTGAAACATCATAATTCAGCTCAGTATGAAAGCTTTAGAATTTGATTACCAGGAGAAAGTTGTTCTCCATTCTGAATCTTGACCCTTCCGATTCTAGATTTCTGTTGGACTTTCTGCAGTCTGAAAAATAAATTACTTTGTACGCAAGAAGTTGAGCGTTTAGTTCTTCTCTATCTCAGTGTTTGGTTCCTTCAAACCTGATAATGGTTATTCATTTAAAGTTATCAAAAGCTGACCGAGAAGAAGAAAATCAGCCTTGTTTGTGCAAATGTGTGTTTTCCGGACTGCAAGTCAGTGGAGCTGCAGCAATCCTAGTGCCACTGAGAACAAACCTATCTGAGCCATCTCTCTCAGTCAACTTCCCTATAACCAACTTAACTGTCATAGTTTTTGATATGGCTTTTCTGTCACCATTGGCTCCATCAAATTGCTGAGTGACTTACGATCTTGTGGGACTTCAATGGATGCTGCTTCGCGCCGCAGTAGCAGCAGTAATGACATGACAGTCAGGGCCACATGCCCGCCCTGCCCCAACATCTCTCCCCGTCCAATTGTCCGGTCTCTCCCCTCACCTCTCCTGATTGGCTAGATGGTTCTCCTAAAGGCCGCACCAAGGACCTGCGAGTACAGACACAGAGACAGAGACAGATAGTTAGGGATAAGACAACCTAGTAGACCGTACAGTAAAACTACAGTATAAACTGTTTGTGCGTGGGGGGGAGTGTGCAGCTGTGTATGTATTCTGGCATGAGAGTGTGTCGACTCTGGCCTACATTTACAGCTGAGTCCCTGTGTGGCTCTCTAGAGAGAGCAGCCTAGAAATAAAGCCAAGGAGGAGCTCTATGGCACTGATTCATAAAGTGGGATCAGGCTCCAATCACAAGCTTCTGGATTTTTTGGGACAATTTATTTCAGCATTCGAATTTGCTAAAATGTACATTTTCATATTTTTTTTAACACAGGGGTGTTTATAGACTTTATAAGAAGGGGAAATACTTCTTTATTACCACTTATCATCTCACCAAAGTGACAAAAATTCTCGATCCATTTTGGCTCACTGGTCTCGCTATGAAGATTAACACATTTCATTTAGTTGTCTTAAATGTTAAACAAGTTATATTTTATTTCAAATTGCAAACATTGAATCTCACCAAAAAGTCACCCCTACTGTCTGTCTTTTTAAAGTTTTTAAGGGTGTGTGACGTTTTAAAGTTTTAAGAGGCCCTGATGTCTGTCTTCCCAGTATTGACCCACCACCAGACAATCCCCATGAATTCAGGTCAGATGAAATTCTCCAAATAAGGAGGAAGTGATTTGTTTGGCAGTTGGCTGCCATAATGGATTAGTCACATTTAAATGCAGTCAATGGAACATTCATCATATCCAGAAAGTCGTTGTCTGCAACTTGGTGGTAACAGCACAGTACTATTAACTTACTGTCTTGTCAACTTAATGATGTCAAACTAGAGGCCACAGATTAAATAAGGGGAAACTTTCAACCTGTAAACATTTTTTCCATAAGTCAAGGTCTCAAAAGCTAGGTTGACTTCTTGCAGTGTGCGTCCTTTCATTTAGGATTAATTAGATTCTGTATGTTATCGTGTTTGCTTAATTGACAAATGTCTCAGCCAGTCACAGTTACTGGACGTGGAAGCTACTTGTTTGTGTTATCTCAACTCCACCCATACCATGCTTTCTTGCCTTTGGTCCAAATTAGGACTTTCTGGCCTCAGTAACTGGCAAAAATGGCAGTAAGTGGTAAACCTACATAGAAGGAATTTGTAGGCCGGTGACAACATGGACACTACATTCATGTTTTTCTCCAATCTATGGACTAAACTCTTCTTCCTGCCACATTATTCCATTTTGTAGCAGCCAGCCCACAAGCCAAAGATTTCTAATTTACTCCCCACTACCTCCACATGACAGCCAGGTCTGTGTACTGGCAACCATACCAGGACCAAGCCTTCACTCTGCTTCAAATCACACCAGAGCTCAAAGATATGACAACAGGATAAATAAAAAAAATAAAACAAAAACAGGTGGGAGTGTGGGGGTGGGTGTTCACCATACGGCTGCCATTTCAAATCTCCAAGAAAATGTGGTAAAATGAGGATGGAGACTGTGACATACCACAAAGAAGGTGCTGTCAAAGACTGTGACTGCACTGGGCACACTCAGTCAACTGTTATTCAGTCAACTGTATGAAAAAAAGTTAAACAAATGTATAACTGAATTAAAATTTTAATAATTGTAAAAAGTAATATCCTTTGCAGTGAAAACTGGATCCCTCATTTAAAATGTTACCTATACTAACAATGACCACAGCTGTTATGATTCCAAAAACAATTCACAAGTATTATGAACTTTAGAAAGAAGAAACAATACATTCTTCCTTTTACAAATGAAAAGTTTAATTCATAAGCAATAAAATGCACCATTGCTCAATAGAAATACATCCAGGGAGTTTTTCTGCTATACTCTTACTTGGTCTGGTATGACCAGTGGCTTGTGGTGGCTAATGTTAGCCAAAGTTTATCAAAGTTTAAAGAGAGCATTGCTGTAAAGTCTTTTTTTGACTTTTCTCTACTTGTGCCACAGCGATTGTGGCCCCAAGTTTTTGAATGTTATATTCTTATGCTATATTTGGTTTTTGTTTAAACATTTTGCCAGCAAGATAAAAATTTGAAGTTTTCTGCTGATTAAGGTGGTCAGCAAAAAGCTACAAAGGCTCCCTTAAAAAATGTTCTGATTGTTATTATTTACTAACTCTAGTACAATGACTGGCATGTCAGCTCTGTGGAGTTACATTTTCGATAATTCTTACAGCGCTATATACTGATGACCATACAAACTGTTTTGCTCAATAATGTATCCAAAAGGTAAAAAAAACACATAATTTAGTATCAGCTTTTATGTCTGTGAGAACTATAAGCTGTAAAATAACAGACAGATTTCACAACAGAGGGGGCACAACAGCTTTTTGGCCTGAAGGCAGAAGGCAAATTTCACCAGAAACCTGTAAACACATACGTGCACACAAATGCATAAACCATCTGGTGGTATGTCAATCCAACACTATTCAACTAAATAGCTAATCTGCCCCTGGGGAGCATACCCCAGCATTGGCTGGCATGAGGTGCCAATCACACAAACACACTACATGCATGGATGCAGACGCGCTGGGAGGTACAGTACATGGTCACACATGAATGAAGACACACCCAGACACGCCCTCATTCCTCACGAACACGAACATGCACACGCACACTCACACATATGTGCAAACACACATACATAAAAGCACATGTCTCTGAAGCCCAGTTGTTGTGAAGCCTGACCAGTGTCTCCCCATCTCTGTTAATTAATGACTTCTTTTCAGCCCACACAGGCGCTTACTCACACACACACACACACACACACACACACACACACAAACACACTCGCACGCACACATAGCAGAGAGGAAGAACAGTAGGGGGAAAGGATTAGGAAAAGAGCAAGCCACAGAGTCCAAAATGAGCCTTAAAACTGAAACCTGCTTTGAAATGCAGATCTATTCCCAGCGGAAAAGACATGGAGAGGGAGAAATCAAGACAAAGAGGGAAAGAAAATGCAAGAGACATGGACAGAGAGAGAATGGCAGTGAAAGCACAGAAATAGGTCAGTGTTTCTCTCCACGTGTGGAACCATCTCTACACGCATTATAAATGATAGCACACAGTGATACACCGAGGCTGAGTGCACATTCAGGCGAGAAAAAGGGTCAGTGAACATCACATACTACATACTACACATTATAGCACATGGCAGTGGAAAACAGTAGCTATACTGCAGGCTGCAAAAACCTGGGGCCCGTTATACAAAAAACAAAAAGATGTCCTACTATTTTTTACCGTCTGATCCCAAATATTCGCAGACCCATGCTCCACAAATGTTTATCACATGAAAATTGCAAAGCGTTTTCAAGCCCTAGAGTTGTCTTAAATGTTGCATATTTATCTTAAGGGAATAGCTCGACCTTTTGGGGATTACGATTATCGGGGATTTTAATATTCACATTGGGGAGATATAACATGTTAATGAGTGAGCTTTAGAGGAAGGTATATGAGAGTGGTATTAATCTTCTCATCTAACGCAAGAATGCGAATAAGGATATTTCCCAAAATATAAAACTTGTGTATTATATCAGCATTAGTTTCAAGACATTTCAAATTATCCCAAACACAAGAAATGACAGAGGCTCCCAAGGATGTTGAGGAGTTGTGCCAAAGACACACCAGCATATACAGTAGACTGTGATCAGAAATCTGGGGAGAGGTACAATTGCACAATCTAATGCAACAAAAGCACAGCAGCCCTGCAACAAATAGATTTGAGGAGAGTTGTGGGAACACTGATATTAAGAGATGTGAAATCGGGACACCAGGTGGGTCAAGACTTTTATTGACTATGATAAAAGCTTTAATTCTGGGGTTTATACATTACACACAGAGAGGCAAAGTCAAGGTCCTAAATTGGAAGCAGATTCACTTTCTGGCAGAAAGCAAATTATAGATTCTCACACACACGCACACATACACAGATACACTGAGGCTGCTCATTATGAAGAGCAACATTTTCCAGATGGCAATCTTTCTTCCTACTTATTTAACTATTTTATTTTTAGTCAGATTAGGTGATTATGGTGCCTTAAATTCCTGTTACATGGCCAGGAGACGTGTACAGTAAGACTGCATGTTAAACTCCGATAAAAGCTTTTGGTGTTTCACAACCTGCATGATGTGCAATGGTGATTGATCAGGAAGGACCAGAGGCAGACTTCCAGGATGGGGGGACACAAGCATTGTTGCACAAGTCCTGGCAGGTTTGGTTTGGCCAACTGCTCTGACAGTGTGGTAGTGTACTTGACTACAGGTTGTGACACATTTTTAACCTAACAGACTAACCACAACACAAGCAGGTCAGAATTACCTTAGTTCAGCCCGAGCTCTACAACCTAAAGCACACATTATCAACACACACACAAACACATACTGAGTCCTTCTCCTAACATTACTTTAATGGGTGCATCCTAGAAGCCATTAGACAAATGGGTGGGATTTGGTCTGGCCTCTCCCTCTTGCATCTTGTTCTACAGGCTCTAACAGAAACAGACTGGTGTGTTGCAGGCTATTTCTAAAATTAACATGTTAATTTGCATTATGTGTAATACAGTATGTACTGTGTATCAGTGAGCACTGCTTAGTGACCTTCCATGAGTTGTGCCTGAAGCGTGTTCAGAGTGGAAAGATAGAATGTTAACCTATATCTAGAAACTGCAGGGAATTAGCATACATTTGCTAAATGAGATTGTTAAGAAAACTGATGTTTAAATATTATACGACTTCTTTCATTATTTAAGATGAGAAGGTGATTTCTAAAAACCGTCATTAATACACACTTAGACTATAGATATTCTTTAATCATAAATGCCTTGGTACTGTAAAGTCTATTGAACTAAATTAAATTCCCCAGTCTTGTCAGGCCAAATGTAGAAGGAATCAATTAATCCTAAAACTCAACTTCTTATCATAGCCCTCACAGGTTTTATATTTCCTAAGGGAGGGTGCTTAAAATGCAAGAGCTAAAACAAATCCTCACCATCAAATGAACTGTGAAGGCAAGCACGATTAGCATAAGTGAGGTTTGATTATTGCAGCTGCAGAATCAGCTGTTGAAGGTTTTCATTTGGGCTAATTTAAGGATTATTGTCCTGGTTTCAAAGACTTGCAAGGAATTAACCATTTATAAAAGCTGGTTATTTGGCCAAAAAGGATCTGCTTTTTGAGGGAGTTCTTTTAAAGAGGATATATTGCAGACACTACAGTACATACTGAAAGTGTAGAATTTCTTCAAACAGAGAGAGCATTTATGTTCAGTTATGCCCATCCTCAACCCAGTACACACAGACACTCACACAATGTTTGTCAAAACTGCCACTGTTCTATTGTTTCCAGCGCTGGGAGATTCCATACAAGTCTTTTTGGTTGATTCTGAATGCTAATAGTGCTCTTCTGAGACAAATATAATGGAAACAGAGCTGAGGATATGAAATGAATGTCGATTTTGAGAGTGCATTTTAGTCTGTATGTATGTGTGTAAACATGTCCCAAAACTGGGAAACACCCTCATTTCACAACTAAATCCCATTTAATGATTTTGTCTGTAATGTGGAGTACATATGAATTTTAATGCCCATGCCTGCAAACAGAGCAGCTCTGTATCTTTGTTATATCCTGTATTGTATTAGCTAAATAGGAGACATAAACCTATTGTTCTACCTGACCTTAGTGATGCCAAAGCAAGTCTTGCATAGAGTTTTAATAATCATTTCGCCTCAATAGGTGTTAATCTAACCCCTAAGTCAACCCCAGGGTGTCACTTTTAAGCATTTTCTTTCTGGTAGCTACATGCATTTACTTTGATATTTTATTGAACAAATTGCATTATTGTGGTATTAGAGGTTTAGCGTTTGAATGGTTCAGAAGTTATTTATACGAGAGGGAACAGTATGTTTATGTCGTTGATCATAATTCTACTTGTAAGCCTATAATCTTTGGGGTCCCCCAGGGTTCTATTTTAGGCCCACTCTTATTCATTCTATACATAAATGATTTTATAAATTCTTCTACAATATTTTACTAAATCATTTTTGCTGATGACACAAATTTGTTTGCATCGCACCAGAATCCACTTATTCTGCAAGATATAGTAAACTCAGAGTTAACTAAAGTGGATTCCTGGTTTAAATGTAACAAATTTTCATTAAATGTCAACAAAAACTAATTTAATTTTATTCAAATCGAGCAAAAAATTGAGACATTGATCAATGCCTAATTAAAATTCAAATTAATGGGCAGGAGAAAAAAAGAGTTTATTACACTAGATTCCTGGGGATCCTCATTGATGACTTACTCAACTTTAAATGTTATATTGATCATCTTGTAAACAAACTGTATGTTGGCTTGTTCTATAAGATCAGACATTTTCTTCCTCTATTTGCCCTTCTCATGTTGTATAAAACTCTTTTTGAACAACACCTTAATTACTGTAATGTAATATGGTGCAACACCTTTAAAAGTCATCTTAAAAAACTTGTATCATTGCAAAAGAAAGTCATACGGACTTTGTATTGTTCAGAGATAAATTCACCCACTCACCCTTTATTCCACCGCTTTGATAACTCAAAGCTAACTAACAAAGATAACACAAGACTAACTGAGCTAAATGAATGGCATAATGCCGGTCTTATTTTTCAAGTTGTTAACAGGCTGAACCTCAGATTGTGTAGTCTTGTTCCCATCTCAAGCCCCCAGCATAAAAACCAAACGAGAAATAAGCCTCTTATATCAGGAAAATGCAGCAGACATGTGCGCTCTACTATGAGTGCTGCCTGTAGGGGGCCGCAGATCTGGTACAGGATTGATGATGGCCTTAAGGTGTTGCCCTATTTCTTTAAAAGACAACTAAAAAATTATTTCATATTACATTTAGCAGATGCTTTTATCTAAAGCGACTTACGTACGAGAACATTCACAATCTGAAGGCACAGCTTCGGGAGCATTCTTGGGGTTCAGTATGTTGCTCAAGGATACTTCGACGCGTGGCTGAGGGATTGAACCGCTGACCTTCCGATTGGCAGACAACCGTTCTACCACAAAGCCACAGGTCCCCCGCGGCTTGGTGGCCAATATTAAATATAAAATTGTTTTTCCATGGACTACTGGGATGTACAGTGCCTTGCGAGAGTATTCGGCCCCCTTGAATTTTGCCACATTTCAGGCTTCACATAGATATAAAACTATTTTTTGTGAAGAAAACAAGTGGGACACGATCATGAAGGGGACGAAGTTTATTGGATATTTCAAACTTTAACAAATCAAAAACTGAAAAATTGGGCGTGCAAAATTATTCAGCCCCCTACTTTGTAGCGCCACCTTTTGCTGCGATTACAGCTGTAAGTCGCTTGGGGTATGTCTATCAGTTGTGCACATCGAGAGACAAATATTTTTGCCCATTCCTCTTTGCAAAACCGCTCGAGCTCAGTGAGGTTGGATGAGAGCAGTTTTCAGTTCTTTCCACAGATTCTCGATTGGATTCAGGTCTGGACTTTGACAGTCTAACACCTGGATATGTTTATTTTTGAACCATTCCATTATAGATTTTGCTTTATGTTTTTTGGATAATTGTCTTGTTGGAAGACAAATCTCCTTCGCATTCTCAGGTCTTTTGCAGACTCCATCAGGTTTTCTTCCAGAAAGGTCCTGTATTTGGCTCCATCCAGCTTCCCATCAATTTTAACCATCTTCCCTGTCCCTGCTGAAGAAAAGCAGGCGCAAACCATGATGCTGCCACCACCATATTTGACAGTGGGGATGGTGTGTTCAGGGTGATGAGCTATGTTGCTTTTACGCCAAACATAACGTTTTGCATTGTTGCCAAAAAGTTAAATTTTGGTTTCATCTGACCAGAGCCCCTTCTTCCACATGTTTGATGTGTCTCCCAGGTGGCTTGTGGCAAACTTTAAACGACACTTTTTATGGATATCTTTAAGAAATGGCTTTCTTGCCACTCTTCCATAAAGGCCAGATTTATGCAGTATACGACTGATTGTTGTCCTATGGACAGAGTTTCCCACCTCAGCTGTAGATCTCTGCAGTTCATCCAGAGTGATCATGGGCCTCTTGGCTGCATCTCTGAGCAGTCTTCTCCTTGTATGAGCTGAAAGTTTAGAGGGACGGCCAGGTCTTGGTAGATTTGCAGTAGTCTGATACTCCTTCCATTTCAATATTATCGCTTGCACAGTGCTCCTTGGGATGTTTAAAGCTTGGGAAATCTTTTTGTATCCAAATCCGGCTTTAGACTTCTTCACAACAGTCTCTCATACCTGCCTTGTGTGTCCCTTGTGCTTCATGATGCTCTCTGCACTTTAAACAGACCTCTGAGACTAGCACAGTGCAGGTGCATTTATGCGGAGACTTGATTACACACAGGTGGATTGTATTTATCATCATTAGTCATTTAGGTCAACATTGAATCATTCAGAGATCCTCACTGAACTTCTGGAGAGAGTTTGCTGCACTGAAAGTAAAGGGGCTGAATAATTTTGCATGCCCAATTTTTCAGTTTTTGATTTGTTAAAAAAGTTTGAAATATCCAATACATTTCATTCCACTTCATGATTGTGTCCCACTTCTTGTTGATTCTTCACAAAAAATTACAGTTTTAAATCTTTATGTTTGAAGCCTGAAATGTGGCAAAAGGTCGCAAAGTTCAAGGGGGCCGAATACTTTCGCAAGGCACTGTATTTGTATGATTGTATGTAATGTTTTGTATGTTTTGGTGCGCTTTTTACACAAAAAGCCTTACTCCTCATCATCTGGTTAAACGTGGAAACTGTGTCTATCTTAATCTACATCACCACTTCTCATAAACTATTGGCCCCTTCCTATAAGCTTTTCTTAGCTTCTTTGGGGGACCCATTCACTCTACCCAATTGATTTTGTACCTCCGACTGTATTGTTGTAATGCCTGAAGTGGTATGGTGAATGAATAAACTCAAACTAAACTCAAACTCAAAGCTTCAGCTTCAAGTCCCAAATGCAGCTTTTGACTCCAAAAATTAAACACCTTGATTCTGTCAATTAATGCAGAAAAAAGCATGCGACTGAGCCAATTGGAGACTCCTATTTTATAACTCTACTAACAAAAATGTAGGTTTTGCAAATCATTTTATTGGATAAGGGCAGTATACATCACTTCTGGCCACTATTATCACAAGTGGGAGGATTTCAGTCTGTGAGGAATCAAATTCTTTACCCTCTTGCTAAAAAGATTGTTCTAAATACAAACCCTGTTCATTTCTCTAAACAATTATTTTTTTTTATCTCTCTGAGACAGTGGCTCAGTGGAGGTATTAACACATTAACGTCAATCATTTCTCTAACCTCCATACATACCCCCGACAATTGTGTTCTACAAACACCCCAAAAATAGCCCTCCACCCATCACGCACCTCAGCACCACAGCACTCTAATGGCTACTGGGAGTACTGCACACACACATAAATAAATACTGTAGGTACAAGCAAGCCAGCAGTCAAAGTAAATCACCAATTGGTAAAGAGCAAGCCTATTGGCTAGATCCTTCTAAATACAAACCCTGTACACTTGTAATATATAAAGATGAATCTGTGATTGGTCAGGCTTCCACACTGCACAGTAATCATCAGAAGAAAACAGCAGAAAACCTTTCTGAAGTTTCTCCAATCAAAAGTGTTGAAGGCAAAAGGCTCAATCAGTCATCAGGTAGACACGTCAACAACTCGTGACATTATTTTTAATAATAATAATAATTAAAGTTTAATATTCACCAGCTGGATGTTTTTAAACTGTAATATTCAGGTAATCTGCAACTCTTTTCGGAGGCATAGAAACTGTGTTGTCAGATTGGGTTTTACACCCAACTGGGCAACTTTTTAATTGGGCAGGTCAAAATTGTTTGGGATAATTTTTGGCTACCTTTTGTTCCATGTGGGCAGTTTCAACCAATCAAAAGTAAGGATATATATTCCAATAAATTGGGCCCTCCTCTCATCTGAGTAGTGAGATTGAGATTGACAGGACACTGAGTTTAGTAGCCTCAGTTTGACAGGCAATGATAACTAATGACCAACAAAACCAAATGTCATTTGAGTTTATTACAACCAGGTTTTCCTGTTCCAATTTTTATTCTGTCATAGGTCTGTGATAAAAGACTTATGTCTGTTCATATAAGTGAATGTGTAAAATTTAATGTAACAGTATCTAAAAGACTTTTATTTAATTTTTGACTCCATATATTTATTAGGGAAACTAATTATAATTCAGTTCAATTGTATTTAAAAGGGGCCAATTTATTACAGAAATTCTCATTGCACTTTTCCTAAAAAGCAGGTCTAGATCGTAATATATATAATATTTACAGAGACCCATCAGTTCCCAGGACTTGGTGACAGTGGCAAGGAAAAACTTCCTTAAGAGGCAGAAACATCAAGCAGAACCAGACTCAGCCCTTCCTAAATGAAAAATGTAGCTACTTTTCTGAGGTCTGGGCAGGTTCTAAACTTTGATTGGGCTTTTGGCAATACTGAGTTTAAAATTCTTTAAAGGTTGGGGTATGCGATTCTGGAGACAACGCAAGATCCTGTATAAGCTTATTAGCGGCAAGTCTGCTAGCCAACATTAAGAAGCTACTAAGCCAGTTAGCACCGAGCTAACTCAACTGAGCACGACCAAAAACAGGCAGACGTCACAACAAAGCTTCCCACAGCAGAACCACAATTCCTTCCCCACCTGACCCAGACGGACAGAGCCTGGCCAGCAGAGAAACAACGTCCCAAAGCAACCTCACTCCTTCACATCAGACTGGTAACAACCACTGGGCATAGCATGTTAGCTTAACACAGTGCTTAGCATAGTACAGTTTAGTAACTTTGCATATGTGACGTTACTGATGTTATTTCATTAAGATTTATCGTTGTGATGCTTTTCAATCTGTTCGTTAATCTGGTAGCCATTGCTAAATTGATGTTAGTTATGATGCTACACACAGGGTCTTTGCATGCTAACTAACTCCTGTTAACGTGTTACTATTAGCTTACAGATCACCTTTGCCTGCTAGCACGAAAACACACACCTCTAGCTGGCCTCCAACAGAGCCACACTGGTGCTAATGTAACTTTAGCAGAGTCACACGCTAACTGATATGGCTCGCAATTTTGAATGAGCTTTCCTTTGATCGATTTTACGTCCAAGCAGCCATTTTGGGCACACACACACCCACATACACACACATATTTTTGTCTGTAGTTTAGTGTATTGAGAGTACACTAAACTACGAAGCTAACAGCTACATTACTAATATAGCAGTCTACTAGTGGTTGACACAGTCTATTCTTGTGAATGCTCAAGTCAAACATGCAGCACCAATTCAACAGAAACACTGACCTACTTTCACTGATGTGGACACTTATCGTCTGTCTGTCCACCCACTCTGTCGTGACCACTTAGCAGACCTGATGAGACACAAAGAAAACAAATAATCAATATTACAATCTCTTGAAAAAAAACAAATGACGACATACAGTTCATTTATTGGTTTAAACAGAAAGCTGCGAACAGCAAAGTTCAACAGATATGGAATCATATTATTCGAAACAAGCAATGTCTGTGCTCATGTCAGAGGCTGTGGGTCACTCGGCCCGGACCCCTTGACAGGCCATGGTGTAATACTGAAAATGTTCACAGCTAAACATGCTCAAGTTTGTTGTGCAAAGAGAGACAGTTTGCAATAAAATATGTCTGAAGAGAAGACTCCAGTCAGATGTGCTGACTGCTTATTAGTCTTTGTTAGTCTGAAAGCAGGAAGAAGTAGAAGATATGCTAGAACAGACAGCAGTGCACATACACGCCTCAAGACTGTCTGCAGCAGTATTGTTTCTTCAACTATGTGTTTGTGTTTTCAAAGAGGACGTCTGTGCGCCAGCCGCTGCCCTCAGGATCAAAGGATGCTCTTTCCCTCTTCCTTTTTGTCCTTCTTGTCTGTGTTGCTGCTGCTGTGTGCACACATACACAGAAACACACACTAACAGTCTGCCTAGAGGTCTAAAAAAGCCTCCTTTTGAATATCAAACACACACTAAACACACTGTATCTCCAACACAGTTTGTGTACTGTGACAAAAAGGTCTGTATCTCACGTCTTTTTAACTCCATATCCCCAGATATTTGTCTTTTTCAAACCTGTAGTACTCAACCACCAAACGATGCCGACTCAAGAGACTTTGATGTTTAAAATCGGTGGCGTTCACCCATAAAGGTACACTTCCTGATTTTATATAGCACCCAACGGCACCTTCAAATCTCTAAAATGTCTTCCCAGCTCACTGTTGAAGTCAACAGAGGTCACAGATGAGTTTCAAAACACGATATTGGTCTTTTTTGACAAAATTGCATTGATTGATGAGTGCAGTTTTTTTTACACTGAATCCACTACATTTTCTCAGAAGCAAACTTTCTTTTCAAAATTTCCATTGTTTTTTAAAACTATTTTTTAAAATAATATTTTAACTAATTAGCTATTTGTAGCTAGTCGTGTATTATGGCTTTTTTAAATTGTATTTATTTCCATTGTAAACCCCTAATATGCCTTCCTGCGCTGCATGCACAGAAAGCTTTCATGCACGTGCTTCGTTGAACTGAACTGACTATGTGCTGACATAGCGTATTGCCTCATTTCCGGTTACTGGTGTTTATGTTACTGGTAGCGTGTAGTTTGCTGCTCTTGCTCATCACAGCTAATTTGTTCGATTCTTCATTACACTGACTAACTATCTGCTATAATGTTACATTTGAACGTTTATTAGTTTTGCCTAAGCACTTATAGTGGTTCAGCTTCGCTAGCTACCATTCTTTATCTTAGCAGCTAGCAATGGCTTCTCTCCCTCTCTCTCTCACCTGCTCTTTCTTGCTTGGTGTGTCAAATGTTTAACAATTTCTCTGCCTACTTTACTGCTGATGGTACATGGTAATAAATGTAGTGTATTTATAGCGTTGGAGGCGAGGTTTAGTGATTTGGAAACGCGTCTCCGCACCATGGGAACTCAGTCGGTAGCTGCTAGCCAGGCCCCAATAGCCGGTGCGGACCGTTAGCTTTGAGCCGGGGGATGGGAATCCAGGGCAGCTGGGTGACTGTCCAAAGGAAGCATAGCCCTAAGCAGAAGCCCACGGTTCAATTCAATTCAATTCAATTCAATTTTATTTATATAGCCCAGTATCACAAATCACATTTGCCTCAAAGGGCTTCACAATCTGTAACATACGACACCCTCTGTCCTTAGACCCTCGATTCGATTAAGGTAAAACTACCCAAAAAAAACCTTTTAACAGGGGAAAAAATGATAGAAACCTCAGGAAGAGCAACAGAGGAGGGATCCCTCTCCCAGGACAGACAGACATGCAATAGATGTTGTAAGTACAGAATAGATTTATAGCATCAAAACTATAACATATACAGCCATGATGGCAAAATTGTTGTATATATATATATTATTATGTTAGAAATGTTTAGGTGGTAAAACATAAGGGAAGATGATGGGTCCAGACGGACAACCGAGCAGCTCCAGGTGGAGCCCAACGAGCAGGACCCGAGCCACTCGTTCCCTGCACCATAGACACAGCAACACTGCCCCTGCAGGTCGCCATAGTCACAGATCCAGATACATGTCCGGACACTGAAATACCTGCTGAAAGTGACAGTAAGAAAGAAGAGACGGACGACAAAGCACAAAACTCTGGGAGAGGGAAGAAGTCAAGTTAGTGACATGCATTTATGGGATGAGAATGCATACGGATGGAGAGGAGGACAGAGGTGAAGAGAGAGAGGTGCATCATGGGAAGTCCCCCGACAGTCTAGGCCTATAGCAGCATAACTAAGGGATGGTTCAGGACTCTCCTGAGCCAGCCCTAACTATAAGCTTTATCAAAGAGAAAAGTCTTTAGCCTATTCTTAAATGTGGAGATGGTGTCTGCCTCCCGAACCCGAACTGGGATCTGATTCCACAGAAGAGGAGCTTGATAGCTAAAGGCTCTGGCTCCCATTCTACTTTTGGAGACTCTAGGAACCACAAGAAACCCTGCATTCTGAGAGTGCAGTCTTCTAGTGGGGTAATAAGGCACTATGAGCTCTGTAAGATACGACGGTGCCTGACCATTAAGAGCTTTATAGGTGAGGAGAAGGATTTTAAATTCTATTCTGGATTTCACAGGGAGCCAGTGCAGAGAAGATAATATTGGAGAAATATGATCTCTTTTCCTAGTTCCTGTCAGTACACGTGCTGCAGCGTTCTGAATCAACTGGAGGTTCACCACCAAACCTGCTCACGTTTCTAACAGGTTTCCCCACACATCCGCTTTGAAACCAACTCTGATCATTGGCAGCTCCATTTTGAGAAACGTGAAGTTAGCGACACCAGCGACCATAGTTAAATGTGTTCCTGGGACCAGAGTGGGTGACACTAAATCATATTTGAAACTGCTGGCTAAGGATAAACGTAAATACAGTAAGAATGGTATTCATGTCGGCGGTAATGACTCCCAATTACGCCAATCGGAGGTCACTAAAATTAATGTCTAGTCAGTGTGTACATATGCAAAGACAATGTTGGACTCCATAGTTTTCTCTGGGCCCCTCCCAAATCTGACCAGTGATGACATGTTTTTCCGCATGTCTTCATTCCATCGCTGGCTGTCGAGGTGGTGTCCAGCAAACGATGCAGGCTTCGTACATAATTGGCGGACTTTCTGGGGAAGACCTGGTCTGATTAGGTGAGACAGCATTCATCCAAGTTTGGATGATGCAGATCTCATATCTAGAAATCTGGTCGAGTTTTTTAGTGGACAACCCAGAGTTGAGACCAGGAGGCAGAGTTACAGTCCTACACGCTTCTCTGCGCTTCCAGAGCAGTTACCCACCCATAACCCCATATTGACGGTGTCTGCCCCCCGACCACTTAAACTAATAAAATCAAAAGTTAACAGAAGAGGAGTTATACATTAAAACTTTACAAAAATTACCACAGCAGATATAGCATCTCAAATTAGGAGAATTATATGTGGACTCCTAAACATCAAATCTCTGTCATCTAAAGCTGTATTAGTAAAAGATTTAAAATCAGATTTTCATATTGACTTATTTTGTCTTACTGAGACTGGGACATGAAGAATGAATCCACTCCCCCCAGTCATATTAATACTCACATTCCTCGAGGCACCAGCTGAGGAGGTGGAGTTGCAGCCTTTTTTGACTCAGGCCTATTAATCAACCTATTTGTTAAAGTGTACCGCGCTCCTGGTCCTTATTCTGAGTTTTTATCTGAATTCTCAGAATTTCTATCAAGTTTAGTCCTTTCAAAAAGAGTAAGTCATTATTGTAGGTGATTTTAATATTCATCTGGATGTTGAAAATGATAGCCTTAGTACTGTGTTTATCTCATTATTAGATTTGATTGGCTTCTGTCAGAGTCCCACTCACTGTTTTGGCCACATCCTCGACCTTGTTCTGGTATACGGCATTGAAATTGAACATTTAACAGTCTTTCCACAGAATCCTTCCTTATCGGACCATTATCTAAAAACCTTTGAACTTCTATTACTGGAGTACACACCACTAGGCAAATACTACTACACAAGATGTCTAGCTAAATTTAAGGACGTGATTCCATCTGAATTTAACTCAATGCTATGTCTTAACTTAACTGAGGACTCTTGTACTAATTTCAGTCTGTCCGAAATTGATCATTTGATCATAGTGCTGCAGGTTCACTGCGAATGACACTTGACTCTGTTGCCCCTCTAAAAAATAAGATAATAAAACAAAGAAGGTTAGCTCCATGGTATAACGCCGACACCCACAAATTAAATCAAACATCGCGAAAACCTGAAAGGAAATGTGGTTCCAACAATCTGGGAGAATCTTGTTTAGCCTGGCAAGATAGTCTTACAGTTTTTGCCCATTGCTGGAACACTCTAGACATATGCTTAAACCAAAGTAACACAACTTGAAGCTTTTGTTACCATACCTCAAACACATGTACCCATACCTTAAACAAGAGTGCTGCTTTGCACTCTAGTTGCAATTCTGCAACACACTTACTCCTTTATGCAACACACATGGTCCTGCATACTACACTCTATTTCATACATAAGACACTTCGTTGAAATCTCAGGGTGCCATTTGGAATAGACATCGGGTAATTGCAACCACTCAAATACACACCTGAAGACACTTACTTGCAAAACTGAACACCAATCAGCCAGCTACAAAAAGCGCTCAGTTTAGCCATTTCAAGAATTTTGACGGAGGGAGAGCAAGAGACAGAGGTCGAGAAAGAGGAAGAGGAAGAGGAGGCGGAGGAGGAGGAGGACAAGGTCGAAGAGGCCATGCAGGGACCCCTATTTCTGATGATATAAGAGCAACTTTGGTGGACCATGTCATCAACCATGGCCTGACTATGAGGGAAGCTGGTCAGAGAGTCCACCCACATGTACAGTAAGCCGCTTCACAGTGGCATCTGTAATATTATTTATTTTATTTTTTTTGCTTTATCTGAATTCATGTTACTGCAATGTACAATAATGAGTAGGCCTATTTGCTTTTTTGGTTGTTTGAATATGTGCCTCCTGAAAATATGCCTTCTGAATAAACAGTGAAAATCAAAGACCTGATCTGAAAGTGTATGCATATGATGTAAGTATGTGTCATTTTGTCATCAGAGTTACATTTTGACAAAGGAATGTTAGGTTTTGATTGCAGAGTTTAGGTTTTGATAGTAGAGTTTCAATTGGACACAGATGTCAATGGTATATTTCCCAGTGTTGTGTCATGTTTACCTGTGTGTAGAGTTTTGGCACAATGAGCGAAGTTTTGTAAAAAAGTGTAAAGTAGCTGTAATTAAACCTCTCCTTAAAAAGACCACTCTTGATCCAGGGGTTTTAGCCAACTATAGACATATATCTAACCTTCCATTTATCTCAAAGATCCTTGAAAAAACTGCTGCTAATCAGCTATGTGACTTTCTAAATAACAATAGTATATTTGAGGATTTTCAGTCAGGATTTAGAGTGCATATTGCATTGCCCTGGCCTCCAGCACCTCTTTGAGGAACCTTGGAGTTATCTTTGATCAGGATCTATCCTTCAATTCCCACATGAACAAACTTCAAGGACTGCCTTTTTTCACCTACGTAACATTGCAAAAATCAGGCACTTCCTGTCTCAAAATGATGCAGAAAAATGAATCCATGCATTTGTTAAGGCTGGATTACTGCAATTCCTTATTATCAGGCAGCCCGAAAAGGTCCCTTAAGATTCTCCAGTTGATTCAGAACGCTGCGGTACGTATACTGACAGGAACTAGGAAAAGAGATCATATTTCTCCAATATTAGCTTCTCTGCACTGACTCCCTGTAAAATCCAGAATAGAATTTAAAATCCTCCTCCTCACCTACAAAGCTCTTAATGGTCAGGCACCATTGTATCTTAAAGAGCTTATTGTACCTTATTACCCCACTAGAACACTGCGCTCTCAGAATGTAGGGCCACTTGTGGTTCCTAGAGTCTCCAAAAGTAGAATGGGAGCCAGAGCCTTTAGCTATCAAGCTCCTCTCCTGTGGAATCAGATCCCAGTTTGGGTTCGGGAGGCAGACACCATCTCTATATTTAAGAGTAGGCTAAAGACCTTCCTCTTTGATAAAGCTTATAGTTAGGGCTGTCTCAGGTGAGTCCTGAGTCAGCCATCCCTTTGTTATGCTGCTATAGGCCTAGATTGCCGGGGACTTCCCAGGATGCACCTCTCTCTTCACCTCTGTCCTCCTCTCCATCCGCATGCATTCTCATCCCATAAATACCTTCTTCTCTCTCCCGGAGTTTTATGTTTTACATCCTACACTTCTCATCATAACTATATATACTACAATTTTGCCATTGTCATGATAATTGTATTTACAATGATTTTCTGCTATAAATCTATTCTGTACATACGACATCTATTGCATGTCTGTCCGTCCTGGGAGAGGGATCCCTCCTCTGTTGCTCTTCCTAAGGTTTCTATAATTCTTTTTTCCTGTTAAAAGGGTTTTTTGGGTAGTTTTTTCTTAGTCGAATCGAGGGTCTAAGGACAAAGGGTGTCGTATGTTGTACAGATTGTAAAGCCCTTTGAGGCAAAATGTGATTTGTGATATTGGGCTATATAAATAAAATTGAATTGAAGTGAAATGAAATGCCATGAAAGAAAAACAAACCTTGCTGTGAAAATGAACAAGTTTCAGTCCCCAATGCTACACATCCACTGGATGTAAAAGTGTCAGAGAATTTGGAAACTGCTGGCTTTAGAAACTTCCCCTTAACTTTAGAAAATTGGCCTCCTCTGCAACAGAATAGAACAAAAAATTATTTTGTTGTCCATGGTGAAATCCGGTGCAGCATAATGTCCCAGGTTCTGTTTCTGGCCTTAGTGGGTCCCAGACGCCACTAAGTTGTTTACATGCAGGCAAGTGGTGCTGCTGAGCTGCGTTCTCATTTGGTTACATTTCTCAGCAACCACATTTTCTCTGGCCATCATAACATGTTACTGAACATAAAACAAAACATTTAAAAACATAATGTTCTCTGCATGTATCTACTGAGGGCTATTTTGGGTCTATCTCACCTACCTAATGTGAAGTCATATAAGCAATGAGAGATGTTGCTTAAATGACTAAACACAGCAAGAGTGCGATTTCCTTTTGTTGGGATTAACTTAATTTTGCGATGAAATTCTTCATACTGCATGAATGTAAATGCATCAATGTACTCAATGTATGTGTTATAAAAAGTATATTTAGAGTGGTTACACTTTCCAAATATCACTATTTATCAGTTGTAACATCATCCTTAACTTGCTCTGATAACTGAAGAGTTCATCCAAAATGTGTTTAAGCAGTACCCCCGGCTCTAACTACAGTATGGCACATATTGAACATCTGGGGGAGAAATGTTTAACTGGGTTAAGTGCATTACCAAAGGGCACAGTAGTAGCATGCCCTACTTGAGGAGAATGTGTTTGTGAGTGAGGCTGCAGTATTTGTATTACTACTGATATATACAGCAGAGACTCTCTTCGTCATCTTGTTCAGCAGCAGCACTGGACATGCCTGAAGTTCTGAACCTGACCCAACTTCATCCCAACAACATTCTCCTTGAACCCAAAATGACCGGACCACTGCAGCAGTGCAATATCAAAAAAATTATAAATATTTGGAAAATGATGCTTTGGCTCACTGGTTTATGGTGAGGGTTGACTGTGAAGTTACTGTGGATTACTTAGATGAAGGCCTGGGTAAGGCAGTGGTTACAGTTAAAAACACAGTCCCCCCATTTAATGTGCAATGCTTTTCACTACACCCTCAGCCCCTGCATGGTCCACATGTTGTAGTCCTGTCTGCTTTCCCTTCTCACCTATTCCCCTTTCCCTGGTGTGTGTGTGTGTGTGTGGATGTGAGGGGCGTTCCTGCACAGCTGAGGCGCATCTGCTGGAGCACCAAGGAGTCACACCTGTTGCTCATCTCCACTATCAGGCTGTGGATTTAAACCAGCGTCCTCCAGAGATCGGCGCCAGATCTTCAGCTTACCCCAGTGGTAACTTTTCGGCCGACCAAATAGCTACTTATACAGATAAGTATCGACACATATTAAGTGGATTCTGACCAAGTGTCATTTGTGTCCAGGACCCCCCCCTCGCTGCGTCTGTTTACCTGCCTGCCTACGAACAATATCGCCACACCACGCTTCTCCGCGGAGTACAACGGAGTCATCCGCCCCGCCGGTGCCTTGCCGCTCACACCCCCCAGGCCACAGTCCTCCTCAGTCTCCTGCGTTCGCCCTGCTTCATCGAGCCCCTCACACACCAGCTCCCATACTAATAAACACTGTTACTCCATTCCCATCCTCCTCTCCCGAGTCTTGCATTCCGGGTCCACCTTATTCCCGGCAGTCAGCGCAACAGTAAGATCTGGCCATACCTTATGGACCCTGCAGACTCCAATCCCGACCTCCCCTCCCTTCACCGTCTCATGGCTCTACAGGACCAACGTCTGGGTCAACAAGAGAACATCCTCCGCGCACTCTCGGAACAGAACCAACTACTGGTAAACCAGGTTTCACAACTTTCCGCACAGTTATCGGCCCTAATTCCCCGTGATGTTTCCTCTCCTATACCCCCTGCACCCCTCTCCACGACCGCAGCATCGCTGGGCGGAGCTATCCCCAAGGAATCCCACGCCACGGATCCGGAACCCTTCTCGGGGGACCTCGGGAGGTGCTGGAGCTTTTTGCTACAATGCTCCACAGTATTCAGCCAGCGGCCCAATACCTTCCCAACAGACCAAACCCAGGTACATTATGTGTTAGGCTTACTAAGGGGAAGGGCCTTAGCCTGGGCCGAGGCTTTCAATAGCCAACGCCCGCTAGCTCAGCTATCATTCCATGAGTTTACGACCATGTTGCAAGATATTTTCGACTACCCGGACTATCAGGGGGACGCGGCGACTAGGCTACTTCACCTCCGCCAGGGAGCAGGAAGTGTGGCGGAGTTCTCAGTTGAGTTTAAAGTATTAGCAGCTAACACCCGGTGGAACGAGGAGGCGTTGGCAAGTGTCTTTTTAAACGGCTTGAACGAAAGGCTAAAGGATGAATTGGCTACTAGGGAGGAGGCCGGTAACCTGAATTCTCTTATCACCTTGGCAATTAGAATAGACAACCGTTTGCGTCAGCGGCACAGGGAGAGGTCTCGCCTCGCCTTCAACCCGGGACAAGCTTCGATGCAAGCCCCAGTTCCACCTAAGAACTCACCTACCGAACCCGGTGCGACCTCAACTCCCACCACAAGGGAGGAAGAGGCCATGCAGCTGGATCGGACCCACGTATCCCCGACAGAGAGAGCTCGGAGGTTTCGATCAGGTGAGTGCTTTTATTGTGGTAAGGCAGGCCACGTAGTCAACCACTGCCCGGTGCGGCCAAAAGACGGGGCTCGCCGGTGACTGTGGGGGTCGCGGTGAGCCGAAACCACATCCATTCCCCACCTAAGCCTTGCACCCACTTATCAGCCATTCTCCATTGGCAGCAGGAGACTCTCCCCATCCAAGCATTAGTGGATTCTGGGGCAGAGAGCAGTTTTCTAGATGCCAAAATGGCTAGGGATCATGGGGTCCCGTGTGAACCGTTGAGTGAGCCCCTAGCTGTCAATGCACTGGATGGCAAATTACTGACACACGGTACCCCTCAGGCTACGACTATCCGGCAATCACTGTGAACAGATTCGGTTTCACCTTATCCAGTCACCACACTCCCCGCTCGTCCTCGGGCATCCCTGGCTAGAACAACACAATCTGCACATCGATTGGACCCTAGGTAGGATTCTCAGTTGGAGTAACCATTGCCATGCCTCCTGTCTAACCTCTGCTCTGTCCCCAGAGACGACCTCAGGCACACCACCCCTTGCACCTCCAGATCTAACCACTGTTCCCCCCGAATACCACGACCTGGGGGAGGTTTTTAGTAAAAGCCGCGCCCTGTCCCTTCCTCCCCACCGCCCTTACGACTGTGCCATTGACCTCCTGCCCGGTCAGTCGGCTATACAGTCTGACGGGTCCCGAAAGATTGGCCATGGAGAAGTACATCAAGGACTCCCTGGCGGCCGGGATCATCCGTCAATCCTCCTCACCGGTGGGCGCTGGGTTCTTTTTCGTGGGTAAGAAAGATGGCACCCTGCGACCCTGTATTGATTACCGCGGACTGAACCACATCTCAACTAAAAACAGGTACCCACTGCCCTTGCTAAATTCGGCGTTTGAGCTCTTGCATGGCGCCACAGTTTTTTCCAAACTGGATCTTCGTAATGCTTATCACTTGGTCCGAATAAGGGAGGGTGATGAGTGGAAGACTGCGTTTAACACGCCCCTCGGCCACTTTGAGTACCTGGTAATGCCGTTCGGTCTCTCCAATGCACCAGCGGTCTTCCAGGCCCTAGTCAACGATGTACTGAGAGACTTCCTTAACCACTTTGTGTTCGTGTACCTTGACGACATCCTGATCTTTTCTCGTGAATTAACTGAACATGTTTCCCATGTATGCCAGGTCCTGCTGAGGTTGCTGGAGAATAAGCTCTTCATTAAGGCAGAGAAGTGCGAGTTTCACGTTGAGACGGTCAGATTCCTGGGATTTGTCATTGAGAAGGGGCGGGTGAGAGCCGATCCAGCCAAGATCCAGGCAGTTTCGGAGTGGCCCAGACCCACCTCCCGCAAGCAACTCCAGCGGTTCCTTGGATTTGCGAACTTTTACAGGAGGTTCATCCGGGGTTACAGCGAGGTAGTGGCGCCGCTAACCCAGCTGACCTTGCCGTCTAGAGCATTCGCCTGGTCATCAGAGGCGGAGAGGGGATTTGCCCGGTTAAAAGAACTGTTTACCTCCGCCCCAGTCCTCACCCAACCAGACCCAGAGCGACAATTTCTTGTGGAGGTGGATGCATCAGAGACGGGCGTAGGGGCAGTGTTGTCGCAGAGAACGGACCAGGATCAAAGGATTCACCCCTGCGCGTTCTTCTCCCGTCGGTTGACCCCAGCAGAGAGGAACTACGATGTCGGTAACCGGGAACTGTTGGCGGTAAAACTAGCGTTGGAGGAGTGGCGGCACTGGCTGGAGGGGTCCCACCAACCCTTCGTAGTTTGGACTGACCACAGGAACCTGGAGTACATCCAGAACGCCAAGAGGCTAACCCCAAGACAAGCCAGGTGGGCATTATTTTTTGGATGTTTTAACTTCACACTCACGTACCGGCCCGGATCCCGCAACATAAAGCCGGACGCGCTTTCCCGGCAATTCACCCCAGAGGAGGAGACAATTAGCCCCGAACCGATCATCCCCGGCCCCCGCATCGTGGCCGCCCTAACCTGGGAGGTGGAAGTGAGGGTCCAACAAGCCCAAGGCACCCAACCGGACCCCGGTCCCCCCGGGCTCTTGTTCGTCCCAGAGACAGTCAGAGCCCAGGTCCTTCACTGGGCCCACGCCTCACGCTTCGCCTGTCACCCGGGGGCGACTCGCACCCTCTCCCTGCTCAAAAGGAGGTTTTGGTGGCCAACCGTTGAGGCAGACACCCGAGCCTACGTGGCAGCCTGCACAGTCTGTGCCCGTAACAAATCATCCCATCAAGCCCCAGCAGGGCTTTTACAACCTCTACCGGCCCCTGGCCGCCCATGGTCCCATATATCACTGGACTTGTGACTGGTTTACCCATTTCCCGGGGACATACGGTAATCCTCACTATTGTCGACCGATTCTCCAAGACAGCCCACTTCATCGCCCTCCCCAAGCTGCCTACCGCTCAAGAAACGGCCGACTTGCTGGTACACCATGTAGTCCGCATTCATGGCATCCCCTCAGATATCGTTTCGGACCGTGGCCCACAGTTCACGTCCCAGGTGTGGAGGGCCTTCTGTCGGGCCCTAGGGGCCCGGGTTAGCTTGTCCTCTGGGTTCCATCCCCAAACTAATGGCCAGACGGAAAGGACCAACCAAGACCTAGAGGCTGCTCTGCGCTGCGTCGCGGCCTCAAATCCTGCCTCCTGGAGTACCCACCTCCCATGGGTAGAATATGCCCATAACACCCTAGTCAGCACGGCCACCGGTAAATCGCCTTTTGAAGTTTCACTGGGCTACCAGCCTCCATTGTTCCCCTCACAGGAGCAGGAGGTAGCAGTCCCCTCGGTGCAGCAGCACTTGCGACGATGCCGAAGAATCTGGAGGGAGACCCGAGCAGCACTGGCCCGGACCGCGGAGTGAAACAAACGCCTGGCAGATCGCCGTCGGAGACCAGCTCCCGACTACACCCCCGGACAGGAGGTATGGCTGGCTACCACCAATATCCCACTTAAAGTACGATCCCGAAAACTAGCCCCTAGGTATATTGGCCCATTTAAAGTCGAACGCGTCATTAACCCCACCTCAGTTAGACTCAAGCTCCCAGACACCCTAAAGATCCATCCTACCTTCCACGTCTCCCAGTTGAAGCCAGTCAGCACCAGCCCCTTGTGCCCGCCGGCCGTAGACCCCCCACCCGCCCTGCTGGTTCACGACCATCCCGCTTATTCCGTGAGGGCCCTATTGGACTCTCGACGCCGGGGTAGGGGGGTGCAGTACCTGGTGGATTGGGTGGGCTACGGTCCTGAGGAACGGACTTGGGTGCCCAAGTCTTTTATCTTGGACCCTCAGCTGATAGCAGATTTCCACAGGGCTCACCCGGACAGGCTGTCAGGGTCGCCAGGAGGCTCCCGTTGAAGCGGGGGTACTGTTGTAGTCCTGTCTGCTTTCCCTTCTCGCCTATTCCCCTTTCCCTGGTGTGTGTGTGTGTGTGTGTGTGTGTGGATGTGAGGGGCGTTCCTGCACAGCTGAGGCGCATCTGCTGGAGCACCAAGGAGTCACACCTGTTACTCATCTCCACTATCAGGCTGTGGATTTAAACCAGCGTCCTCCAGAGTTCGGCGCCAGATCTTTAGCTTACCCCAGTGGTAACTTTTCGGCCGACCAAATAGTTACTTATACAGATAAGTATCGACACGTATTAAGTGGATTCTGACCAAGTGTCATTTGTGTCCAGGACCCCCCCCTCGCTGCGTCTGTTTACCTGCCTGCCTACGAACAATATCGCCACACCACGCTTCTCCGCGGAATACAACGGAGTCATCCGCCCCGCCGGTGCCTTGCCGCTCACACCCCCCAGGCCACAGTCCTCCTCAGTCTCCTGCGTTCGCCCTGCTTCATCGAGCCCCTCACACACCAGCTCCCATACTAATAAACACTGTTACTCCATTCCCATCCTCCTCTCCCGAGTCTTGCATTCCGGGTCCACCTTATTCCCGGCAGTCAGCGCAACACCACATTCTTTTTGTAAATCCCTTTCTAATTTGAACCATGACAATTAAGTCATGGTTTCAGACATGATAGGGTCACTAATGAGATCACCATTTAGCCTCACGAGAAAGCAATTTTGATACCAGTACGCGAACATTGGCATGTGTGTAGAAAAGTGTTATATATGCAGTCCATTTACTTTTGTACTGAATTGGGATACTATTTTGAGGTACCCTACTTTGACTTTAGTTTTACTTGAGTATTTCCATTTTGTACTATTTTATACTTCTAGCAGTTGATGACGGTCACTTGTCCTGCCTATAATGTCATCTATGATGTGTTTCAATGCATCTTGCGGTTTTTGGTGGTATCTAACTACCACTTCAATAAGCTACCCACAAGCCTGTAAGATCATCAGAGACCAGCAGCCACCTGGTCTGTGGAGGTTCAGCTTTTGCTGGATTTTTCCACAGGACTGGTGTTTGTTCATCTCAGTCCACAAAAAAAAACATGTATGTAAGCACTGTCAAGTTAGTTGAGATCAAGATGGTGAATTATGAGGCAAAATAGTGAAGAGAGAGTTGAAATCACAAGTTAAAATCTAAATATCAGTATGGGACAAATGTCATTGTACTCCAGCTTTCCTGATGTGAATTGTATAACACATGAGTGTGTGCTGAATTACCTAAGGTGAATATAATTAACATGAAATGTACAATCAATATTAATCATAAGGAAAATGTAAGTGAGAATGTTTTGATATCAAAGTCATTAGGAGTTATTGTGTGTGTAAGATTGAAGCTGTGTGTGTGTTTGACATCAACTGCCTGTGAAGTCGAAAAGAGGATAGAAGGATGGCAACACGGTAGTGGATGTGTAAGAGGAAAGCAGCTTCTGACAGTTGGAGTGTCTAGATGAATGTTTATGTCTTGATATGGGTCTAAATGAATGTTCATGTCTTAATATGGGGGAGAGATGAAAAAGAGAGTTTTTGGCTGTGTCATGCACCGAAGACGGTAACATAAAAGACGGAGACAGAGAGAAAATCGAGGTTACATCCTGGTGCCTCTTCCTCGGAACACATCTGTGAGGGAATACGTGGGCTGTTACATCTACCAAAAAGAACTTTGAGAACTTTGTCACCAATATAGGATTTGAGCACAAAGAGGATAAACCATTAACCGACCAGAGAATCAAATATTTGGACTAAAGTTCCTTTTTTGCTCACTCTGTGGACATGGATGTGAGATACTGAGAACATTCTTATGAGCTTTGGACAGAGCTGTGAACTGTTCATCAGAGACTTGGTCCTCTACAGGAAGAGTGGGATCGCTCTGGCCAGAGAAACTACTCGCTCTCTCACCCAAAAGCAGATAACTATTGAATTTAAACTCAGCTGATTTATTGTTTTTATGATTTATTCTATGATTCATTCGAATGATTTAATTGAAGTTTGAAATGTGAACTGAGTTGTTTACCACTGCCCTTGCTAAAGCTTATTGCAATAAATAACCAAATTATAGTTAAAGTATTTGTGTGACATTGATTATGAGTTCATTGATGGTAGTAAAAAGTTAGGTTGTTGTGTGCATAACATCTTACAGGTTCTTACAGTTTACTCTAGCCAATAAAATTAACAGTCCCTTGGGGTTCGCCCGAACCACTAAAAGCCATCCTAGCACCATAACAAGAGCCCAGATTATTTAGAGGAGAGCTGCCGTTAACGAGCGCGACTGATAGTGGTAGCTGACGCACAAGGGCTATTCGGTCGGTTGCCATACGGCAGAGGAAGCAGGGTAGACGCTCGGACGTAGGCAGTTAGAAGCTAGGCATGTCTCTTCGCCACCAGCTTAAACAGTCCTCATTCAATACTTTAGGGTAATACTCTGAGAGTCTAAGGATCGGACCCTAGAAACAGAGAGCTGGTCCAGTACCTCCCGTACGGGGGTTAACTGATTGTGCCAATAAATAGTACTGCAGTATGCTATCCTAAAACACAGTGCATGCTAAAATGCGAACATGGAGCTACCACTGCTATCACTCAACAATGTCAGCATGGAGCAAAGGGGTTTGGTAATTAAATGTCATTAGTCCTAAAAAATCTATTCACTTTTGCAGACAGAAAGCTGATTTCAATCACTGTACTTTCTTAAGCTCATACCATGATCACTCATTTAAGATCACATAAGTCCTAGTTGTAAAATAATTACTCTCAATAAGTTAGTGTACCTGGTGTACTGAAGCTGAAAGTACTGAGCAGTATTTGGTCTTAATGGCATTACAGTACATTAGTACTGATCTCAATAGATATGACTTCTATCAAAGTATCCTGCAGAAGTACAGATTGTCTCACAACCATACTCCTGTATACATTATTTACAAGTGACATCTTGGATTGCCTACAATCACCAAATAGATTGTGGGCATGAAACCAAGGAATGTTTTTTTTGGAATTAAGAAGAGTATAGCCTTCTCAAGAGTTTTGTTACAAAAACATGAATGTTGAAAACATGCAATTATTCATTATTTATATTTCCAAATGTTATGTTTTTAGAATATTTTTAGCTTTACAATATTATATGTTACTTAATAGTTTCTAGCAGTAATCTGGGTGTGTTTCCACACAGACTGTACATAGAAAAGACTGCACTGAATGTGTGAAGTGAATAAAGAAACGACTGATGTTGGCAACGCTCTCCATCAAACACACCAAAGTGTAGCTCTCTCTGACCTGTTTTCAACAGCCTCATGGGACAATAAGGAGTGTGTGTGTGTGTGTCAGTGTGGGCACTTTGATGTCCAGTCTATCACCTGCTATTCCCTGCTGATCCGAAACAGGTCTAACACTCACCAATTCACTAATGACTGTCCCAGAGGTGTGTGTGTGTGTGTGTGTGTGTGTGTGTACGTGCGTATGTACACCTCGATACATGCATGGTACCTCTCACCCCGCCACACATCCCCAACCCCCTTCAGCTATAGCCTTTGAACCTAGTCCATTACTGTGCTACAAATGCACAAAGCACACACACACAGTCTGAGAGGTCATGGCAATAAATAGCTGATACACACACTAGAAGGTCATGGGTCACATGCTAAAGAGGTTGTTGGGTAAATGTCTATGATATCATTTGGTATGTGTGTGTAACATCATAATAAGTAATATTTGTGAATCCAGATTCAGTATTCAGTAAAGCACAGAAATAGTGTAATTATGTTATGTTAAATCATTACAGTTTGTCATCCTATAACTAATAAGTATTTTAGCTTTGGGTTCCATCACCAGATTTTTGGTGGGTTTTTGTTTTTGTTTTTATTTCATGTTTAATCCCTACAAATCAGATATTCTCTTCTTTATTCCATGCATTTTCTAAAGCTTACAGCAGTGCTGTGGATTGTAAAATATGTTTCTCCTACCTTTACTGGCAGCATTTAACTTCAGTTCATTTATGAAAATCAACAGGCAGAAACTTGCTTATGCTGGGTAATTCATCGCAAATAGATTTTGTGATGCCATCTGTAACCACATTTCCTTGTGTGGTAATGCAGTGATGTGTTTATGTGCAGGTGAAGGGTTCTGAAATCTGAGATGTGAGAGTTGGCTGCTGAACTGCTCTGCATTAATGAGCTCAAATCTAATCCAGCAGACGCACAATAAGAGGACTCTGACAACTACATTAAAATACTCCTGTTCACTGTTCAACACGCCTACCTCCAGTTTTATGGGGATATTAGTGAAGACAACAAGAATTTTCTAAATCACTAAATGCAAAACACAAACACTGACTTCTGTCAAGGTTTGTTTTACTTAGTTGTAGAAACAGTAATAGTTGTATAGTAGTATGACCAAAGGAATTCCTGGGGTCCTGGAAATTCTTCATTGTCCTTGACAAAAAGGTTCACCTACTGTCTTTTTGTGGGGCTTCCTAGCAACATAGGGAGGGCCAGGGGAAGCTTTCCTAGGGCACCGAATGTGCTAGGCCCTGCCCTGGTTGACAATATTGTAATTTGGCACAAAGCATCATTAAATTACAAACCCTAATTTCTACATCTCACCTCGACGAAGACGGCTTTAGTTCCCTTTACAACGTTTACATTAGATTCAGCGTTGCAGACTAACTGAACCCTTCCGCTGACAGACATTATGTATGTATGTGTGAAATTAACCCTTCTTTCCTCAGCAAAGCCCTGCTCAATTAACCCCTCGGCCCCTCTATGGAAGCAGAGCAGGGACAAAACAAAGCGGTGTCAGATTGCAAACCCAGCCCTCCGCATCAAGCACAACCTCCAGGGAAGGTAAGATGGCGGAAACGAGGATGGAGGATGGAGGGGGTGCGGGGTGTACACGTGGTTGCCAGGCGATACGTCGGTATATGTGGATATCATGCTTGGTAGGAGCTTGATGTTGCAGAATGACCTACTTTTAATCGAAAGGGAAAGAAAGAGTCACTGGAAAGAGGTAGTGGGTTAGTGTGGATTAGGGGTGAGAGAGGAGAGGATACAAAGTGGGGGCACAGCAGGTTTCCTGATTTTATTTTATAGACAGAAAAGGAAAGAGCAGCAGGGGAAGACAGGGATGGACAGAGAGGATGATGAAAAAGATGTCCCAGAGGGTCAAGCAAGAGTGGGGAGATAAAAAGGAAGAAACAGCAGAGAGGGGAAGCTGTAAAAAAGGAGAGAGAAGAGGATGCAAAGTTGATTGACTGGTCAAATATATGTGTTTGTGTGTGTGTTTATATTTTTCCAACCCTGAGGGGAAGCGCCCTGCAGCTTGATCCCAGAGATATCAATCCCAGAGTTCCCAGAGTGATGTGAGCTGCAGCACTTCCTGTACACAGCCTCTTTTATGAGGCTTTTTTAATAAATGATGACGGCCCCCTGCAGCAATGGGAATACCTGCAAGACATGTCATCAGCACGGTTCGACAGACCTGGGCGTGGAAGGCCAATAAATTTGGACCGAAGCTGATGTTTTGTGCTTTTAATGGCAATATATATTGATGACAAAAATGAAACATTCCAAATATTCAGTATTTCTTACATAACTGTAATTCAGTTGGGGTGGGAAAAGTGGAAAAGCACAGAAATTGAAACAATATTACTACTATTACTGCTGCTGTAGCACTACTACTACAGTATGCTTAAATTAAAACACTGAAATTGCCTGCATAACATGCACATGCAGTATTTGGGGTATCGGTTGTGTGCAAGAATTGCTAAGCTAAGGTTACAAATAGTTAATTTGTAAAAGGAAATACTAGCAGCGATTACAAAAGTAACACATCTGCACACATTATGAAAAATATTACAATACCAGCCATGCTCAACACAGACCATTTATGGACGTACACATTTTGACGCACAAGCGGAAATCGAAGCTCTCAGCCTGTCTCACAGCAGACATTTTGACATGTCAAACACGTGTAATTACTAACATTAACCATGGCTGCATTCCATTTAGGCATTTCACTCCCAGAACTCTGGTATTGTGTAGCCATGCTGGATCACTTACATTGCTTTCTGGTACTAAATGGAGATGAGATCATTAATGTTATTTGTTAGACCTGTAAAATGTACGCTATGAAATCGATCCATTACAGCTTGTAATTGCATATTACAAACCACACCACAGTGGCCTGAGGCATTAATAAAGGGACAGTTCCCCCCAAAATCAAAAATACATATTTTTCCTCTTACCTGTAGTGCTATTTATCCATCTAGATTGTTTTAGTGTGAGTTGCCGAGTTTTGGCCCTTGAGATGTCTGAATCTTTTGAATAAATGGGGAATATATGGCACTCAGCTTGAGGTGCTCAAAAATACATTTGATAAACTCAACAGCAACATCTCTTTCAAGAAATCATGACCCAGTTACTCAAGGCAAGCCATGGTTTTGTTGTGAGCAATTTCATTTAGTAACTATTTTCTTTCTACCGATCAGTTCCTGCATGAAGCTGCCCACAACAAAACTGTGGATTATCTCATGGAATCAGATGTATTTTTTTCTCCAAAACTCGGCAACTCACACTAAAACAACCTAGACGGATAAAAAGTACAACAGGTAAGAGGAAAAATATGTATTTTTGATTTTGGGGTGAACTCTCCCTTTAAGGGATAGCTTAAAATGAGCCAACACTAGTGATTACACTGGAATCACGACATGATCACGATCATGATCAGATCAGTCAAACTGCACAATATCAATCATATACCATGCCAGTTTTTAATAAAAGTTCAATATCAGCCATGAAGTCTGTATCAGTCTAGCCCTAATTAGCAATATGAAATTACCATGATGCCAACTGGGTGCTCATATCCACAATAGCACTGTAGGTTTATGAGTATGTTCACACAAAAGCTCCTCACACAAGACAAAACAAGCAGAGCACACACAAGACCACATCATGTCAAGCCATCCAAATCCTCTGCAGCTCTTCCAGAACTGTGAACCAACTCATACTGTCTGAACAGGAAACACAAGAGAAGGGG
>CM022473.1:3181867-3214082 GCA_011952105.1 Coreoperca whiteheadi | reverse complement strand
GGGGCAAGGGGGCACCCCAATCATTTCGTTACCCCCTGTCAGTTTCTACCCATCACATCCACAAAGACAGGATGGAGGCTGGCAGACAGACAGGGAGGCTGGGGGAGGAGAGTCAAGAGGAAAAGAGGTTAAAGATGTAGACAGAAAAAGATCACCAGACAAAACCAGAGGAACAAAAACAACAGAGATGTGTTGTTAGAGAAAGGAAAAGGAAAGAAACAAAAAAGGGGTAGTACTGACTGGTGATATAATTTATTATAGTAGTTAAATACCAAAGATTCAACAATTAAAACAAAATAAGGGTCTTCTACCAAGTGCATTAAAGGGTACTTTAAAGGAACCCCTTTAAGCAAAAAAAAAATGTGTTTCCTTGTGAGCAGAGGAAAAGTGAAGAAATCTGAATTGACAGAGTCAGACAGAATAAGCAGAGAACGAGAAATGTGTGGAGAGTAAAATGGTTGTAACTTGAACAGGTCAGGGTTGAAAGGATAAAGAGAGACGAAGAATGAAAAGGGGAGAAAGAAAAGAAGGGAAGTGGTAGAAAGACGAGCAGAGGGGTCACACCCTGCCAGATGTTGTCACATTGCCTCACAAAGGAACAAGGAGGTCAATCCTCCTGTCCATCCTCAAGTGTTACACTTTTATACACAGATATTCATCTGTGTACATACTGTATGTGAATGAAGACAACACATTTCTCAGTAGGCCAGAGTAACCTGCCCTTCTATTAATGTCAGGTCACTGTGTTTTGTGGGTCATGTTTGCTTAATTTACTGTTTACTGTCTTATTTTATTGTATGTTTGGTATTTTATTTTATTTTATGCTCTGTACTTTTATTTGCTGGATTACTGTGAATTAAATGGTGGTGTGGAATTGTTCATTTTGTTTTTCCTTTGTAAAGCACTTCATTATTATTACAAAACTCAAGATGGGTAAAGCATGTACTGTATCTTCACCTTCTCCCACTGACTTCTGTGGTGTTTCCCTCCTCAACCCCTGCAAAGTCATGCCATTGAAGCTTGTACTCTTCGGTTCCCCACATGCTCTCTGATTTTTTCCTCTGACCTGTCCTCACATCACTACAGTTCCTGAAGAGTAGGAATAGGTTAACCTCTATAATTTGGCCAATTTGACTTCCCCCAATGAACTGGTAGCACTGAATTTCCACCTGAAAACAACATTTCTCACCAGGACCTGGGTGTAGCAAGGCTTCCTGAAAAAGAACCCTCCTCCTCTGAAATATTGAACACCTCCTGCTGACATCCAAATCACACTAAAGACGTCCCCTCTCACCTTTGTCACAACATCACGTATTCATGACATACAAAGAGGCCATTTAGTGATCCCTCCAGGCACACTGTTCTCAGTCAAAAGCCACACCCACCCACTGGGAGCTGGAAGCCACCTAACTATGTTCACCAGCACTATAAATGGCTTTCCAAAATAGTATTTAAATAATCAAAGAACAAAAGGACCACATTAAGCCTACCACTCCATACTGATTCAGACATGATTTAACCATCTGTTTCTATGATGTTGAAGTCAAAGTCTTATTTCTATGCTATATTATAGTGACCATTACCATATTTTTTCAATATGCAATAATGCTCTTTACATTGTAAAGTAGTCCGCTTTGAATCCGCATGACCAGGCCATCAAACAGCACTCTTGGTGAATCAGTGAGCATGCGACTGCAGCAAATGAGAGGGCAGCAGACAGCTAGAGGTTAAATAAATGTTAGGTCGGCTCTGAGGGCTCAGCCAGAGGCTTATGACAGCACTGCTGCAGCTCTGCTTCACTGGAAAAGGCTTATTAAGGCTGAATCCTCACAGCAGCCTGTCTACCTGTGTGTGTGTGTGTGTGTGTGTGTGTGTGTGTGTGTGTGTGTGTGTGTGTGTGTGTGTGTGTGAGATGCAAAAGATGAAAATTTGTCCAACTAGGAAACCACTGCACATATAAATAGGCTGATCATGACACTGATATAGCCTGACAAATATTTTTTAAGGCCATGGTGAGTCTGGACTGGTCTGTGCTAAATAGAGCAGGTCAGCATAAATAAAATGTCACCATGAATTACATCATCTTGTAGTACACAGGAGTTTAGGGTTAAAGTGTTTGCCAGACATTTTTACAACTGCAATCCAGGCCCATCTGTACATGATCCCGCAGTTTGTGGCAGTTTACAATTGAGATTTGAATGGAAACAATTGTGACCTTCAAACATTAATCCTTGTCAGTTTCAGTTCAGATTATTTTTTATGTTTGTTGTTGTTGTAGTTTACTGTAATTGTAACCTATACTGGATACAGTATTTTACATGTGTCTGTTGTTTGCTGAGCTAACAGTGTTATGCACACTACTGTAGTAGCATGACAACTGGGACATTTTTTGTTGTGATTCTCCATGTTGACTGATTTGGGTACACAGAGGGAAATCAATGATATGTTCCTCAGTCTGCAGCATTGGTCTTGTGTAGTATTTGGTGAACCATTGTATAGTTGCACCCTCTCTGTGTACTTAATTTACAGTACTCTAATCACTGAGAATTAGACTTGCTAAAAGTGTTTTAGGTTAGCAACAGCAGTGTGTAACTGCTTCAAAAAGACTGAAGTCATATGAAATGTGTGTGTTTCATATGGTAACAAAATATTGTTTTTATAAAGTTGTGTATAGTTTTGACAAAAGTGTTCTATTTTGCAAATGATTTGAAGTGTTTTGGTGTAGGGTTGTGTTAATTGTATGTAGTGTTTTGACAAACCGGGCCCTGTTTTCAAAATTGTGCTTAAGCAATGGATAAAAAATGTAAGGGTATGCTTTGGGTTCAAAATTAGAATTAGTCTTAGTTTAAGGTTAGCCAATGGCAGGCCCTCACATGTATAGCAATACAAGAATGTGTGTGTGTGTGTGTTTGTCTCCAGAGGTAATGTTCCTTTGTGCCAGCCAAAATAAATGAAAGGGTGCAGTCTGCCCCCCCCACTCACACACACACACACACACACACACACACACACACAAACAGACACACTCCCCATCTTGTTTTAAATTGCCCCTTCCTCGCTCTTCCTTTATCCTCCTTCATCTCTAGTCTTTTGTTCTCTTTGCCAAAGTGATCTCATATTTGATTGTTGATTGTCTCCGTCTAATGCAAAACTCGCTCACTCTTCATCACTCCATCTTTTCACCCCAACCCCCACCCCCAACCCCCCGACTTCAACATCCTTTTCAACTTCCTCTTTTCTCCTTCCCTCCACTTCCATTCCTCCTTGTCCAATGAGAAGACACCCTGTGGTCACCAGGGTTCCCTAGCAACAGCCCCACAACCCACAAGGGGAAGGAGGTGTGGGGAGATAAGGGGGATGGTGGGATTTGGGGGTAAGAAGGGATGAAGATGAGGAGGAGCTGAATGGAGAGACCAACCAGGCAGGAGTGTAAGGCTGGAGGTGTTTGCCATTATCAAAGCTTCGCATCTGACGAGAGTGTGTGTGTGTGTGTAGGGTAGGGAGAGAGATGTGTGTTTTAATGTCACAAAAGCTGAAGTCACAGAAACAAAGAATACTGAGAGCATCATTTCAAAACCTGGCCACTAGCTGGATAGTGTGTGTGTGTGCATGCATGTAAATGTGGATGTGTGTGCGTATGCATGCATCCTAGACCTGACTGAGGAACAAGGTGCACCCAGCAATAATACCCCACGGTCATATTCCATTGCCTGACTAATGTTCATCTTTCTGTACACATAAAACCAAAATTGTTCTCAATAAAAAAAATGTTTTTCTACTTTTTTTAAAACAGCTTAATAACACAGCGATGGGTATGATAAACAAGCAGGCTGCCCTGTAAGCTCCCAAGTGACTTATTGAAAGAGTAAATGAATAAACATGAATTAGATATGCTTAAGGGGGATGTGGTTTTATGCCTAGACACCAGGCTAAACAATTGCTAGCCTTAGCCTTTCTCTCAGATTGCAAAAAATAATGCATGAAAGACTCTTGACAATAAGCCACTGTAAGTCACTTTCAGCTCAATAGCTCAAATGTGATGTAATACGGCATTACATGAGTCTGAATCTTTGATGGTCTGACTATTGGACAAAATGGAAATGGAAACGGACTGTACTTGTATAGCGCCTTTCTAGTCGTCTGACTACTCAGAGTGCTTTCACACTTATCACATTTACCCAGACACACACATTCATACACTGATGGCAGGAGCCATCATTCACACACACCGAAGGCCCAGCTTCGGGAGTAATTTGGGGTTCAGTATCTTGCTCAAGGATACTTCGACACACGGCTGGGAAACCAACCTTCCGAATGGTAGACAACCCCCTCTTCCACCAAGCCAAAGCCGCCCAAAGAGTTTGAGACCACGCGTCTTGGAGCTAGCAAGGGGTGCCAAGTTGGAGTCGAACCCGTGGCCGCCACGAGGACTAGTACCCCTTTGAATGTTGGGCAGGCGCTCTATCGACTGAGCTAAGCGCGCACCAATTAGCAAGTATATAACTTGCTTACAAGCTGTTGATAGTCAATGTTTTGCTTTCGATGGTAACCAGCCATAATGACATCAAGCTGAAAGCTAATGTGGAAGCATCTTCAGCTTCAGTTTGGAGCCAGCAAGACAATTTATAGACATCCATTAAAAAAATCACAACTCCTCTCACAATTAAACAAATAATTCAAATACAATACAATAAATATATAACATATCTTCCTTTGTGGACCAGTTTGAATTGAAGAATAGCACTGCTAACAAAATCACACTAACTTGATGACAAATACCAATACACTGCATTTCTAATAGCTGTTTTGCTACAAAAGCCCACAGCTGTTTCACTAGTGGAAAATGTTTAATATGAAGCAGCAGGGAGTATATCAGAGATAGCCTTGGCAGATGTTGCCCTTCATATTAACTGCACATGCCAATGCTCCTAATATGTTCATTTCAGCAACAAGACAACTCAATATACAATACATTCATGTGTCATGTGCAAGTGTGTCTGATTCCTCAGTGGACTGCTGAAGTCATGTGTAGGGCTTCCATTAATATGTCATGAAGAGGCCTCACGCAGGACACACCTTTTATAGCTGCTTTAAAGGACAGTTCCTCTGTGAAATTTGGTATTCTACAGTTCAATCGTAAATGCCAGTTCACATTTTTCCTGTATTTTAGCATTTTCTCCACACGCATACTCTTACACTGGACAGAACTTATTCTTTCTTCTTTTTTTTCTTAAATTTACCATAATGCAACTACAAAAAAATGTGAGTAACGGGTTAGCTTTACTGGCTGGATTAGATTTTTCAGAGATCTGTTGAGATATGTAGGGGAGTATTATGGCTTTAAAAATGCATTGACTGTGTCCTTCTATTGATTGATTGCTTTGTATTGTAAGAACAATGGTAAGATAAGGCTTCATCCTATTCTTTATACAGTCTTTCAGTAAAGGTAACTTTTTACTCGAGTTGACGACAACAAAAAGAAGAAAAAGAAGATTAAGTAGATAAGTGAAATTTCTGCCTGCTTTGTCCACAGTTGTTGTTGTTACAACTACAGAATTATGTAAGTTACTTGTATTTCTAGGCGTCTTTCAGCACCCTCAAGGTCACCTTACTTGTGTAAGTCGCTTTAGATAAAAGCGTCTGCTGAATTACTAAATGTAACTGTAAACCACAGCACGTTTGTTTGACACACTGTAATTCTAATAGTTTTGGAAATATATCCAGACATGTATAGTTCCATTTACAGATTTGCATATTAGAGGAGTATATCTATTGGTCTTGGCGGAGGTCTGCGCTCTCTGAGTGCCCTTTGAGTTTTGTATTGTTTGTAACTAAAGAATTAGAATTTTACTTTCAATCTACAGTATTTCACACCAGTGGACTTGGGAGTGTGTTATCTAATGGCTGTACCATTATTAGAAAAAATGTTTGCTAATTTTGTTGAATCTCTCTTGAACTTAAAGAAATTGAAACTTTAAAAAATAATGATCAGCAAAAACTTGAACCACACTGAAATAGCCCCTTAAATCTGCCTCTTGCTCATTTGTCTGTGTGAGACGTACATAATGCGTGTGTGCATGTGTGCGTGCTGCTCTGTAAGCTTGGCTACAAGGCCTAATTTGCCAGCGTGGGCCCATCTGCCTTGAGGTTACCACGGTGATTTAAGTCATTCTGCCTATTGGCTAGTCTGTCCTGCAGTCTCACACACACACACACACACACACACACACACACAAACAGTTGTCCTTTCCAATTTCTCTGGCATAATTATACTATTACCAAATTTCATTTTCCCAGGTCTCTCTCTCTCCCTCTCCATGCTTTTCCTCCTCCTTTCTCTTGCGCACACATTCTGTAAAATCACATTAAATCCATTATCGGATATGTGTGTCCACCTATAGGGATACAGTGAAAAGAAACCTCCTGTCCTCCATCTCCTTCTCTATTCATTCATTATGTAGGATGATATTACCTCTATCCCTCCCATCTCTCCTTCATCTTTTCCTATGGAAAACACAGCTGGTCTCATACATTTTCATGCCATCTGGAATTATGAACAGATTCTCTTCCCTTGTCATTATACTCCTCCTCTTTTTGTTCTTGTCATGTTGTTATTCCTTTTTATCCTGTTTTTAGATGATGTTTGGTGTATAATATATAGATAATATACAGAATATTCATAATAACTTTAATCAGCCCAGTCGCCAGAATAACATGTAGCCATTTTACGTTTCTGCAAACCACAGATACGTTGAAAGTCGCCGTTTTAATGCATATCATGTCAACATATCTACAATATCCATTACATGGAAAATGACGTAGTTCAGATGAAATC
Source organism: Coreoperca whiteheadi (assembly GCA_011952105.1). Lineage (NCBI taxonomy): Eukaryota > Metazoa > Chordata > Actinopteri > Centrarchiformes > Sinipercidae > Coreoperca > Coreoperca whiteheadi. The sequence goes on along the minus strand of CM022473.1, from coordinate 3,207,247 downwards.
CTCTAGAGCAGACTTCCATACATGAAGGTGGAGGAGAGGTCGGTGGCGTGATCAGTAGTCAGAACAGCAGAGACCTGTGTTTGAGACCACTATAGCTTCCTGTTTCAACTGACAAACGCCTAATTAAATGGTTTTTGTGCCTAAATATAATCATACCTTAAAGTTCCAGTATACAGGATTTAGTGGCATCTAGCGGTAAAATTGGAGTTTGCAACCATTTGAATACTGCTTGTCTCACTCTTCTGTTCCAAGAGTGTAGAAGAAACTACAGTGGCAGCGAAACTCGCGAAAAAAGCGCAAAAGGCCCTATCTAGAGCCAGGGATTGGTTTGTCCTTTCTGGGCTACTGTAGAAACATGGCAGTGCAACATGGCAACCCCCGTGGAAGGGGACCCGCTCCTTATGTAGATACAAACGGCTCATTCTAAGGTAATGAAAACACAACGATTCTTGTTTTCAGGGGATTATACACTAATCAAAACATACTTGGAAATATTATATTCCATTTCTGCCAATAGCTCCTCCTAAATGTTACACACTGGACCTTTAACCACAGTGTTTGAAAAGTAGAGGATCAGCATTTGAAACATGAAGATTCAACGTATCTGTGGTTACCAGAAACGTAAAATGGCTAGATTTTATTCTGGCAATTGGGTCGACTTTATTATAGTGAAGAACCACATGACCTCTTTGTTTCAGCCCCTCTCAGCTCTCATGTCTTTATCTGGCTTTTTCTTGGCACAACAACAGCTCAGTGTGCATATGTGTGTGTTTGTGTGTGTGTGTGTGTGCTTGTGTATTTGTAAGATGAAGTGCATGCATGCACATTTAAACACTGTGAGGAAAGGCTTAATTCATTAAAATTCAAATTTATCATGTTAAAATGACTGACACTGGAGCTAACTGCCCATCACTGGTGCAAGTGTGTGTGTAGTGATTACTGCTCTGGTGGAGTGGTTAAAAGGTGTGATAAAGTGTATCTTTGTCTGTGAGTGTGTGTGTATGGATACACATTTAAGGGGATTAGGCAGCAGGATGATGGTGTGCGTATGTGTGTGTGTGCGCATGCACGCTTTTGTAAGGATGGGTGGGTGTTTTGAGGGTTTTTTTGCTTAGTCTATAAGAGAGATAGTGTGTGTGTTTGTGTGTGTGTGTGTGTGCGTGTGCATGCTTATAAAATAGTGAGAGTGTTTGAAGGTGCTAACAAATCTAATTAACACTTTGGAGAAAACTATCAGGTACATAATACACACACACACACACACACACACACAGGTTTGTGGCACTATCTTCTTGGGGACCCATCATTGACATAAGCTTTCCCTAGTCCCTTACACTAAATATAACCATCACAGCTAAATGCCTAAACCTAAACCTTAACCTAATTCTAAGCCTAACCCTGTGGGGTCCAGCATTTTGACCCCACAAAGGAGGTGGGATCCCACAAGTAAATGGACTGTACTTGTATAGCGCCTTTCTAGTCGTCCAAGTATTACCCATACACACACATTCATACAATGATGGCAGGGGCTAACTGCCCATCAGTACAAATTAAACTAATCATTTACACACACTCACACGCTGAAGGGTGCTTCGGGAGCAATTTGGGGTTCAGTATCTTGCTCAAGGATGCTTCGACACATGGATGGGGGAAGCCGGGATCGAACCGCCGACCTTCCGATTGATAGACAACCTGCTCTGCCACAGCTGCCCCAAATTAAACATTTTATATTCTTGTGCACAACAGGACATTTTTAAATAAGGATACATTTCCAATGTACTGAAGAGCTACATCTCTGCATGATTAATGTGTCTTACAATAACTAAGTCTCAAAGTCTTTAACCAAACTGATAAACAGCATTACAGCAGTTGTGTCTTAGCAGATCTTGAAGGAAGTGAATTTGAAGTCTCCTGCAATTTTGATGTAGCTGATGACGTCCATGCCATCACGGTTTGGAAACTGCACTTCTTGTCCGTCAGGAAGCTCCACTTCAAACCCATCTCCAGCCAGCTTCAACACAATCTTGACATCTGCGCCCCTCTGTTGAGCAGTTCCCGTTCCTCTTCGCCCCAACAACCAGCAGTCTTTGAGTTGCAAACGAGAACAGCTCCGTCAGTATCATCATGGAAACAAGGGTTAAAGTGCAGTGCCAGGTCATCTGGAATCTCTCAGCATCATGCAGAATTAGCCCCTTTACTTTCACCTGATCTCCAGCTCGCAGATTCACTTTCTTCAGTTCAAGTTGGATGCACATTCTGGATGCTGGTGTTTGCAAACAGTCCTGGAGATGACGGAAGATATAAGAAGATGGTCTTGGCACACAGGCACAGTCTTCTGTCCTTTTTAATTCGGTTTCTGTTGTCGCACAGGTCTTTGATAACACCCCAGCAAGTATAGGGGGCTCCTGGTTTTTGGACCCCACGAATATAGTAAAACAAGAGCAAACACACACACAAACACACATCCCTCCTTCAGAGGAGACAGTGGGCTGTTTCACAGAAATCATTTTAAACACAAAGCACTTAGTATTAAATACAGAATTAATTAAATAAACTAAACTATATTTATAGTTACAAAGTGCTGTAGGAACAGCACCCAAAAAAACCTAGATAAGACTATATAAAAAACATAGACACACTGAAATTATGATTTTAGGAAATACCAGCGAAAACAAGATGGTTTTCAAACATGGTGCCCTGGTCTTTGCTTCATGGAATTTGAGAAAGGCTGTTCCAAAGTCAAAGAGCAACAGCAAGTTTAAAGCCAGTCCCAAAAAGTCAGTGAAAAGAGGCTAAGACTACATCCAAACTAACCCTGATGTCCAGCCATGACTGAAACATTGAAGCAATAGGAAAATGCCTAAATCTTTTCTTCTTCTTCTTCGTACTTTTTCAGTGGGAAAACTACAAAATTTAATATCACTGAGATGTCAATCAAATCCCCAAATTACCAAGTATTTAGGTCACAATGACAATGGTTACAATATTGACATAAATAGAGAGCCCTGCAGAGGATGATTAAAACCGCTCAAAACATCATTAGTACCAACCTACTGAGCATCAGTGATATCGGTGATGTGAGGTGCAGAGCCCAAATGATACTAAAGGACAGCACCCACCCCAGCCACAGCCTGTTCACCCTGTGTCCAGCTGCAATGAGACACAGAAGGATTTCCTGTCGTACCACCAGACTACAGAGCAGCTTATTACCTCAGGTTATGAGACTGCTAAATTCATCCTCAGCACTCCACTATGTAAAATAGTTTTCATTTATATTTCTACTTCCATTTCAATGACTTATTATTTATTCGCTGATCTACTGTATATTATTTTCTGAGCATGAAGGAAACTTCAAAACAGTTTTTTTATTATACAACCCTGTGTTGTAAAATGATCAATAAATCTACCTTGTATCTTGTTAATAACAACAGCTGTACTGAAAAATTGGCATTTAAAAATGAGTGATCACAGAGTGGTTTAGAACTGTTGAAAAGCTGCCCCCCTAACTACTACACAACCCTGATGGTGTCTGACCAGGCTTACATCATTGCTTTCCAGAGGTTTTCTTTTCCCCAACCACACTAAAATGAACGGCCAACTGTGTTTCCAGATGTATTGACTATAGATGTTTTTTGAAAAGTTCTGTATTTGGGAATAAAATCACCTGCTGGGTAAGGATGGAAAGCAAAAGTGTGTTTTCAGATTTTGCGATCTCTGTCTTGTTTCCATTAAATGGCTTTCTCCAGATTCCTGAGACTGACTAAGGCAATACAGAACTTGGTGTGTACATGGCATAAAAGCATGGATAACTTTACCTGAAACTTATGATCGCAGTAAAGGCCTGACTTTTGTAATGTAGTCAGCCTGTTACTTCAAATGATGGTCAAAAATGCAAATGGGCATTGAGCATAGTGAGGAATGATGTGGTCCACAGAGAACCCAGGTGTACCAAGAACTGACTCCTGCGACACACCACGCATTCCAGGAGCTGCTTAAGAACCATGTATCATCCCCTTTTATGGCCACCGTCTGAATCTATCCACAAAGATGCCATGGTCAACAATGTTAAATATAACACTGATATACACTCTTACTAATCTACTTTGCATAGCATTTTGCTATGTAACAAACACAACAAAAAGGTGAAGTGGAGATCTAGAAATTAAAAACAAATCACTTAGGATGGATGGATGGATGGATAGAGGAATGCTGAGGCATATATCACCTCTACCCATATGTCATATTTTGGTAACTGGGTCATTTCAAATAAGAGATGATCAAACACACGCTATCCCAGCAGTAGCATTGGTCACAAATTAAAGGAACCATTTCACGATTGAGTGGAGCAATGGCCAATGGCAAGCTGAGCCCTGAAACCTAAAACTAAATTAAGTGGAATAATACATGAGAACAAGTCACCCCAAAATTGCAATTTTAGATTGAGGGCAGCCATCACCTCGTTTACTATAATGGATTTATGACATCTTTTCAGAAGAGGTACATACATATGTGACGCAAACAACTACTCTCAAAATAGCAGAGAAGAAATTTTAGAGCGAGACAAACTTCTTTCTTTCTGTTAACACTACATTTCCTTTGATTTTTCTGTTTTTTTATTGTTTTACAAGTTTTACCCGTAAAGTTTTGGCTGTGCACCAGTTAATGTCTTTCAGCTGTAACATGTTAATTGGCTTAACCAGGTTAGTCAAGCTCATTTAGAGTCGCTGCCTCTGAATGACAAATTTAAATGAGAGACAAGACCTGGAGGTTCCTGTATGGGAGCATTATGGTTTCCCGGTTAGTTGCTGCAAAAGTGGACAGCAGAAATGACACTAGTGTCAAACTGTATGCCAGTATTGTGCAACTGAAGACAGGCATGTCTGTGAATACACTGCAAACATGTCATTTACGACCTCACACCTCGAATGTGTCGATTAGCGGAACGAGACAAAAAGAGACTGGAAGGCAAGGGGAGAACCTTAACGTTCAGGCAGCCTCTCACTGCAGATTCAGACCGTGCCAAAGTAATAACTAATTCTGAGAATTTATCGCTGCAGATATGCGACCATACTTGGTCGTAGAGAATATAGAAATATGTGCATTTTAGGGTGCTTTCACACCTCTAGTTCGGTTCATTTGGTCTGAACCAAGGGCAAACAATTATACATTGTAGCATTTTTCAGCTTTTTTGGTTCCTTTTCACACCGAACTGATTGCTTTGGTTCGAAACCAGTTGAATCGAACCAAAATGCAGTCATATAACAACATCCACATCATTCATTGGCCATGGCGTATTTCCTAAACTGCTTTTCGATTGGTCAGAATTTACATGCGGGAAAATTCCAATAGAAGAGGAAAAGCCAGCAAACAACACGGAGTCAACTCAACTGTGGAGATACGACTACGCGGGCTGGTTTTGTCCCTGGCCAGAATCTGTTACATTGGTTGTATACACCACAATATGCAAACAATACATTTCTATAATGAAGCGCGGATGCGGCTTGAAAACAAGTGGAGGCGTGCATTAATTCTTCTTAACTCTAAATTGCTCATCTTCTGAAAGCATTACTTCCTTACAGTGATTTATTTCCTGTTAGATGACGGGACAGGACATAGCTTTGTCTTACATCTATACATGTAGTAGCTTTCTGATTTGAAAAGATCTTCAGTAGGCTGGGGGGGTACACTACTAATGCATACTGTCACCATTGAAAATACACAAAGTTCAAGCACCCATTTCAATGGGTCTTCCAATCTTCAGCTAAAATTTGTACTAGCAAGTTCTATTCACTTACATATCTAAATTCCTCTTTCTCTTCCTGTGTGAACATTACATCTGTTTTCTTTTTGGAGTGATGTGTGTTCAAAGAATTTGTCTGTCACAAATAATACAAGAGATGAGAGAAAATGGGCAAAATATGGCGACAGGAATAAAAACAGTGGACTGCATGAATGTTAATGTGAGATAGGATATGTTGTGTCTTCTGCAGCACACAGCCCTGACCTGAGTAGCACACACACACACACACACACACACAGATGGAGCCCTGTGCAGTAATGTAGGTTAAGTGCCTGGCTCATGGGCACAACATCTGTATTCCCACCTGGCATCAGACAAGTCTGGGTTTGAGCTTCTTTAACATCTTCTACCCCTTTCCACCTCTCACTCATCTAACCCCCTATTTTCCTCACTTTTTTAGCTGTTTTATTTTTTTACCATCACTGACTACATTTTTCTGCATATTAGTGTGCTGATTTTCCTTCTGGGGAAACACCTTTCATAAGACAGCCACTGCAGCACTTTAAAGGCATCACAGTGCCAGAAACATTACCATCCTGATCATCAAATAACAAAAATCCTGTTCACAAATGTCTCACTTTTCTTAACTTGATGGGGGGGTGGTGATTGACGATCCGCTAAACTTCAAAAGTCATGTCGCCAGCACCACCCGGAACTGTAGATTCATCCTCTACAACATCAGACCTTTCCTATCTGAGCAGTCTACAAAAGTCCTAGTCCAGGCTCTTGTCTTGTCCAAACTGGACTATTGCAATGTGCTGCTGGCTGGACTCACTGCTTGCACAACCAAACCTCTGCAGATGATCCAGAACACGGCGATAAGAGTGTTCCTCAATGAACCGAAGAGAGCACACGTAACTCCTCTCTTCATTAGGTTACACTGGCTCCTGGTTGTCGCCCGCATCAAGTTCAAAGCGACGCTCTTGGCCTACAAGACCAACACTCATTCTGCACCATCAAATCTTCACTCGCTAATACAGACCTATGTTCCTGCCAGGTCCCTGCGATCTGCGAACGAACAACGTCTGGCTGTACCATGCCAAAAAGGAAAAAAATCACTCTCGCGCACCTTCTCTGGATCCGTTCCACATTGGTGGACTGGCCTGCCTGCTTCTGCAAGATCAGATTCTATTGCCACCTTTAAAAAGCACCTGAAAAATGCATCTCTTCCGTCAACACCTAACTGCCAATCATTAACTTCTTCTTCCTTTCTATCTCTTTTCATAAAAAAATAAAAAAATAAAAACATATCCTATCCTTAGCTTTGTATCCTGTGCTAGGCTTTAATTTTTTTGATGCACTTATGCTTTTTGTTACCTTGTGTTGTTATAATTGCTTCCATTGTCTTCCTCATATGTAAGTCGCTCTTGATAAAAGTGTCTGCTAAATGACTAAATGGAAATAGAAATGTAAAAGATGGAGCAACACATATATGTTATATGGTATCCTGCTGTCAGGATATTTATTTCATGATATTGACATAAGAAGCTTTGTTTTTATGGTGATAACAGGAAAACAAAGCTTGTGAGGTCCCAAAAGAATTATCAGGTGATCACAAAAGTGAGGATATTTCACATTGAAACAGTAATTCCTTGCATTGAAAAAGGTCACAGCATCACTTCCACCAGCAGGGTTTCTATTTTGTTCATGTGAAATGGACCATCAGCGCAGAGGATAAGTGTCAGCACTTTGGTTCTTGCTGAACACAACACAGTTTTTAGGCAGAATATTTCATGACAGAAATTTGTTTAGTGCTGCATGCAATGCTTTTTTAAATTTGAATATTCTAATGATGAGGGCTTATCCGGTGCTATCTGGCTACACACACTTGCACATGTGAGAGAGAGACACACACACTCACACACACACACTTTGAGCCAACAGATTAGGTGGACATGGCAGAAGAGGAGTCATCTACAGCTAAATCTCTACAGTTACGTAAACATAACAATCCACGAAGCAGCAATGGAGAAGAAATACAGAGGGGGAGCAGACTGATGAAAAAATATGTTTCTGTAATCCTACTATTGTTTCTGTTTTATTTCCATCGGTTTTATACTGATTTAGTGCTTATTTTATGCTGATAAAAATTGGGAGGGAAATGCCTGTGTCCCACTCAATTTGGCTGTATTCTGCCACTATTTGCTGTTCTAAGACATCAAAGATGAAACTACAATGAAGTAAACAACCATAAAAAGCGAAGGGCTTATGCCATACAGTCAAGAAAAATAAATCACAAAAATCACAGATTGTTTTTGCGACAAGTTTATCACATGTATCAGAGTGATGTGTGCATTTGAATCGCATGCAACTTGCAACTCATAATGTGACCAACCTGTGTTTGGTTTCAGTGCGTAGCACTTAGTTCAATCTGAGTCAAAAATCAATTATCTAAGTGGGTTTTGAATGTTACATTTGCTAATGTCTTTTAGGAACTTTTTGCCAAATTTTTTAGATCAGCAGTACGAAGTCTTTGCACCAATATAAGATCATGTCAATCAAACAACTACCAATGCATATATAACATGAATTAAATTGAAAGACAATATTTAAGAATTTCCATAAAATATCTTCATGTATGCAATGAATTTACATGACAGATTGATATCACCATTAAGCGGTGGGTAAATGAGGTTTCAATGGGTCACTGAGATGACATAGGCAGTCCATTAGTGTAAATTTATGAGTGCATTTTTAGAAATATACATTACAATCCAACTCTGTCATAGAGCTTGTGTCGGCATGAGGATGTGAAAAACTGACAGTAACCCTGTAAGCATGTGTATACGATGTATGTGTGAGGGACAATACAAATGACACTTACACTACTATCATATTCCAACTGTGGTATCTGTGGTATTGTTGTTGAGAGGCCGGCTGGTAGAGGCTGCGTATCATATCAGATTTTATTGTGTTTTTCCACAGAAAATATAATAATGTCTCTAAATGACTCTTTTTCTGGTGTCAAAATGATCCACACGACAACTTTAAATCAAATTCACATCCGTTTCTCCGCTTCCCAACAACAACATGGCTGGCATCAGATACATTCTTTCTAGAAAAAAAGTCATGTATTGTGGGTAGATAACAGAGTGACAATTTGTTCTGATCTTTTTTTCCCTTTGGCCATAGGGGGGATGGGATGGTTACTATGAGACCTCTCGACCAAATACTTGCAGTGAAAGGCCTGTCGTTGTCCATTATGGTCTCTCTCTCTCGCTCTCTCTGTGTGTGTGTTTTCTGGGTGCATTAACTTCCTCTTCAAAACGCTCCTGAACAAGGGAATGGCTGTATTTGTGTGCTTGTGTGTGTGTGTGTGTGTGTGTGTGTGTGTGTTTGTGCATGCTCTGGCACTCCCACTACTGTCCACCCTCAAAAAACACTTATCCACATCATAACACTGACACACACCTGCAAATGAAAAAAAAAACACAAAAACAAAAGACACTTGAAATGTATTAATGCAATAATCCTCCCACTTGCATATATCACACACAAAAACACACGTATACACACACACACGCACAAAATAGCTGTCTGTGTGAGAGCTGTCTGATAAATGTGTGTAATGTGCTAAGTGTTAAAAACCCCCTACGTAAAAAAAAAAACACTTAGGCCTCACACACACACAAACACACACAGTTACACATAGTACATACAGTATGGTTATACTCAAGTTATACTGGAGCAGAACTTCCCGTTTTTACAGGATTATTTTTGACCTGTAAAATCATTGGAAAAAGATTTGTTCTTCATATATTGTACAGCAGGCTAGAAATGGTGTCACTCCTTGGCTAATTTATCCATGTCATGTCTATTGAGCCTTGCCAGACTAAGTCAAAGTATTTGTCCCGAACCGGTCGGTACAGGATGTTCTGGTCGGTATGCAACTTCCTTGGTTTAGAATGTCTTCACATGTGAATTTGTTGTGTCTCCCCTATATAAACGAATGCAAGCTGCAGTTGTTCAGGAATTATCAACGTACGATGGAGCATTCGGGACATTATTGTGTTACTTATTTTTGTCATGTATTTTTTCTTATGGATAGTATGCCAGTATTTGTGTGCCTTAAATGTTAGAGTAAGAATTATAGCCAATGAGCCACTGCTGAATGTTTAGATTTCATTCAAATAAATGACAAAAATGTTGCTTTCTACATTTTTTTGTTTGTTTTCCCTGTTGAACCAAAAACGTACCAAAACCTTGACCCTAAATCCGAGGTAGGGTTACTGAACAGTGATATATATATATATTTACACATACCAATAAGCTTTATGATGACACCTGGATCAAAACGTTAGCTAGCAAATAAGACAATATTATCTAAATCAATCAGCAATGTCAATTAATACCATTCAATACTACTAATATTAGGAGAGCTGGTTTGAGACAGCCAACACTAAGGTATGAGACAATTAACTATTATCCCATCATATCTTGTGTGATGTTTGTTATGCAAGAACTGAAGCTAACTCTGCTGTTGATCCCATTGTAGGTATGTGAAAATAAGGCAGATATCTAAACACAAGTACATTTCAAATTGAAATATAAGAAAACAGAAAGAGCCAGAAATTAGTCATTTAAAGCCAGCTTTAAGAGTAATTGTGGCCAACGAGGTAACATGCACACAAGACATAATCGATATCTTTACAATCAGCTGTGGCAGATGTACTAATCAATGTGTGTGTGTGTGTGTGTGTGTGTGTGTGTGTGTGTGTGCGTGCGCGTGTTCTCTTCAGTAACAGCCTAAATAATCACTCAAACAGCCAATATGGAGACATTTAACAAACAAAACGTAAAAAAGAAGCCAAACAGTAGATGAAATATTCAACATATTTTTCAAATCCACCATTTAAAATGTGTCAAATAATTGGGAGCTACAGTATACAATGCACAATAGCACTAACTGTTGTAAAGCACATGGCATGCGGGATAAGTAATTCAAGAATGAATTAAAGTTTTACAACTGCATTCAGTCATACACAGAGAGCAATTACATCTTCTAATAGAGTTTGCAGTGGTTTCTGTTTTCAGGGTGATAGGGAAGAGAAGAAAGCAATGACAGAATAATGTGGACAAAACGAGGGACAAAGGGGGGGTGAAGAATTCAAACCCACACTGTATTATGTTGTCTTTGAAAATGAATTAGAGTTCTCAACAAAGAAGTGTATTTGTGAGACTTTAAAGAACACAATAAAAAAACTTGTATGTTTTCACAAAAGTTGTTATTGCTATTTTATCTTAATGCTTGGTGTTTGCTATGAATTTGACATTTCATTATATTTTTAAAGGTGGCTAGAGTCTACTTCTGTACAGAAAATAATAGCGGCAAACTGAGAGGAGGTTGGATTATTCTCCCCTTCACAAACACACACACACCCTAGTTACACAGCCATACAGTATATAGTTACCTCTGTCAGTGCAGCTCTTGCGTCCAGGTGTACAGCAGTGCTAGGTGACTGTGTTGTATCCCCACCCCCATCAATCCTTCAGCATCCAAGAAAATGAAAACAGCAAATACAAAGACTGAGCGTCTGTCAGTCAAATCCACCACAGACAAACAAAGACAACAGAGGTAACGCCTGTAAAAATGGGGGGAAACACTACACTATATACATCTCTTTCATTCAAACTATTTTCTTCTTCCTCACTCTCTCTATCCCTTTCTCCCTCCGTCTTTGCACTCGCTGTTTCCCAGTGTGTACACTCTCTCTCACACACTCATTGATTCTCCATCTGTCACCGCCCCCTCTCTTTCACCCCTCCCACCTCATAAATTATTAATGAGCCTCAAACACACACACACACCCACACACACACACACACACACACACACACACACACGCTCCACTGCTGTCAAACACACTCACACACAAACAAGTCAAATACTGTGGACACCCATTGCACAATCCACTATGTCTGTATGAGTCCTGAGAGGCATGTTTCTTCTTGATTTCAGAAGAAATGTGCAGTTATTTGTTGATCTCAGCCAGGATGCTTTTGATGGTAAACTAAACAAAACCATGAACATTCCTTAACCAAAACAACATACAACCGGTTTCCCCCGTCTACAGAAGCAATCCACCAATCAGAGCTTTTGTAGGCAGGAATGACGAAAATGTACAGGCCATTTACAGAAATAACAGTCATAACCAAAGTCACTAGGAGACATCCAAAAATATTCATGGGAATCCATCCACCATTTGGGCGTGGCTAAAAATGACGAAACTACATTTATGCTTTACTTACATTACTTGCTTAGAACCAAGAAATGAAAAATTGAGAAGGGGGGGGACCGGTGGTGCAACAGACTTCAGAATTGTTCTAAACAGTTTGATTTTAACAAACTATCTCTGCATTTAAGCAAGACATTATTCAATCATGTATCAACTTTACAAAGCACACTTACGATACGTGATCTTGAAATTGAAAGAGTCTCTGAAAATAAATGTTTGGGAGCGACAATAGATCAAACTGCAATACTGTGTAACATAAAGGATTTTGTGACTGACTCATTATACACTTTGCATTATACATGAAATAGTATGGTGTAGTATAATTTGCAGTATAGAAAGCTTTTAAGGTTTTCTTAAACTGGTTACAGGCAAATGAAGTGATCATTTCATAAATGACATGTCATCTATCAAGTAAAGACACAAAACGTCACACACAGCTTCACAAACATGAGAATTTAGAGGCCTTTCTCTGTTTTATTTGATGCCAAATAGGGTTTTGTACTATCGGTCAGAGAATAAACCATTGAAAGAAATTACTTGACATTTGAGCTTGTGTGTGTTGCTAAAAAGTGACTAAAGTTAAAGCGTCTTTTTTGGGAGCATTATTCCCTTGTAGACAGAAATGAACAGCTTTTGTATGGTATTTGCTTTTATGTATTAAACGACTTAGACACACTCAAGTAACAAATCAGTTGTTCTGTCTGATGACACACTCTCCCCACATGTACATGCAACCCATAAATGCTCAAACACACACGTCAGCCATGCATAAACACATTTCACACATGCACAACACATGCAGGTCACTGAGAAGACAGGGCCAATCATACATGAATCATGCATGAATGCAGAGCAGATATAGTAATATAATAGTAAACACTACCCTTTTAAATACTATTAACATACTATGTAAAGAAATGTTCCAAAATGTTGGGGAATACCCTTATTTGCCGTTTTACCCAAAGTCAGATGAGAAGATTTAAATCGAGCTATGAAACTGGTCACCAATCCATTCAAGAGTCAGTTGGGTTTTTTCTCGATTTAGGGCAGAGTGCACACCTGGCATATCTGTGCATATACAGATGTAATGTGCATATATATGTATATCCATCTATATGTATGTATCTATATATTTTTATTTTTGCTTCCAGACTTTGTGCAAAGCTAGGCTAAACATATTTTGAAGCTACTTCTCAGAAATGATTTTGATATTAATCTTGTCTAACACTTGGTAAGACAGAAAATATATACTGTATTTAGTATTTAGTAATAGTGTTCCTGTTGGCTTAAGTAACAGCTATTTCAATTGTGGAATTGTCATAAATACTTAAAGATACAGGTAGATACAACATTGTTCTGTACAGGATGTATCATCAACGGGTGAAGAGGCACCAAGAAACTTACAAAGGGATCTGCAGAGGCATCTATTTTAAAGACGTTTTCAGTTATTGTGGATTATAAAGGTGCGTTCACACAGGACGCAAGTGAAGCGATTCGCATGAGTGATTTACATGTTAAGTCAATGCAAAGACTCGAATTGACATTATGTGGCACGAATGGCGCAGCGCGAATGACGCAATTCACACAACCAACTTGAGTTGATGGGAATCTTTCCCATCTCTGCCTTCCATCACACATGACGTGATGTGGTGCTGGACCTCCCTGCTCAGAGAGGAAAGTGGGTGTAGCAATACTTGGAATAATCTGCGTTCACATAATGCCATGCATGATTAGGATGATAAAGGTGTAAACTTACCTGCACAAACAGATGCAACAAAACAGACAGGTAAATAAGGGAGATGTCAGTCAAGCACAGTCTGTTAATCAATGTGCCAACATTTACACCTCAGCCAAACATACTATTTGGACACTTGCCTTAGGTTTTTTAATTAGCAAATTCAAAATGTGGGAATGTACTGAATGGAATAGAAGTAGCAGAAAGAGCAAGACAGAACAAGATATCTAGAGAGAGAGAGAGACAGAAGATCAGTGGGAGGGGGGTTGGGGGGAGGATGTTGGATGTTAAAGAGCCCCCCCTCCTGCAGAGTTTAAGCTGACCTGAGGCCTGGTGAGACACAGAAAGACAGAGAGATTTTCAGTTGTATGCATCTATGTGTTTTGCACTGATGTGTGTGTGTGTGTGTGTCTGAGTGGGCTTGACCGCCTCCATTTTCAGCTCCCTTCTGTCTCCAAACCCCCAAACAATCAATAACACCCCACTGGCCGCCGCTAGCTATGACATGCAAATGACCCTTGCATATCATTAAAACCTATGCCCTGATAACAATAGGATAACCTCAACTCTCCCCCCCTCTGCTTTTCCCTAAGACGCGCGCCAAGACATTCACATCCACACACACACACACACAGAGCACAAACAAAAGCAAAGACATTGCAACTCGTACCCAGATGGACTCAAGTCAGTTGACCCTCTGTCAGTTGCAGATCTGAGCAAACAGACGACATCGAGACCAGTGCACTTTAGCCCCGCCATATATCAACACACACACAGACACCTCATCCATCATCCCGTTACTACCTCAAAACTGAATCTTGCAGCTTGTAGTATGCTTGTGTCCAATAACTTGCACTTGTTTATTAGTGTCACATACTATGATTAATACTGAATTTAAATTGTACAGAATGAGGTTAGTTTACAAAGGAAAATCCATTAAATATGTGTTTACTGTCTTAAGGACCTGTCTCTGAAAGGTCCCCAATGGAGTATAACATGTTGTCATGACTGGTTATGAGTGATGTCAATCTACATATTGACTCTACAGTTCTTATATATGAACATCAGTGAATGATCATGATATCTATATGCCAATATAAATGAAAAGACAAAAGTATAATGACAGAACAATATTTTTTTATGATCAGTGGTCTTTGATTATAATTACAATTAGAAGATACCAGAGCTGTAGACCTTAGACTCTGAGACTTGAACTCAAGTCATACTTCAGTTCCAAAACTGAGAATTGACTTACTTGAGACTCAACCCCCTAAAGATCTGACTTGACTTCTAGCCACTGAGGAAGACTGAGAGATGCAGTTAAAAAGTTCAGAGAAATATATATATAAGTAAGGTATTATTTTGGTGTCATACTGGAATTTGTATTGAAAAATGATATACTGAGTGGTAAGTGAGGAATTAAGGGAAGTGGAAGAAGAAATGAGGACAACTTCATAGCTAGACAATAACTGGACTTATTATAGTGAATGCCAAAGGCAGGCCATGCATTAATTAACTCTGTCCATGACCCTTACAAACAGCCACCCCCCCCCACCCCCATACACACACAGAGTACAGCCATTTCCTGTTGTTATTGAACCGGGTGTGGGGGGCAGATCTCACCCTGGGCACTGGGAGAGTTGGGTTTTCCAATCAAATGACAACAAAATAGAGCGAAAACACACACACATAATAGCTAACTGTAGAACCCACTGCTGTATGACTCAGTAGAGACCAGTGCTTAGAGGGTCACACAAGTCATGTAGAGGGAAAAACACTCATTAGTCACTAGACTATGTAAAATTAGTGTCGGAGGGAGCTTGTGGTTGAATGAGTGTGTGTGTCCTCTACCTGCAGACATCATACAACGCCATTATTCACAATTTGAAATGTCACCCATCTGCACACAGAGTCAAATGGCAATTTTTCTCCCCCCGTTTTAATGCAAAAAATTCCAGTACTTCCCATTCTCATGTCAGGATGTGTGTGTATGTGTGTGCGTGCGTGTGTGTGTTCATGCACGTGTGTGTGCGTGCGAGCGCACTTGTGCTTGTGTGTGTGTTCGCAGCTAATCCATGGTAAGCAGATACAGTATGTGGGCAACTATCAATAAGGCTTTGTCCAGTGGATAGAGGATTGCAGATTGAGCCAAACAATAAGGAGGAGGAACAGACTCCAACTATTGTACAGCCAGTGACCTCCTCCTTTACCTCTCAAAAAACACACAGCAACGTCACACTGTAGCACAGAAGACGAGACCCACAAGGAACCCTACAATTCATCACATCAAGGTGTTATTGCATGCAGGCAAGTTGCAAAGCCCACAGACAAGTATTACAGTGAAAGAAAAATGTGGATGCAACAGTCTAGAATGATTCTCCAGCAAGAGAAATGCACTTATTCCAACCAAAGCACATGTTAAGCAGTAGATGCCACAAGTGCCATGTCGTTCCTAGAAAAGTGGAAAAACAACAAATGGCTACTTTACAAGCACACAGACGTAACATTTTTATTTAGACAATACATCTTTGCCAAGGACATCCTGCGTCCACACACCACTATTTCAACACAAAGAACCCTTTGAACCCTCAGCTGTTTTTGGTCAGTTTTGAACTCCTTTTGTGTTTTTTTACAGGCTTATGGCATAGTTGACATGTTGTATATTGTTATTTACTCAGAAATGCCATCAGTTGGCATATGAGTAGTACTAAACAGTAGGTGGTGTTGTTGGAAAGTTTCTTTTTGAAAAGGTTTTACTCAATTGGGATTTTTTGCTTGTATGTCCATCGGTTTTTAACATACCACAAATATCTGCATGTGAATGGTAAGAGGACAGTATCTGTGTTCCAGGGACATAAGAACCATGTTGATCAGATATTCTGATATTCTGTTCTGTCAGTAAATGCACTGATAGTGTAAAACAATAAAACAAAAATTGGACTGGATTTTGTAACTGTTATTGTTTTTCTTTTTCCTACTAAAGAATATGAGGCAATCAATTACCTCAGTCAGGTTCAGAGAGGCAAAAAGCTGTTTAATATCGACATGTATTTGTTCAATTTATCACTTTTTGCATTTATGCAATTCCTGTAAAACATGTCCCAATCTGAAGTTGCCTCATCTGATATGAAATACCATCATATGTGACAGCACAATTATTCAAACATTCAGAAGAACAATACCTCTGACTGACACACACACACACACACACACGCATAGTCAGACATTAACTGCCCCTTTTATAAGTATCAGGTAGCTCTCTAATTGAGTTGTTTAAAAATTTACAGTGACAGAGATATAAAGGGAGACGGTGGGAGGAGAAGCACAGGAGCATGACATTAAAAATACCTGCTTTGGAAGCCACTTTAATATTCAAAGACAAAACACACTCATGTTGACTACAGAGACAAACTGAATGCAAGGATGTGCATAAAAGAGATTAGAAAATAGTTCTTTAACCCCAAACAGTGCAGTTCACTGGAAGTGCAACAGAGTGAGGACACCCTGAACTTTCCCACAATCCTCTGCTGTTTATTTTACTCTAATCAAGCAGCCAGCAAGCAGCTTCATTAGAACAAACAAGTTTGGATGGGAGCCAAAAATTTGTTTTTATGTTTGTGTTTGTCTGTGTGTGTACGTGTGTTAATGCTCAACATGTCAACTGCACCACACCAGGAGATTACATTTCAGAGAGGTGCAAAATGTTTATAAAATTGCTTTGCTTTTTCTGAGCCAGAAAAGGTTGGCTTGGTGGAGAGCTCCTGCCTCAAGTGGAGGAGTTTAAGTATCTTGGGGTCTTGCTCACGAGTGCGGGAAGGATGGAACGGGAGATTGACAGGCAGATTCATAGGGTGGCTGGGCGCTCCTTTAGAGATAGGGTGAGGAGCTCGGTCACTCGGTAGGAGCTCAGAATAGAGCCGCTGCTCCTTCACATCGAGAGGAGTCAGCTGAGGTGGCTCGGGGCATCTGTCTCCAGATGCCTCCTGGACGCCTCCCTGGGGAGGTGTTCCAGGCATGTCTCTCAGCTGGCCTGTCAACGCCTCGGTATCCCCCCTGAAGAGCTGGAGGAAGTGTCTGGGGAGAGGGAAATCTGGGCGTCCCTGCTTAGACTGCTGCCCCCACGACCTGGCCCCGGATAAGTGGAAGGATGGATGGATGCTTTGCTGTTTGTATAAAAGAACCATTCCATCATTTATCCTAAATGACACAAAACACCCCAACCAAATTTTTAAAGAGCCACATACCGATGTCATTCAGTTGTCAGCCCTTGTACCATGGGCAGATATTGCAGGGGGGGGGGGTCCAGCGTACTCCAGCGTATTTTCCAAGTACCACAAGCTGGTTTATTGAGGATAATTTTGTAAGCGTTACAAACGGGGCTTTGCCTTTCTAACAAATCAGGTTACAGACTTTAAACAGGAAACACTGTAGTAGTAATTAGGGTTTCCTTTAAATGCATTGAATATATCATTAACTATTACAACAGCACTTTTGGCAGCATAAAGTTGTCAATGAAGCACAGTGGAGACTTCATGGCATCAAAAAAAGTTTAAAGCAAAATTGGCTGATGCAAATGCAGCATCACAAGCCAATATATACACACACAGATTTATTAGATTTAATATGAAAATGTTTGAATCACAAAATTCAAGGTTTAGACTGTCCAGGAAGCTATGAAAAGGAAGATTGAGCCTTCATGGGTGGTGACCGCAACCCCTTAAACAACCAATAGACAATTTGCAAAGACACCTCAGTAGGAAACCTGCCTAAAGGGGCCCCATATCATTCCCATCGAACTTGCATGATTTTGCGAAACATTCTCAATGTCTGAATTGAAGTGAAGTGAAATGAAGAGGAGCTAACCACCTGGAAGTGAAAAAAGAAAAAGAGCATGAGGGAAAAAAGAAAACAAGACAGTGGTAAGTGGAGCAGATAATGACGATTAGAAGTATAACAGTATAACTGAATGCTGAAACTGAATTATTTAGTCTAGCCTTAACTAATGGGGGAGACATTTGCTAGCTGAAGTGTGACAGGCAGAGTTGTTAGAGCAATGAACTAAATATCCTAAACAGTCCACTGTTAAATCATGCCAGCACAGGAAGACAGTATTCCTCTCTCAGTCATCCCTGTGATGCCTTTGCTCCTCCCCGTTTTTTAAGCTCAGTTTTTTTCCACCTCTCAGGGCAGTGCAGTGTCGCGCTGAGACCATACAGTCCCTGGTTCAGATGTGAACGTTTGATGTGAGGACATAGTGGCAGCATTTGCACTAGCCAAGGTCTGCGGTTCATTCAAATGAGGCAGCGCAAAGAGAGTTGTTAGTATTTTGGTGGAAACATGTCTCAGAATCTGTTTCTGGTGAAACACCCCTTCCCTGCCAGAGTAAGCTAAACACTTACATACAGTTTTATTCTTGAAATGTCTGGAACAGTTGTGTCACATTTTACCGGGATTTTTATTAATCACCAAGGCTCAGATCTAAATTCCACTTCAGCCGGTTTGCACTTTACACATGAACGATAGTAGCAGGTTCACTTTGCACTTATCGTTGGACTCACGTGACTAAAATAGGGCCCTTTCACTGTGAAAAAACAATGACCCCAATATCCAGATACGGATGTGTCTTGGTAAACCCATTTTGCCAAAAACAGTTTATAAATCTCTTTACACTCTGTAGCGTTTAGACGCTGACAAAACGGCTGACTGCAAAAGAAATTGACTTGCAGACTGATTAAAGCTGGAATGTGTTTTGTGTTGTGTCAGATACAAAATTAGGACCAGACAAACAGACATAGAAAGAGATAAACAGGGATAAAAAGTGCTGAGAAAAGGCAGACAGTGAAAGGGGGAAGAGTGAGAGACGGGGAGAGTAGAGGGAGCAGCTGTTGCAGACAGTGAGGACCAGAAAGAGGCTCGCTGTCAGGGGGTAAACAAGACACACACCGGTAATTGAGAAACCGTTGCCATGGCTACATTGATGCTGAATATCTGCCCATACCCAACCCAGGCACAAAAACACACATGCACAACAAGGACAACAACACAAAATAACTCAGTGGCGGAAAAGTCTTAGCACTGATAATAGCCTTCAAATTAGGCCTGCAGGATGAATTGTTATAAAATCGCGATCTCGATTCACCCTGTTCACGATTTTAATTTTAAATCACTTCGACTTAAAAAAAAAAAATTTTTCGGATCACATTACGGGTCACAAGTCACGGATCGGATAATTTTTCCGATCCTTTGAAACCTTTGGTGTCTACATACCGTTACAGTTTTGTCCCCCGCCCTTCTTCCATCATCATTATATTTTACGGGGAAGCCGAATTGCTCCCATACGTGCGATTTAAATGATGCAGGAGGCTTTAAGTACTTCTGCTCCGCCGCTGGCCATTGTTGACTTATTAACATGCCCTGTTCACGTGAACACATGACTGTTGTGTGTAGTTTCACTGAAACTCAGCATCCAGTTTAAAATAACGCAATTATTTAAAAAGCAACATCAGCAGAAAAACTCTTTCAGTCTCCGATCGCTAAACAATTTAGATTAATCCGCAATAAAAAAAAAAAACGCAATTAGTCCATGGGTTACGTGCGTGCCGAACCGTGGGTCGGGATCCGTACGGGTCACGGATCAACTGCGACCCGTTACAGCCCTCATGGATATTGATGAAATGATTGTAGGCTTGTGGCGATGTGCAGTTTTCTATGTGCCAAAACAAATATTTTTGGTACTGCCAGTTAGTTTTGTCCTGGTTCATGTGTGTAATAAACATCATGCTTCATAGAAAAAAATCATTGCAGAGAATTGTGATATCAATTCTAAGCTAAAAAAATCGTGATTCATATTTTTCCCTGAATCGTGCAGGCCTACTTCAAATGATAATTTCCTTTCATTTTAAGTCGTCTCATGTTACATATGTAACACTGGTTCCCTGATAGGTAACTAGACCCTGCGTCAGCTAATTCTATGGGGAACGCCAGCGTAACCGCATCTGAATCTCTGTACAACTTAGTCCAATCTTGATTGGCGTTACGCCAACACATGACGCATGCCGGCAGAACCGGAAGTTATAAAGGGAACCGACTTCACTGTTCTCATCAGACTTCTGATCGACCGAAGCAAGTCGTTCACAGGCATGCCGGATGTATGGCAAAGAGCGTCTCGTTCCCTATTAGGGAACCAGGGTTACATACGTTACCTGAGACGTTCCCTTTCAAGGGAACTCTATGCTGCGTCAGCTGACGCTATGGGGAACGCAGTCCCAACTCCGCCATGCTGGAGGAACAGGACAAGAGTGCCACTGACAGATTATCTGGGCGGTCTAGGTTATAGAACCTCACGAAAGTGTGAGGCGAGGACCATCCCGCAGCATTGCATATATCGGAGAGGGGGGTTCCTGTCCACCAATCTTTGGAGGATGCCATATTTTGTGTGGAGAGGGCTCAAATGGGCAGAGGTGAAGGCAGGCCGAACACCTCGTAAGCCGTAGTGATATCCTCAACAATCCACCTGCTAAAGGTGTGCTTGGTAGCGGGGCAGCCCTTACGAGGGGGCCCGAAGCATACCAGCAACTGCTCCAAATTGCACCGCTGAGATGTCCTCCGGACATAAATCTCTCTGACCGGACGGATCAGTCACAGCCTACTATTCTGTTCCGCCGACATTGTAGGAGAGGCAACCTCAGTGGGTATTTTCTAGGTACGGCCTAGGATGCAGGATGACCTTTTAACAGCACCTGGAGAGAAAGCCAGGTAATCACAGGCCACCGACAGCTCGGAGGTGGTCCCCCTCAGAGGCCAAACCCACAGCTTCCACATCTCCGATTGGGGATGAAAGATTTTGTCCTTGGCCTGCAACAGCAGGTCCCTCCTGACAGGAATCTCCCATGGGGGGCGTCGAGAAGGGCTACCAGGCCCGAAAACTATATCCTGGCGGGCCAGAACAGGGCCACGAGCAGCAGCTGGGCCCCTGTTCGGCGACCTTTCTAGAACAACCGGTACCCCCAATCGGGGCTAACGCGTACAGTCGTAGCCTTGGCCGGCTGCACCATAGCAGCCAGCCCCAGAGGTGCTGGGTGCACAAGGGACAACCAGAGGGGGCAGTGAGCGCGAACAGGTCCACTTGTGCTCTGCTGAACCTTCTCCAGATCATCTGCATGTTCTTGGGGTGCAGTCTTCCTCAGGCCTCGGACCCTGCCTCGACTGGATGTCTGCTCCCACATTGAGGTACCCAGGCACGAAAAGTGCTCTTAGACCACAAGAGGATCTGGTGTGCCAGTCTGCACAGAGGGCGCAACCGCATGTGGGCAAGTACAACATCCCGATGTCGTATTGCCGCTCGACGTGATTGTGATAGAATCAACCAATCATCTACGTAATTGAGGAGCCAGAGCGCAGTCCGTACACTTCGTGAAGGTTCGAGGGGAGATTGCTAGGCCAAACGGAAGCACCTGATATTGGTAATCTTGTCCCAGAATGATGGAGATCAAAATACGCGTCCCTTAGAACGATTGTGACAAACCAATGATTGATGATCGTGACTGAATTTGACTCACAATCATAGGGATCGTCAGCATCCTGAAGTCTCCTCAGAGAACAGTTCAGGTGACGAAGATCTAAAATGGGGCGTAAACCTCCATCTCTCTTCGGGACTATAAAGTACCGGCTGTAGGTGATGAGCTTCGACAGGCGAGAACATTTATGCTGAGGAGATGAAACAGAGGCTGGCCTCTGGCGATTACGTTTTCATTGCACCGGCAATGCGTTCGCACAGACCGGTATAATATCTAGAATACACACTCCGATACAGTAGGTTGCGACATACACCTTTAAAGTTGGTTTGTAGCCTGCCAGTAAAATCAAAGACGAAGAAGAAGAAAGCGTGTGCACATTTGAATAATGTCGGGCTGTAAACGGGTTCGGGCTTTTAAAAAGCAAAATGTACTTGTCAGGCTCAGGCTGAATTCTGTCGGGCTCGCTCATTGATGGGCCTAACTTTTAAGGCCTGATTACAGCACTACTAGGTAGAGCTTCCCAAGTGGCCAGGAAGTCCCTCAGGGGGACCAGCCGCTCACGAAGCTGTGAGCCCCTCGACCGCTGCGCCACGCACTCTTTTGGAGCCAACATGTAGGAGCTGCGAGATGTTGACGGCTGGGGTAGCCTACCCTGAGCCATGGCCCAAGAACTCTGGCAACAGGGGATAAACCACTACCTGTTGCCGTGCTTCTCTGAAGCACTCAACTACCGAGCCCACAGCTTCCCTGAAGAGACCAGTAGGCATCCATAAGGAAAGTCTTGTCCTCTCTCGGACGCCCGACAGGGTCAGCCACAGGTGGCACTCTGTTGCCACCAGCGATTTGCCTAAACGACAAATCCATCGCATGGCAGAGCTCCTTCACATCCTCGGATGTGAGGGCCCCACCATCATTGAGGTCATCAAGCAGGTCGGCTTGGTATGCCTGCAAAACCGCCATGGTGTACAGACATGCTCCTGCCTGACACACTGCAAGTGTGCCTTGCCCACTAAAGATTACGTAGTTTACTAGGCAGCGTTGGGGTTTTGAGGAATGATGCGGCCTCCGGCGATAAGTAAGGTCCTGACGTGGGCATGGAGGTGGGGCTAGGAGGAAACACTCATCGAGCTTACTACGGCGATGAGTCCCCGCTGCTGCTCTGCTGGCCAGGCGATATTGAGCCATTACGCAGGAAACTACCTCCGTGACTGGGCTGACAAGCCACCCACATCACCGCCTTCCGCGTTGAGGACAACCACCTCCTCAGAGCTGGATCGTCCCTGTGTGGGCGCCACATCCACGAGTGCAGACGCCGGGCTGCCTTGGCAACTGTGGGCCCCTTGCCTAGTGGAACGCAGAGCTGGTCGCTCTCCCCGAAGAACGTCAGCCGAGAACGGAGCTTCCTCACGGGGAGACACTCGCAATGCTCACAGTCAATTCCCTCGAGGGGTGACAGAGCATGCTCTCTTCCCAGGCAGCTAACGCACATCTCGTGTGTATCGCCAGTGGGAATGAAGCGTGAGCAGGGAGGTACACACTGCCAAAAACGCAATTTGTCTTTGAAGAATAAAAATTCCTTGAACCAAATTGTTAGGTGGGCAAATAAAATTTTAAGAGAATCACAACTAATTTACAGCGTAAGGCGAGTTCTATAATTAAAGATTGTCCACACCCCTTATATGATGAGTTCCAACTCCTCCTTTCTTGTTGTCGGTTTGTAGCCCCTAGGTGGAGAACTAGACAATATAGGAACACTTTTGTACCTGTAGCTATAGAATTATTAAATGAAAAGAACAGGATGTAATATGTAGCATATCTTAGGTGGGTGTCGAGGGTATGTGTAAAAGCACATTTTCATGGCTTTTTTATATATTTTATATATTGTAATATTTTATAGTTATCGGATGTTATTATGTTTTATGAACTGTTTTAAGGATGGATTGTTGAATTTCTTGTCTGCGCAACAAATTTACCTTCGGGTACTAATAAAGTTTTATATTAATTATAAATTGCTGTATATGTACCAATGTTGTTGAATGAATTTACCTGATGAAAGTCTGAGGACCAAAATGTTGTTAATAAAGTGAGTACAAGTCTGCAGGATTTTTTTTAAAGCATGGACTGCTGTGAAGTTCATCACCAATAATGAATACCTGTGATTTACTGTCCTTGCTTTATAGATTGTGCTCCCAGTACTGTTAATTTGTCTTTGTTTGTTAGTTAGCAGGATATCTCAAAAACTAATTTCAGTATTTTTTCTGAGTTTATTACAATTTGGGTTTATTTGTTGTACCTCTGGCACAATGTTCTAGCAATTATAATAACTTTTAACTCACCAAAAGCAGTTGCCGAGTTCTGGGAACGCATTGACTTCACTAAAAATTGTACCAAGAGGGCAACAAACATGAGCAGTGAAATTATCATGATCTGTAAACATTTTATGGGAATTATGTAAACCATTTCAAGGTCAAACTGAAGTGAGCACAACTAAAATGTAGCTAAGAATTGACAGCTGGGTAATTATTGTCCCGTTTGCCCTCATTGTCTCTTCCAAATAAGTTAGACTAACCTAGGGGTTTGTTCAAAATGTATCTGATCATCCGACTGCTCGTGTTAGTTGCCTTGACGGACTTTGTTGTAAGGATGTTGCCACATTCCCAGATCTCAGTAGATGTAATCGATAGAAATGATGGCCACAACCACAAAAATAAAACCTCATTGGTAATAAAGCCTATAGTGAATTTTTAGGGCATATACATCCAATGACTGTGTATAACAATGTGTCACAATGCAGATATATCTTACACATTTCAAAATATTTTCTATAATTAAAACAAAGACCGAAAAAATGTACTTTTCTTCAGCTCCTGCAGGCTGCCTTCTTGATTAAAATAAAAGAAATAGTCTTTGTATCTCTCCAAAATTGTTGTATCTTGAAACACCAAATAAAAAAGGTGACAAGTGTCAAGAGTGCTGGCGCTGGAATCCAGACAACATAGAAAGTTATGAAAAGGTTTGAGAAGTAAAATGACAAGGGGGCAGGGGATAAGCCCACAGCAGAAAAACTGACAGCAGGACATGGAAGCAGTGTGT
>CM022473.1:3155382-3181202 GCA_011952105.1 Coreoperca whiteheadi | reverse complement strand
TATATATATATATATATATATATATATAATTATGTTGAAAAGTGTGGGATGTTAATATAAGGGAAGATAATGGGTCCAGACGGACAATTCAATTCAATTCAATTCAATTTTATTTATATAGCCCAGTATCACAAATCACATTTGCCTCAAAGGGCTTCACAATCTGTAACATACAACACCCTCTGTCCTTAGACCCTCGATTCGATTAAGGAAAAACTACCCAAAAAAAAACCCTTTTAACAGGGGAAAAAAATTATAGAAACGTCAGGAAGAGCAACAGAGGAGGGATCCCTCTCCCAGGACGGACAGACATGCAATAGATGTCGTAAGTACAGAATAGATTCATAGCATAAAATCATAGTGCGTACAACTATGATGACAATAGCAAAATTGTAGTATATATAATTATGATGAAAAGTGTGGGATGTAAAACATAAGGGAAGATGATGGGTCCAGATGGACAACCGAGCAGCTCCAGGTGGAGCCCAACGAGCAGGACCCGTGCCACTCGTCCCCTGCACCGTAGACACAGCAACACTGCCCCAGCAGGTTGCCATAGTCACTGATCCAGATACATGTCCGGACACTGAAATACCTGCTGAAAGTGACAGTAAGAAAGAAGAGACGGACGACAAAGCACAAAACTCCGGGAGAGGGAAGAAGTCAAGTTAGTGACATGCATTTATGGGATGAGAATGCATATGGATGGAGAGGAGGACAGCGGTGAAGAGAGAGAGGTGCATCATGGGAAGTCCCCCGACAGTCTAGATTTCACAGGGAGCCAGTGCAGAGAAGATAATATTGGAGAAATATGATCTCTTTTCCTAGTTCCTGTCAGTACACACGCTGCAGGGTTCTGAATCAACTGGAGAATCTTAAGGGACTTTTTCGGGCTGCCTGATACAAATGCATGGATTAATTTTTCTGCATTATTTCGAGACAGGAAGTGCCTGATTTTGGCAATGTTACGTAGGTGAAAAAAAGGCAGTCCTTGAAGTTTGCTTCATGTGGGAGTTGATGTATAGATCCTGATCAAAGATAACTCCGAGGTTCCTCACAGAAGTGCTGGAGGCCAGGGCAATGCCCTCTAGAGCAATTAGATCTGGCGAAAGTGAGTCTAGGAGGCATTCGGGGCCAAGTACAATAACTTCAGTTTTGTCCGAGTTTAACATCAGAAAATTTCTGGTCATCCAGGTTTTTATGTCTTTAAGGCATGCTTGAAGTTTAACTAACTGATCAGTTTCATCCGGCTTAATCAATAAATATAACTGGGTATCATCTGCGTAACAATGAAACTTTATGGAGTGCTTTCTAATAATATTCCAAAGGAAGCATATATAAAGTAAATAGAAGTGGTCCAAGCACAGAACCTTGCGGAACTCCGTGACTAACTTTGGTGTGCTTGGATGATTCATCGTTAACATATACAAAGTGAGATCGGTCTGATAGATAGGATTTAAACCAGCTTAACACGGTTGGTTTAATTCCAATTAAATGTTCCGGTCTCTGTAATAGGTCAATGGTATCGAATGCAGCACTAAGATCTACCAAGACAAGTACAGAGACAAGTCCATTGTCTGATGCAATTAAAAGGTCATTTGTAATTTTCACCAGTGCTGTTTCTGTGCTATGATGCACTCTAAAACCTGACTGGAAATCCTCAAATATTCTATTGTTATTTAGAAAGTCACATAACTGATTAGCAACAGTTTTTTCAAGGATCTTAGCGATAAAGGGAAGGTTAGATATAGGTCTATAGTTGGCTAAAACTACTGGATTGAGAGTGGGCTTTTTAAGGAGAGGTTTAATAACAGCTACTTTAAAAGACTGTGGTACATAACCTGTCAGTAAAGACAGATTGATCATATCTACTAAAGATGAGCTAACTAATGGTAGAACATCTTTAAGCAGCCTAGTTGGAATTGGGTCTAAGAGACAGGTCGATGAAGAAATTGTCGACCTTATTCAACTAATGTCGACAGGAGAGAAGCAGTCCAAGTACACCTCAGGTTTCACAGCTCCCTCCAAAGCCTCTATGCTTGAAGATCGATCGGCACCAGCTGAGGGCAGGGCATAATTCATTTTCTCTCTAATAGTCAAACTTTTATCATTGCTGGCTCATGGCTCAATGGAGCTGTGGCTCTCTGTCAGCCTGGCTACAGTGCTGAAAAGGAAGGTGGGGTTGTTCTTATGTTCCTCTATTAGTGATGAGTAGTAGGCTGCTCTGGCATTACGGAGGGCCTTCTTATATATTTTAAGACTACCTTGCCAGGCTAAACAAGATTCTCCTAGATAGTTGGAAAGCCATTTCCTTTCAAGTTTTGTGATGTTTGCTTTAATTTGCGGGTTTCGGCGTTATACCATGGAGCTACCCTTTTTTGTTTTATTATCTTCTTTTTAGAAGGAGCAACATCATCAAGTGTCGTTCGCAGTGAACCTGCAGCACTATCAACAAGATGATCAATTTGGGACGGACTGAAATTTGAGTCCTCTGTTATGTTAAGACATAGCATTGAGTTAAATTCAGATGGAATTACTTCCTTAAATTTAGCTACAGCACTGTCAGATAGACATCTACTGTAGTAGTATTTGACTAGTGGTGTGTACTCCAGTAATAGGAGCTCAAAAGTTAATAAATAATGGTCTGATAGTGAGGGATTCTGTGGAAAGACTGTTAAATGTTCAAATTCAATGCCTATACCAGAACAAGGTCGAGGGTGTGGCCAAAACAGTGAGTGGGTTTATGTACACACTGACAAAAGCCAATTGAGTTTAGGTTTAGGGTTGATTAATAGGCTTGAGTCGAAGATGGTCGCAACTCCACCTCCTCGGCCGGTGCCTCGAGGAATGTGAGTATTAACATGACTGGGTGGAGTGGATTCATTTAGGCTAACATATTCTTCATGACCCAGCCAGGTTTCAGTGAGACAAAATAAATCAATATGATAATCTGATATTAAATCGTTTACTAGTACAGCTTTAGATGACAGAGATCTGATGTTTAAGAGTCCACATTTAATTCTCTTATTTTGAGGTTCTATTTCTGCTGTGGTAATTTTTATTAAATTATTATGTATAACTCCTCTTCTGTTAGCTTTTGATTTTATAAATTTCAGTGGCCAGGGGGCAGACACCGTCATTATGGGATTATGGGTGGGTAACTGCTCTGGAAGCGCAGAGAAGCGTGTAGGACTGCAACTCTGCCTCCTGGTCTCAACTCTGCGTTGTCATGGTTTAGGTCCACTAATAGCTGAGGGTTATGTTTCCTTCGGACAGTCACCCAGCCACCCTGGATTCGGCTGGGACGGCTAACAGTAGCTAGCTCTAGACGGTCCGCACCGGCTACTGGGGCTTCGCTAGCAACTACCGACTGAGCTCCCATGGTTAGGAACCGTGTATCCAAATCACTAAGCCTCGCCTCCAACGCTACAAATAAACTACATTTATTCCATGTATCATTATCAGTAAAGGAGGCAGAGGAATAGCTAAACATTTGACACACCAAGCAAGAGAGAGCAGGAGAGGAAGAGGGAGAGAGAGGGAGAGAAGCCATTGCTAGCTGGTAGCTAGCAAAACTGAAGCGCTATAAGTGCTTAGGCAAAACTAATAAACGTTCAAATGTAACGTTATAGCAGATAGTCAATGTAATGAAGAATCGAACAAATTAGCTGTGTTGAGCTAGAGCAGCAAACTACATGCTACCAGTAACACACAAACACCTGTAACCAGAAAAGAGGCAATACACTTTCGTCAGCATGTCGTCAGCACATCATCAAGCCTGCATTACGAACTGGACGCAACTCTGGTTGTTTTTAAATGTGCTTTATAAATAAAATAAATTGATTTGTAGTGTATTCAAAACTAAAGCTGATACACAATAATGGCAAATTTGGCATTTTTCGTATCTTGAAAAGGAAGAATACCTCTGCAGAAATATTTGTCAGTTTATTCCCAGTTTAATTTAACCTTGTCAACGAGGTTGGATAAAATTAATCAGAATCAGAATCAGAATCAGAAATACTTTATTGATCCCCAAGGGGAAACTCTTTGTAACAACAGCTCAGTATCACGTCAGTGCACACAAGAATACAAGTACTAAGCAAAGAGTATAATACATTATAATACAGGTCAGATAAATTAAGTACCAAGTGAGTATAAGTATAAGATTTTAAATTTAAATAAGTGTGAAATAAGGTTGATGGTAATGTTACAGTAATAGTGCATGAACTGTCAAGTTACGTGTAGCTTATGAAGAATATAACAAGACGGAGAATATTGCACAGGAGTACTAGAACTATAAATAAATATCAATAAATTAAACTGACGACAGGGTATATTGCACAGTAGTATTAACAGAGAATATTGCAAAATTATGTCAAGTATTGCAGAGATGTTAATGATCAATGTCCAGTTTCGTGACTTAGGGTCATATCGACTAACACTTAGAGGGAGGAGTTAAAGAGTTTGATGGCCACAGGCAGGAATGACTTCCTGTGGCGCTCTGTGGTGCTTTTTGGGAGGATGAGTCTTCCGCTGAAGGTAATCCTTTGTTTGACCAGCACATCATGGAGTCGGTGGGAGACACTGTCCAATATGGCATGTAGTTTGGCCAGCATCCTCCTCTCCAACACCACTGACAGAGAGTCCAGCTCCACCCCAACAATGTCACTGGCCTTACGGATCGTAAAACATCCTCAGCATTGTCCGGCAAATGCTGAAGGATCTCAGCCTTCTCAGAAAATTGAGGCGGCTCTGGCCCTTCCTATAAAGCGCTTGAGTGTTCTTAGCCCAGTCCAGTTTATTGTCTATGTGTACTCCCAGATACTTGTAATCCTCTACACTGTCCACACGGACCTCCTGGAAACCGGGGTCACTGGTGCCTTGGCCCTTTGTAGGTCTACAACCAGCTCCTTAGACTTTGTCGCATTGAGCTGCAGATGGTTCTGCTCACACCAAAAGACAAAGTTACCCACTATAGCCATGTACTCAGTCTCATCACCATCCCTGATACATCCCACCCCAGCAGAGTCATCAGAAAACCTCTGAAGGTGGCAGGACTCTGTGTGGTGGCTGAAGTCTGTGGTATAGATGGTGAAGAGAAGGGGAGCGAGGACAGTCCCCTGAGGGGCCCCAGTGTTGCTGACCACAGTGTGAGACACGCAGTCCTACAGACGCGCATACTGTGGTCTGCCAGTCAGGTAGTCAACAATCCAGGACACGAAGGGGACATCCACCTGCATCGCTGCCAGCTTCTCACCCAGCAGGGCTGGGCTTGAAAGCACTGGAGAAATCAAAAAACATGATCCTCACTGTGCTTGCCGGCTTGTCCAGGTGGGTGTGAATGCGGTTCAGCAGGAAGATGATGGCATCCTCAACTCCCAGCCGGGGCTGGTAGGCAAACTGAAGGGGGTCCAGGAGGGGTCTGACCATGGGCCGCAGCTGTTCCAGCAACAGTCTCTCGAGGGTCCTTATTATGTGGGAGGTCAGTGCCACCGGTCTGTTGTCCTTGGAGCCACTGGGATGCAGCGTTTTCAGCACAGGAAAGAGTCAAGATGTCTTCCACAGAACAGGGACCCTTTGAAGACTTAGGCTCAGGTTGAAGACATGTTGAAGAACTCCACATAGCTGGGGGGCACAGGCTTTTAGCACCCGAGGCTAATTCCATCGGGGCCAGCAGCCTTGTTTGAGTGGAGTTTCATCAGCTGTCCTCTTACCTGGTCAGTAGTCATGCACACAGCAGAGTTTACGGGCGGGGGAGTCATCAATGTGAAGAGGACCGTTATCCTGAGAGGCAGTTGAGGGGGAAATACGACTCTCCCAGGACAAAGGGAGAGGCGGGAGCAGTTGAGTCATAGGGGTATGAGGGCAGACAGCAGCTGAGTTAGAGGGGGGATGAGCAGGAGCTGGTGTGTCGAATCTGTTAAAGAACAGATTAAGTTCGTTGTCCAAGCTGCCTTCAACTCCTCTGCTGCCAGTCGCTCTGAAGCCAGTGATGGTCTTAATGCCGCTCCAAACCTCTCTCATGTTGTTCTGCTGGAGTTTCCACTCCAGCTTCCTCCTGTACTTCTCCTTGGCCTCCCTGATCTTTACCTTCAGGTCAGCCTGGATTGCCCTCACCTCCCTCCCTATTACCATCAGTAAAGGCCCTCCTCTTGGCATTTAGGATGTCTTTGACATCCTTTGTTACCCACAGTTTATTGTTAGGATAACAATGGACCATTTTAGTTGGGACATTGCAGTCCACACAGAAGTTAATGTAGTCAGTGATGCACTCAGTGAGCCAATCAATGTCCTCTCCATGAGGCTTACAGAGTGCATTCCAGTTTTTCACCTCAAAACATTCCTCATAGGCATCCTCCGACCATCTCCTCACTGTCCTTGTAGTCGCAGGGTGCCTTTTCACCACGGGCATATAGCAGGATTTGAGGTGAACCAGGTTGTGGTCTGACCTACCTGGGGGGGGAGGGGGGAAGAGCTGTATGCGTCCTTAATGTTAGCATACAGCAGGTCCAGTGTCTTCTCCTCTCTAGTAGGACAACTCACATACTGGGTGAAATTAGTCAGTGTTGTTGAAACACTGACGTGGTTGAAGTCGCCCGAAATTAATATGAGTGCACTTGGGTGTTGAGTCTGGAGTTGTGCTATGGCGGTGTGAATGGCGTTGCACGTCGATGCCGAGTTAGCAGAGGGGGGATGTAAACAGCCACAACAATGGCATGTGAGAATTCACGTGGCAGATAATATGGCCGGAGTCCCACAGCTAACAGTTCAATGTCTGGGCTACAGAAGCTTGATAGTAACGTGACCAGGGTTACACCATCTGTTGTTAACCAGCACAGCAAGACCGCCACCTTTTCGCTTACCGCTCCCGGTGTAATCCCTGTCGGCCTGAACAGTCTGAAAGCCATCGATGGAAACGTTATAATGCAGGATATCCTGATGTAGCCATGTCTCTGAGAAGCACATCAGACTACACTCACGGAACTCCGTTGTTAGCTCATCCATCTTATTCGCCAGTGATCTCACGTTGCCCATTATGAATGAGGCCAGACATGGCTTAAATCTCTTGTTCTTAAGTCTCTTTTGTCTGGACCCCTCTCTCTTCCCTCGCCGCTTCGTTCCACCTCTGCATCCTCGGTGTGTTCTCCTCCAGATCTCAGTGGGGAAATCGGTTGTCCTGGGCGCCATGCCGCTCGGCTTCAGCGTGATCAGCTGTTCCCTGGTGTAAACAATGCGGCCAAACAGCTAATCTGCAGCCGTGCCCTGACGGAGTAGCAGGAGCAGAAGTTTCACGGCAAAAATATTTACTAAAACACTTTCTACTCTCATTTCCGTAAAGAGCATAGTTTAAAATTATACTTACACACAAGTTACTCAAGTTTCAGAGAAAAAGGAAAGCTAAAAGTTGGAAAAAGTAAGATGACGAGACGGAGCTACACCAACAGGCAGCCTGCGTGGTGGCGCACCATCCTACAAACTCTTTATATACCATGTGTTGCTCTTAGGCCTAAACATGGTCAACACAGGTTTGGTTTTGGCTTTGAGTTGTCTACAAATACTAAATACATTCCTTTATGTCAATATCACTAGGTTATCAAATACATAACATTTGCCGTTGTCCCCTCGACAAGTTTTTATACAGTTGTGATGCTACCATGGACACAGTTCAAGCAATACTAGCCAGCTTTGGTTGCAATAGGTTACACACACAGGTACCACTTAGTAGCCAAAAATATACTAGTTGCGTTATTGTAGTAGGTTGGAAATGCTGCCTGCTAGTTTTATTTAAATAAACACCCCCCCTATTTTTTTGTTAATCATTAAACTATCCTAACATTTGTTATGCAGTCTTTACACCAAGGTCATACACCTTTATGTCAGTAGATGGTGCTCTGGTGCCACTGTGGATCCACTAGGGAGACCTTAGCTACAGCTTCAGCTCATGTGCAGGTCAGAAATAAACGAGCTCTGGCCTGAGCAAGACGCTAACTTTGGTTAGGCACTGCAAAACTTGTTTGTCTATGTTTAGCTTAGGTCAAGACCAAATGTGAATGTGGTATTCAGTGTTCTGTAATGTTTTAAGGTGATCTTGAGAGAGTTATTCCAAGTCGTAAGCTTTGTATTGTTGCTAATTGTCTTGACGAGCGTCGTCATGCTAAGTAGTTTGTTACAGGAACTTCAGTTCTACATCGTAGCTGGTAAAGTGTAAGTAACTGAGATTAGCATACTGTAACCTAAGGAAATATGTTCTAAGGAGTGTTTATCGTATTTGCCAGCCAGTAGTGAGCAAATGGTGAGGAGACGGATAACATATTTAAACTATTTTCGCATTTCCGGTCACTCGTTAGCATGTCGTGTTCGCACCATATTGCTAAGCGCTGCGGTTAAGTGCATGTGTGTGTGTATTAGAGTAATGTACAAGAATGTTGTCGACAAGTTGTGTGTGTCTTTGTTAGAATTAAGTGAGTGTTGACAGAACTGTGTGAAGAGATGAATGATGGTGTAGGAATAAGATTAAAGTGAATATGTGTTTTCAGTTATATTATTTTGGGTGTATTTTAGTATTTTTAGTTAAGCCAATTCTTAATGTGGAATCTATGTTAAAGTATTTTGAATTCACGTGTACTTATTTTCCTTTTAGGCAGAATGTTTTATATTTATTGTCATCTCAGTTAAACTCTTTATTTAATTTGTGAAATGTTTGGGTATTAATGGAAATGCACTTCAGCATCAGAGAGCTTAGTGGATTGGAATTGTATGCAGAAATAAACGAGCTCTGGCCTGAGCAAGACGCTAACTTTGGTCCTCTCTCTATCGGTCCACAGTACAGTTTATTTTCATGGCTACACAGTGCTCCCTAGCCTGTGTAACCCTTGCTGCTGGTCCAGATTTTCTCTAGGTCTGGTGCCGGTAACATCATGTAGCATCAGGTCATTTGCATTAATTGATGTGGTCATGGCAAGGTAGTCAGGTATGGGCGGGATACACCATTTGTGGATGTGATAAAACAGCTGTTTTTCTGGAGCGTTGACATGCATCAATGCTGAGAAATTGGACAGTGAACCCATGATGTGTGTACTCGAATAGAAAACAACAGTCAGGTCATGGACAATCTAAATGAGACTCTTTAATTTATCCGAGTTAAGTTTGGATTTTGGCAGGGACATGGGGATATATTTTTCATTATTTGCTCCTTAAACAAAATCGTATTATCAAATATTATCAGTATTTGTCAAATTATTAATAATGTTAACCTTATTTTGCAATGAAGTCCATCAAGATACTACTCAATTAAAACAAAATTACGAACATTTCAATAATTTTACTATGGCATACTGACAGTGACAACAAATCATCAATCAAACAAAGAAATAGATGCATAGAGATTTCTGTCTATCTTTTCTGAAAATGCTACTCATATTTTCTTTGGAAGATTGTTGCATTGTGATTCAATGTGGTAGAAGCATGACTTTATATTAGTTTTAGACCGATATGGATTTTTTTTTAGTGCCAATGCCGATACCAATGTTTTTGGCTGATGACTAATACGGGCTGCTGATTTTGGAGCTGATACTGCTTTTGCTCCCTCAATTTAAATCATAAAAATAACACAATGATTACGACAACAAATGTTACAAGTTAAAAAGGGAACATTTATTGAGCTAAAAAAACAATATTTAACAAATAGTAAAAACAGGTGAGGTAGAACAAGTAAGAACAAGTAGATAAACAATATTTAACAAAAAGTAAAAACAGGTTCAGTGCTGAAAATACTTAAAATAAATATTTAAGCATAAATAAAATAATTAAATAACACTAAATAAAATAACACTAATGCACACACTGGTCTAGATCTAGAAGATTCCAGCACTCTGCTAGTGGGGGAGGGGCACTGCAGCGCATCTCCAGCAGCACAGAGCTGCCTGTGTGGACGCCTGTCTGGAAACAATGCCAGGAAAAAAATATCGGTGAATGCAGCAGCCTACACGTTAAAAGCACAAATATCGATATTTCGGGTCGAAATATGCCGATACACATTAAATGCGCAAATATCGCCCAATCCCTACTTTATATATACTGTTAGCAATCACACACTTGTAAAACTCTGTAAAGATATCTGTAAGTGCACTGCTGCTTATAAAGGCATCAGGATTTAGTGAAAAGGAATTGGATTACACTAAACACACTGGATAGGTACACAAGTGCACACACACACGCCCTCATACACAAACACACACACCTCCCCCACTTCTAAGCAACACCTGCAGCCATGCTTGTTATTCTGGGGAACAGAACACATGTGCCAGAACACAGTTCACACATCCCTTAACCAATTAGACTAGAGACTGCTCACACACACACACACACACCTCCTCCGAAACTGCTTATCTGCTTTAACAAAACAACATACATGTTGAGCATATGGATAATGAACATCTGTAGATGTTCAGTTTTGTAAGCTGTAGAAAAATAACATTAGAGAACTTGGATCTAAACAAGGCTTCTGAGCCTCTGAAACCTAGGCTGCAGTTTTCAATATTCCAATCAGTAGGTGATTTGTTAACAGGGAGGCGAGCGAGGAAGGCTCCCTTGTGCCTTTTGTTTCCCCAGAAGGTAGCATATTTTTTGCCCCTTGAACTGATTTTTAGGGGCATTAGGGGAAACTCTGAAATAATGTTTAATTATTAAATTATTTTGTGAAATAAAAAAACTTGATATTTGAATAAAATTGATATTTTTTCATGAGGGTTTGCTCTGGGGACAGAGAACTTGCTCAGTAAATTTCATCGCCGACTTCATATTGATAGCTCTCGTGTACAAGTGGACATTTTAGCCTGATGGTGGGGATGGAGTTGAGGTCAGGGGGTCACCAAAAACATTAGTTATGATCCTCTAGTGAGCACGAGTATGCACAGCAAATCTCAACGCACTTACCATTTATTACATAAATGAATGTTTCAGCTTCAAAACATTTCTTAGTTCTAATAATAATTTTTAATATTTGTTTTAGGAGACCAATACTTACCCACATGAATGACTTTGAATTGAATAGGGCTATGATCCACTCATATCTACTCACTACTGTAGTCTTCTGAAGTCTAAAGTCTTTGTGAGTGGTGAGATCAGATCAGATTAGCAGAAGAAGACAGCAAGTGCTCTGGGTCTCTGAAAATGACGAGTGTGAAGGGGTTTAGGCAGTGCGTGTATCCCTGCTCACGTTACATTCCCGATGGCGACACACACGAGATGTGCGTTAGCTGCCTGGAAAGAGAGAATGCTCTGGCAGCCCTCGAGTGGGCTATTCTAAATCCAGGTTTCACAAGATTTCCCCTTCTGTCTCACCACTGTGTGACAGATGTCAAATGACCGAGGGCACATTGTCTCACATTTTCTGGCTTTCAACCCTCACTTACTGGATTCTGGCCCAAAATATTCAATTGGTACTCAAAGGCCTATAAAATATTTCAGTCAAAAATATGGCTACAGTTAGCCCTGCAGCATCCCATAATGAGGGGAGCAATATCTATGATCTCATGAGCATCAAAAGGGATTGGTTTGGGATGGATGTTCCATTATTGTAAAATAAATGATTGACCATCCTCACCTAATATGAGACATCAACATGAACATGTTGTACCTGATTGGATGACCACACGATTGGGTTGTCATTAGTCTTTGCTTCCAATCTTTGAACAGAAAGAACAGGTACAATCTATTGATATATGTTTACCACAGGGCTACATATGGTTTCACATAACTTTTCACCAACTGCTATCTCTAAATCAATTTGACGCAAGAATTAGGCCATAGACCAAATCATGCTTCATTTTATCATCTATGATACCTAATTTAAAAGGTTTTCCACAAGGTTTGGAAGTCACTATTATCTAACCACTCCTCATAGTTCAGTGATGGGTCAACTTAATTTATTGAAGAAGATGCTATGCAAAATTGACAGAACTTAGTTAACTACAAAATTTAAGTAATTTTGTGTCTTAATAAGGTCTCTTTCACACCTACCTTGTTTGGTCTGGATTTTTAGACTTTTCTGTTTGATCGAACCAAAATTACAGGTGTAAAACCTCCCCTATACCACGATCTGGACCAAACAGCCAAACCTTGGTCTGATAAAAGGAGGTGGTCTCGGTCCGGATCACACTAACCTATGGTTCGGTTCCTTTCTAGCGTGGAAACAATTTTTGGATGGTTCGGACTTTCACACCAATTAGAAAAAATTCTGGCAGGCTATCATCAGAACTGGAAAAAGGAAAAACGCCACAAAACTAAATAAGCTGCAGTAGCACATGGTGTGAGGAGGAGGCCTAATTATTAATTATAATAGCGATGAGAATGTTATAGGAAGATTAGATTGATTTTTCTTGAAGGTTCCATATACTGTATTGCTCAAGTTAGCATTATCTACCATATGGGCTATCTGGGCATGTGCCTAGGGGCCCCCCCGCCGTGACCCCCCTCCGATGTCATCCGAATCAGCATGTATGCAGAAATCATCCACCCACAACCCACCACCAACCTGAATGTGTTGATGTATGAGTTCTTTACTATAACAATGTCCATTTAATGATCAGGAAGGCTGCTTGCCTGTTGAGCTGTGTTACTATGTAATCTTCTGACTATGCTGCTTTCTTGGCCAGGACACTCTTGCAAAAGAGATTTTTAATCTCACTGAGTTTTATCCTGGTTAAATAAAGGTTAAATAAAGATATATATATATATTAAACGTTTCCTTGCGTGCTGTAATGTCACAGCAAATATTGTGGGACATGTAAGCAGAAACACTAAAAACTGTAGTTATAAACTTGGCAGGACAGAGGAAACTCTCCTGAGGACACGGAATTATGTTTAGCTTCTGAAATAATTTTGTTAGACAGTTCTGATGGAGCACATGATTTATCAGGACGACGGCTATTTTACTCCAAACACACTTTCACTGTATGAACTTGGACTGTGTGGGACCTGTTGGATTTGTAGAAGAACACAGAACATTAATTAACATTAAATCCTGACCAATCCGGTCGGTGTGTCGGGAGATTTAAATAATCAGTGAAGTTAAGCTGCTATGCCTCGTGCGTAAATGGGAAGACACTTCATGTATTTTACCCATCTGCTGTTAATCAGAATATTTCATTTTTATGACCCAGCCAGCCCGATCCGCGGTCATAACTATCCACTAATGCATCACTGTGGTGGTATGTTGCAAAACAGGTATGTGTTGGAGTCAATTCGTCAAGTTCATTAGATGTTGGCTTTTGCAATACTGTAGGAAAGTGTCCCATTTGCATATTCAGGGAAATCCACTAATCCAGCCTTGGCAGCAACCTCCGGGGCTGAAAAATGAAGCCAACGCGGAAGTGCCAAAAATTGCGGTTCCACGACTGGCCACTTGAGGCTGGCTCCAAAAGGGAGTCAATCCCCACTAACATCCATGTTAAGATGCCCAGCTTCACAGCAGAAGTAAAGATGTACAGCCTTGTACAAAAAAAAACAGTTTTGGTCTTTATAACTAATTACCCCATTCATGACAACTGTATGGGGGTGATTTTTGACAAAATGCCAAAATGGCGACAGCCTGAGCCACCACACTGAGCTTCACAGTGGCTCTTCAGAAACCTATGGGTCTCAGAGACTACGTCCACATTTTAAACAGTCTATGGTTATGGCATATGAGGTGGCTTTGCCACAAAATGTTTTGTCTGCACACTTGAATGAACCATGAAGTAAGATTCATACCAGAAGCATATATAATCTGTCTGAGTGCTGCTCAACACAGAATTACATTACATGTGTTACTCTGAATGGCATTAGGTGAAGGATCCGTCTATTAGGGCTGACCTCCATCACTCACACACTGTTAACCTGTCAACACTGGGCCATGGCTGGGAATGACTGTGTGTGTGTTAATGGGTCACAAGCTGAACTGATTGTATGGGTTTTATGTCCTTGAGTCCTCTCTAATCCCTACCTTGCCATTTAATTTTGAGCTGCCATGCTCCATTGATCTCAAATTACTGTACACACAGGCCCACAGCACTGTAAGCCCACAGAAGCACATATGCAATGTAGTTTGAAACCGATTACCTTGTCCGAACATTAGAATTGTAGTCAAACTTGTACTATATGCATGTATTTCTAGAAGCAGTGTGCATATACAGTAGAAAGAAACACTGTCCTTGTACTCAGAGACATAGAACACAATTTGTTCAGTATGTTTTATATGAGAATTTCTTAAAAGCTCTGATGGTTCTGGCTCATTTCCAGCGGTTACCACAACATTGTCCAACATGGGCTGAAGTCAAATGTTTTTCACAATTTCATAATTATTTTGTAAACTCAAATAACTTAATTTCAAATATTTGCATGTTAACGCCACAAAGTAGTACACATCCCAAATTCAAATCAGGTGGAAAAAAGAATAAGCAATATCAAGAAAAAGGCATCTATACAATGAAAAGATACTCCGAGCAAAATATTTATTGAGTACAGCTATGACAGTTCTTGTTCAAATCATGAGTATTACGTGATAAAGACAGAAAGTTGATATGTTGTAGCTGTACTCAATACATTTGTACATTTGTTTTGAGGGGGAGCGTTTATTTATTCTTTC
Source organism: Coreoperca whiteheadi (assembly GCA_011952105.1). Lineage (NCBI taxonomy): Eukaryota > Metazoa > Chordata > Actinopteri > Centrarchiformes > Sinipercidae > Coreoperca > Coreoperca whiteheadi. The sequence goes on along the minus strand of CM022473.1, from coordinate 3,166,576 downwards.
TTGCTTTCTTTCTTTCTTTTTTCAAGATTCACATGAAATTTGGCCTAATTAGAAAATGTACTCTGTCAATGTCGCTCTTTACAGTTTGTCTCTCATGCACCCATTCACACTCACACACCAAAGCCAGTAACCATCCAGGGTTTTTCCTTTAATCTATCATCCATCTGTATATCAAATATCAGAAAATGTAATTCCTAGTAATTGGTACTTGGTAAAAGTCACTGGAATAGGCTCCAGTCACCCGCAACCCCTAAATGGGAACAAGCCGTAGAAAATGACTGACTGACCAACTGGTACTTATATTTGACCTATAGGTCACGGGGGAACGGGCGGCCGTGGCTTGGTGGTTCAGAACGGTTGCCTGCCAATCGGAAGGTCAGCGGTTCAATCCCTCAGCCATGCGTCGAAGTATCCTTGAGCAAGTTACTGAACCCCAAAATGCTTCGGAAACTGCACCTTCGGTTTGTGAATGTTCTCATATGTAAGCCGCTTTGGATAAAAGCGTCTACTAAATGTAAATGTAGGTCAGAATCACTATGGTGTTCTATATCAATCTATTACTAAAAAGTAGTGCACTGTACTGTATATGGAAACTGGTAACTAAACGTTCTAGCTAGACCAATTTTACAGTATACCCACCGTTTTATCTTTTTCGACAACACTGCAATATTTATCTTTAATCCAGAGCCACTGACCTTCAATGTTATGGCCATAAACTTTAGCAAGGTTTACCATAATACAACTGTCTACCATGGCCTTATAAGCAGCTACAATCACACATCAATCAGAGTGATTGTTTCATTATGCATGCTTTCATTTATCTTGTATCCATTCCATCCATCCGTGTCCTCTAACATTCCAATCATCATTCATCGAAAGTGGTACCTATTTTCCTCAGGAGTCTGACCTTTGAGGTGATTGGCCGTCCACCCTGACTAGGGTGCAGCAGTCAGGCGAAGGCTGCATCCTCTACAAAGGCCTCTAGAGGTTCTTTTCCGGTAAAATCCTGCCACACAAACGCTTCAGGACACCATAGTTCTCACATTGCAGGTTCAGAGGGCGGTCAGGCATGTACATGCCGTTGCTCTGAGATATCCCGCCGCTGCAGCGGTTCGGGTAACCGAGGCCGCTCCGCTGGGTCCCACGTGTGCCAGTCTTGAATGTCTGGTCCCTCTGAGGGACTTCCTGCGCACTTAGAAAGGTGAGGGAGCCAGAAATACATTCTCTCTTGGACAAAGGGGCCAAAGAACACGTTCCCCCCTGGTAGATGCATACCGGGTTCTACAGCCGGTACTTTATAGTCCCGAAGAGAGATGGTGGTTTGCGTCCCGTTTTAGATCTTCATCACCTGAACCGTTCTCTGAGAAGACTTTGGTTCAGATTGCTGACGATCCCTATGACTATGGTTCAAATTCAGTCCGAGGACTAATTTGTCACGATCGATCTAAGGGTAGTTCCATGTCTCTATCATTCCGGGAAGTTCCTGTGGTTCGTATTGGGTGCTTCCGTTCAGCCGAGCACTCTCCCCCGAACACCTTCACGAGGTGTATGGATTCTGTATGGAGTCCGCATCGTCAACTACATAGATGATTGGTTGATTTTATCCCAGTCTCGTCTGGCGGCAATATGACAATGAGATGTCGTACTTGCGCACATGGGTGCCTGGGGTTGAGGCTCAATGGGAGCAAGAGCACGCTTACTCAAAAACAGAGGATCATGTTCCTAGAAGTAGTGTGGGATTTGGTTACGCTGCGGGCACAACTGTCTTTCGCACGAAGCGAGTCAATCCTGACCATGGTGCAGGGTGCAGCTAGCCCGACATCTCACTGCTCTACAGTTTCAGAGGCTGTTAGGCCTCATTGCAGCAACGTGATTCCGCTTGGGTTACTGCACATGAGGCGTCTGCAGTGGTGGCTCAGGAGCACAGGATTTTGTGCAATCCAAGGGGCAATCCTTTTCGCTTGATGAAAGTTACACGCAGATGCATGCATTCCTTGGTCAGGTGGAGAGAACGGGTGTTCCTGACCCAGGGCCCAGTGCTGGTAGCGGTGTATCAGCATCGCACAATCTCAAAGGAAGCCTCCAGCATGAGATGGAGCGCGGTCCTGGACGCCCGCTCAGCCCACGGTCTGTGGTTGACGCCGCACCTGTGGCACATAAATTGCCTAGAGATGCAAGCGGTCTTGTTGGCCTTATGGCACTTTCTTCCAGACCTCAGGGGCCACCACGTGCTTGTCCGCTCCGACAACACAGCTGTGGTCTCCTATATAATCGATAAGGCAGTCTAAGGTCGTGCCCTCTGTGCACACTGGTGCACCAGATCCTCTTGTGGGCCCAGGAAATGTTGCGCTCTCTAAGAGCACTTTTTGTACCTGGGAACGTCAATGTGGGAGCGACATCATGTCGCTCCACAGGGGCAGAGGCCCCGGGAATGGAGACTGCACCCCGAGACGGAGCAGAAGATTCGGCAGAGCAAAAGTGGACCTGTTTTCCATCCCTAGGGAACTCTCACTGCCCCCGCTGGTTCTCCCTTGTGCACTCAGCACAAGGCTACAGCTCTGCTCCCGGGGAGCAGAGGCCACCGGAATCTGGGTTTCTGGCCTGGTAGCCCTTCTGGACGGCCCCCTGTGGAAGATTCCCATCAGAAGGAACCTGCTGTCGGGGCAAGGGCAAAATATTTCATCCCCAACTGGGGAGGTTGAAGCTGTGAATATTCGTGTTTCCTTCGTGGTACCTTGAGGATGAGGCCTCCAGCTCGAGTCAGAGTCCCTGCATGGGGTCTGACAGTGGTGCTCGATGGACTGACCGTGGCACCCTTCGAGCCACTGGACGATGCATCAGACCGGTGTCTGGCCTTAAAATTGACATTTTTGCTGGCCATGACTTCTCTCAAGAGAGTGGGAGATCTGCAGGCCCTGTCAATGGCCCCTGCTTAACTGGAGGTCGTTCCAGGTACAGTGAGAGCCATCCTGCATCCTAGGCCGGGGTATGTACCCAAAGTACCAACTGAGGTGGCCCAGCCAATGGTCCTGCAGTCGTTCCATCCTCTTACAGTGTTGGTGGAATGGGATGGTAGGCTGCGACTGCTCTGTCCGGTCAGAGCCCTTGAGATTTATGTACTCATAATGACATCTCAGTGGTGCCATTCGGACCAGTTGCAAGAATTCTTCGGGCCCCCTCATAAGGGCTGCCCGGCTACCAAGCACACCATTAGCAGGTGGATTGTTGTGGTGGTGTGGTGGTGTACAGATTGCCTTCACCTCTGTCTATCAGAGCCACTTCCACACGAAATATGGCATCCTCCAAAGCTTGATCAGGGACCCCCTCTCCGATATATGCAATGCTGCGGGATGGTCCACGCCTCACACATTTGTGAGGTTCTATACCCTAGACTGCTTGAATAATCCGGGGTCAGCGGCACTCTTGTGCTGAAGTGCTCCTTCAGCATGGTGGAGTTGGGATTGCTTTCCCCATAGCGTCAGCTGACATCACTTGAGGCAATTTATCCGACAGGTACTTCTGAAGCCACAAAAAGCTTTATACTTTATTCATATATGTAGTCAAACTCCCCAACACCTGTAAATAGACTTTGATATGTAAAATTGGCACACTCCCCTTTAACTTCTAGGGGGTGAACTAACTCTAAAATTAAACTAACCCAGAGACTTTTAATTGTTCTTTAAATTATTCAATGTGCTGACTTTTTTTAAGCAGTTTCACTTAGTCATAATGAAATTCTACCTCTGTGTGTACAGATGACTGTGCATGTGTATTGTATGTTTTATGGTTTTATGGTTTTTACCGTCTTGTTGTATGGCCAATTGATGTATCACCATAATTTTTGTTACATCTAAGCCAGGGCCATACTCTCAAAGTTTCCTATTGACATTCGTAGAAAATTGTTACAGTGATAACATGTTAACATGATAACATGAACATGTCAAAGGAAGAAGAAATAACCATTAAAACCAGGTACAGATTAGACTGATATGTATCGATATTTGTGGTTGATTTTGACCTTGAACTTAATTAACTCTATTACAGCATTAATGGTATTTCAAAGCCTAAATAAATTGTCCCTCCCAAACAAACAGTGCCGCATACAGAAAATCAACGATTACCAGAAAGTGCACTAATACAGCACAGCACATCAATGTTTAGTGCATAAATTGGTGACAAAATATATGAAATACAAAGCATCAACCTTTTAGCAGTAAAGGAGGCGATCAAATTAAATCACAAGGAACAAATTTGACCATGTAACCCAGAGTCCATTCACACAGATTGCCACTGCCTGAGGCCAGACTGAACGTCTGTCACTTACAGATACCCTCCCTGGCCTGTGCACATATGAATACATAGGGGACCACATTAATGGGCAGGCGCTTCACTGCTAGAGCGACTCCTGACGTGCAGCTTTCAGTGTTTTGTATGTTTGTGCCTTTGGTTTTTCTTTTCTATGTGTTTTAGCACAGCCGCATTTAAGATAATAATAATGAGTCTTACTCAGGTACATCTCGCATCGTTGTGGATCCTGATTTTTCTTTTGTATCCTGTATACAGGAGTTGGACAAGACATATAGATCCCCTGAAAGCTTACCCAGACTGCTTGTGTATTCATGGTTTAACCGGCTAGAGCTCAGGCCTGTCAGTGCCCAATGTGGATCTAAGGTCAACTTCCCTCCTTGTTTACATCCCCTGCCATCTGCTATGGAGACATTACAGCAAATGCATTTGCAGTACTCATTCACTTCGATTCTGACTATCGGCAAACTCTCTTCTGTTTTACTGAAACATGTGTACCATAACTTCATTCAATCCACAGAGAACTGAGTAACTTTCCTGTACAAGACTCCTGGGGGTCAATCCCACAGGACTCACAAGTGATGATCAAAGGCGTTGTTTAGTGCCAACTGGTGAGGAACCCAATCCTGAAGCTGTAATTTACGACAGGACGTGCTTTCACAGTCCTATCCTCATCAGGGGCTACTCTGAAACACGGGAAACAAAGAGCAAAGGAAGCAAGTATGTAATGCAAAATTGAATATATGCCAATTGGTATGTGTATGTTTAGTAAACAGGAGTATGAAGGTTTGATTCAATATGCAGATTTTGATGTATGAACAATATATACTGAACTGCAGAGGAACTGCAATATCAATTGATCGATTGATGTTGGAATATCACTTCTGACTAACAGACAGGGTGAGTGTGTGTGCGTGTGCATCCCTTCCACCCCTCCTGAAACCCCTTAATCGAAGTATGGTCTCCCCCACATCGAAACGATCTTGCATTGTTTCACATATTTCCCTTTTGGTTCCCAAAAGTCTCTCGGATCTCATGAACTGTGCCTTAAGTCATTTTAACTGGTTAACGTTAAAGTTCTTATCCACATGGTGGACTCCTTTTTTTCCAACATTAATTAATTAATTGCCTACCACTCAATTAATTGATACAGTCATTATTGCATTTATTCGTATATCCATTAATTAATAGTATTTCAATAAACATTTCATTGATAAAGAATATGATTACACGGTTTGTGTGTATGAATAATTACGTTACTGTTTATGTCGAGAATTTACGTAACCCAAGATTGAAATTGAATTAATTAATTGGCTATCATTTCCCTTTTCGAAGGGTGGTGCCCCCGAGGTGAATTTAATGCAAGTTAAATTCCTTTACTCAGTATAAATGCTGAGAATTTCTGATAGCCAAAAGTTGAGTGCAATCACTTTACGTCATCTTTTGTACCAATTAATGTATTTTTGCCACACATGGTTGTTGGACAATATAACTGATACACATATGATGGCTTTAATATCATACGTCTAGACAGGGATACTGTGGCAACACGGAAATTATTCGGGGGCAGTCTTTGTATGGCTGTCAACAATAAGTGGGCAACCAACTACACACTGAGAGAGACCAAGTGAACTCATAATGTTTACAGCACTCATATGTTTCACTCCCCACCAGATTTTACAGGATGCTTGACCTCTGTTATGAGACTATACCTGGAGCATATGCTTGCAAGGCCCATCCGCCCCTTGGTCGTTCTTATCACAGTGTTATTCTTTTACTACCACACTACTTTCACAAATGGACTGCGCAGCTTTTGCATCCACTAAATGTGCACAAATAAGACAAACAGAAACCATTTAATTCTCGAACCACCCACAAAGGATGAACTGCACCCCTAACTGCACTGCCAGGCAAATAGCGACTGTATCGGCCCCTCGGATTTATTAGTCAAGACGCAGAGAGTTTCAAACGGGTGTTGATTTATTTCTTCTCTCAACGAGCATCATGCAGCATGTGCACCGTGAACACCGTGAACACCGTGAAAACAAGAGGATAAACAGAAGAAATGCAAATACTTCCATGTAGCTTCACCAATGATTTACATATAAATCAGGTTCATATATTAATCATGTTTACACTCAATACGATCCCTTTAACTAATGACCAATATGAAATGACATGTTTTTTAAGCCTTTATAATAAGTAAAATATCACATGCTTCCTTTAAATGAAATACAATGCTTTATAATTGTTTACAGAACGAATATATTGTTTTTATATTGATATGTGCAATTAACCCGTAAACAAATGAGGTAATGACACTCTTTCTTTAAACTAAATCTTGTCTGTTGACAATATGCACTCCACACAATCTCCTCATACCTCATTCCGCTCTCCCAGGGCGCTAATTGACATGTTTCCACCATCTTCTAGCATGTTCTTTAGCCTGACACATTTTCACAGTAATGACATGTACAAACAATAAAATAACAGCGTGAATCACCATGCAAACTCCTCTCTTACAAGGTTCAATGAATGAAATACTAACTAACTAACAAGTTTATAAGTTTACCATTCTTCCGACGATGCGTTAGCGGCACATTGTGAAGAGAGTGTAGCAGGAAGTGTGGCGTCAAAAGAGAAAACCTTCTTTTCAAAATAAAGCAGAGTAGCAAAGGCAGGCATTTTAGAACTGCGATGTGTTATATTAAAACGTGAATAATGTTGTGTAAGGAGAACAGTAATACGATTTTGTTGGACATTTACACTCCCACCAAATCCTAGTACACTAAATGAGCAGGTGTCCTGAGTAAATGATTTGTACAGGATTTCTAGGCTCTGAGAAATGAATGGTCAACTGTTAAACTATCAGAGATGTGACTATATTATCACACATAGTAAGCAGCATGTGTAAAATTATCAATTGCTTCTTCTAATCAGTTCTCCAGAAGGAGTACCAATTTCTTGATTGGTCTCTCAATAATGGAGGGCTTGGATGGAGGATCTTGTTGAGGTTTCCTGTTCCCAACTTGCACCTTAACTCTACGAACTAAGCCATCACTGCTTTGAACAGTTTCAATCACTCGTCCGAGTGACCACTGTTTTTTTGGGAGATTATCCTCTTTGATGATGACAATGTCATTCACTTTTAAGTTGCGCTGAGGTGAGTGCCATTTCTGTCTCATGGATATGTTCAACAGATACTCCCTTTTCCAGCGGCTCCAAAACTGTTCAACAAGATTCTGAACCCTTCTCCACCTCTTTGTCGCATACAGGTCTTCTTTGACAAATGCTCCAGGAGGAGGAAGCACAACTTTGGATTTCATCATAATGAGGTGATTCGGGGTTATAGGCTCCAGTGCCTGAGGATCATTAAGTCCTTCCGCTGTTAAAGGGCGGCTGTTAACAATAGCCATAGCCTCATATAGCAGTGTTCTGAGGGAGGCGTCATCAAGTCGACCTGGGCACTGTGCAAAGGTGGCATTCAGCACATTTCTAACAGTTCTGATCTGGCGTTCCCAGACACCACCTGCCTGACTCTCGGAGGGAGTATTAAAGACAAATTCACACTGCTTTTCAGTCAGAAAGATTTCCAATAGTTTAGTGTCACATTGTTTAAGTGCTTCCTTGAGTTCATTCCTGGCGCCAACAAAATTAGAGCCTTGGTCACAGCGTAGTTGTTGAACAGCTCCTCTCAGGCTGATGAAGCATCTCAATGAGTTGATGAATGAGTCTGTTGACAAATCCTCAAGCATTTCAATATGAACAGCTCTAGAGTAGAGACATGTGAAAATCAAGCCGTATCTTTTGTATTCTTTGCGGCCTTTCTTTACAATACAAGGACCGAAACAGTCCATGCCGCTGTGTGTGAAAGGGGCTGAGGGTTCGACGCGCTCTTTGGGAACTTCGGCCATTTGCTGTCTCTCCGTCAGCCGTCGCAGTTTCCTGCAAAACACACAAGTGTGTATCAGCTTAGCAACTAACTTGCTCCCACCAATTACCCAGAATCCATTGGCCCGAAGCTCAATTAAAGTCTGGCTTCGACCCTGATGGCATGTCTTAGCGTGGAAGTGAGACACAATCAGCTTGGTGATGTGGCTTTTATTTGATAGGATGACTGGGTGCTTGACTTTATGACAGAGAGATGACTGTTTCAATCTCCCACCAACGCGGAGGAGTCCTTCAGACCAGATAGGGTCAAGACGGAAAAGAGAGCTTGAGTTTGGAAGGTCCTTTTTACTCTGAAGCATCTTTATCTCCTGGGAGAAGGTTTGCTGCTGTACGATTTTAATCACTTCATCTGCAGCCTTCTCACACTCCCTAACAGTCACAAACTCACTCTGCTGTTTCTGCTTAGACCCCAGCCTCTTGATTCTTGCCACCACCTTAAGAATTGTTGTCCAGGAGGAAAACTGGCTCAGACGATTGATGATGTAGTTGTAGTTTTTGACTTCTGTTGCAAACACCTGGATTGTCTTGACTTCTGGATCACCAACGAGTAATTCTGATGGGGTGCTGGGTGTTAGAGGTAATTTACGCTCCCAGAGAAATTTCGGTCCTCGCAGCCAGTTTGTTGAATGAATGTCTGAAGCGCGAAGACCCCAGGAAGCATGATCTGCCGGGTTTTCTGCGGTGTCCACATAGTGCCACTGACGGGGATCACTGTTATCTCGTATCAGCTGAACACGGTTCGCAACAAATATGTAGAACCTACGGGCATCATTGTTAATGTACCCAAGCACAACTTGTGAATCTGTCCAGAAAACTTCTTCATCAATCTTTATGTCAAGTTTACCTTTTAACATGACACTGAGTTTCGAAGAAACCACAGCTGCTGCGAGTTCTAATCTCGGGATACTTGTGACCTTTGAGGGTGCAACCCTTGCTTTCGCCAACACGAGACTGCAATGGATTTCGTCTTTGTCATTTTTGTACCTGAGGTAAGAACATGCACCATATCCCACACAGCTGGCATCCGAAAAATGGTGTAACTCCACTCTGACAATGTTCTGGAAGTCATATGGGTGGTAACATCTCGGAATTGAAACCTCTTTCAGCTTGTGAAGCCCATTTATCCACTCCTCCCACCGTGGTCTCATATCTTCTGGGAGTGAATCATCCCATCCGATGCCTCTGTGACACAGCTCTTGAAGTATACGCTTTCCAGTTAGGCTGAATGGAGCAATGAATCCAAGTGGTTCATATAGAGAGGCAATGACAGAAAGGCAACCACGCCGGGTTGAAGGCTGATCTTTCAAGCTGCTGCTAAAGCTGAACGTGTCAGTTTTAATCGACCACTGCATGCCGAGTGGACGCTCTGATGGAGTTGGATCCAGTCCTAGAGGTGTGATGGTTCCTGCTCTTTCTGAAGGATTCAAGCAGGCGAGGGCTGCTTCCTTATTTGAGTTGAATTTATGGAAGCGTAGGCCTCCTCTTTTGCACAACTTCTGTGACTCAGTGATCAGTTTCTTGGCATCCTCAACCGATGGGACACTGACTAGCCCGTCGTCAACATAAAAGTTTTTCTCCACAAATGTCGATGCTAGTGGATAGATAGCTTTGTACTGACGGGCCAGATGTTTCCAGCCAAAGTTGGCACATCCTGGAGACGAGGCGGCTCCGAAAAGATGAACCGCCATCCTGTATTCCTGTGGTTCTTTCTCCATGTCTCCACCTTTCCACCAGAGGAATTTCAGATAATTCCGGGATTCAGGAGTGACTGAGAACTGATAAAACATTCTTTCAATGTCACAGATGATCGCTACGGCTTCCTTCCTAAAGCGGCAAAGAACTCCTACCAGAGGATTGATAAGATCAGGCCCAGTTAGTAGAGTGTCATTCAGAGAAACACCATGGAATTTGGCTGAACAGTCAAATACGACTCTTAGCTTGTCTGGTTTTCTGGGGTGATAGATGCCGTGATACGGAAGGTACCATTCAGTCTCTCCTGCAGATGTTGTAGGGGCAGGCTCTGCATCCCCCTTGTTAATTGTTTCTTCCATGAATGTTTTGTATTGATCGTAATATTGTTTATTGGTCTTTAATTTCTTCTTAAGGCACTGCAGGCGAACTGTAGCCAGCCTCTTGTTGTTTGACAGGTTGGGTGGACTGTTGCCTTTGAAAGGGAGGGGCATCTCATAATGTCCATCTTTCTTCTGCATAATGTTGTCACTGAGGAACTGTATGAAATGAACATCGTTCTGGGACACATATTTATCCTCATAAGTTCTCTCAATGAAGTCTGATTCTAGGGCCTTTAGAACTTCTGTCGCCGATGGAATTGGCAGTTCTTTTACTGTGAGTAAAGCTCTGACTCCCTTGTCTGTCTAGGTGAGGATTTGCTGAGCCTATGATACTCCATCCTAGATTTGATCTTTGTGCGACCGGTTGATTTTCTTCCCCAATGATAACCTCAAGAGGAGCTAGTGCTGATGGACAGTCATGAAGGGGTGGTAGTTTATCTGCCAAACGTCTGAGATGAGGCCACTGTAAGGCTGTTTCCTTTGTTGGGACGTAAGACTTGTCCACCGGGATAAAGTCACGGCTGTAGGCCTGCTGTATTTGGATGTGGTTCTTAGAGTGTAGTCCTCGAACTTGTAGACCATGGATGTTCTTGCTAGATATGATTGTGTCAATAGCCGTCATAGTACTCAGCTTCAGTTGTACTGGTTGGGTATCAACATTCAGCTTGTCAAGTATATCTTCTAAGACAAATGTTGAGTCACTCTGTGTGTCCAATATTGCGTACGTAAGTACTTCTCTGTGTGGCTCTTGTATTGAAGACACAAGGACTGGGACTATACTTGAGGTAGCAGAAGTACGTTGTGTTGCTGTATGGGATACGACCTTGTGCGTATCCAAGCTTGCATGGTTTTCTGTGGAAGTGGAG